>OY735199.1:91171158-91661158 GCA_963457665.1 Thysanoteuthis rhombus | reverse complement strand
TGTCCAGTTTTGGTATTAAAAAGTACCAAATAGCATGCCATGTTTTGAGATTGAGGACAGCTTAAAGCAAATGTTACTTGCTTTTTGCACAGCAAGCTCTGTTTCTCTCTCATTTGTCACCGCCAGTGAACTCGCTCCGGAGGTAAAGAACTGTCAAAACTATTGTGCACGTCTTTCAAAATTGACTTTTTCAGAACTTTGTGTCAACTACAAAGGTGTAAAATGCAATACATGTCCTTATACACTTTAGATCCTGCATTCATTCTCATATTCTGTACAAAGAGATTTTCAACCATTGTTGACCTCATGTGACCTCAAGCTAACCCCAAGAAAACTTGTCCTCATCCTTCCCTACGATGGTGAATAATTTCAGGTGAATTAACAAGCCATTTATTCTACTGTGAGTTCATTTAACATCATTCAAAGTAGCAGGTCTCAAATATAACTCTTACTTGCCATGCATGCTTGTCCAATTTTGACATCATGTATTTGAACACCTAACTTTCTTCGAACAAGTTGACATTAGAAAATATCAAACTCTCTTTGTTTGATACAGGAATCCTGTCATAACACGGTTGTTGAGGTCCAAGAAAACAAACGGCGTTATAGCAGAGCCGAAAAATAAAACCTAACTATTTGGGCTTAGATCTACTTATTTAGGAGCCCAATTTACTCATTTGGAAGGCAGAATTATATCCAGGAGTTCACCGTCCACCTGCATTTCATTGCGAATTGCACCTTAACGAATGACGAAGGAGGCCTGTAATGAACTGCGTGTCATCATAAATTGTTGAGCGAAAATAACTTGACAATTATCACTCTACTAAGTGCCTTTCAATGTTCATCTTATTAATCCCTAACATTACTAAGGGATGTTTAATTTCATTATTTTCTTATGCTCTCCACTCATGGAGGTGCATGTGGCGTAGCGTTTAACAGAACAACATGACAATTGAATTGGCGAACAGAGTTCAAACTCATGTCTAGGTATTTCACATTCACTTTGTACTACTGCCTTTTGTAGAGGCATGAACCAGTTACTTTTTCTCAAACTATGGGTAAAGAATTGGGATGTGGTGGCTATTCTGTCGCCTGGGCATCCCATACCTATCACCCAGGCTTGCTTCCTATTGCAGAGGTCCTATTGGAGGCTTTTCTCCTCCTTTTTCAACACGTAGTCAATATGTTTGTTCCTTTGCATCAGTATAAAAGTAATAGTTTGAGAATTCCAAGCGCCATAGAAAAACCGTTAAATGAAAACAATTGAAAACCCTGGCAAGGGGTTCTATTCACTTTTATAGATGCACGTGTTTGTGTCTGTACTCTTGGCTGCACCGTTTTGTCTACAAACTAGAAAATTAGTACTCGTTTAGACCCCTTCTAGAAATGCTGTTTTTTCAATTTTGGGAAAAGGTTTTCTTGACTTTATTTAGGTCTCATTTTGACGGCTATAGTTTTTTAATGACATCTAAATTCTCCAGTTCCTGGATGTTTTTAAGCTATTTTAGATGTTTTCCAACAGAAAACGTCAGTGATGTCATAAATAGACTTTTTTTTTACCATATTTTTATTCTTGGTGGAATTTTTTCGCATTTCTTCTAATTGTGACGCCACACTTGTCCAATTATTGACTCTCTTGGCGAGTTTTAGTTATTTTCCAAGGGAAAACCGCCCCTTTTGGGCGTGGTTCTATTAGATTTGTGCATAAAGGCCCATACATAATCAATAATTTCTTTGTTAAGAACCATCAACCAATACTGTCACCAAAACTGTTGACAAAGGTTTCTTGATTTTCAAGCTGGCCGGCTATGCATGCATCAGGCATACAAGGCACACCAATGAATCTAGGGGGCTAGATTTTTCAACATTTTCTCCTTTTTATGTCAAGAAAAACCATTTTGTTATTCGGAAATTCTCATTCTTAATAGGTCTTTAGTGGGATTTCAATATTCAATGTAAGTTTATCCTAAATTGGTCCCTTAATTTGTGTCTGGCAACATTCATGTTTGTTTTCTGAAACTTCAATCGTCTTTATTTAGTTTTATTCATTCATTGATCACAATGTTCTGCCAACTTTTTGATTAATCAGCCCCAACATGCTATCATAAAACGTTGGTCATATGACGGCTTCTATTGAGTGACCAACCAGACTTGCATGAATTTATGTCTGTTTCAGAAACAATTCCCCCAGAGCTTCATGTGCTATTGAATTATCCTTTGCTCCATATATGAAGAGACCTCAGCATTCTTTTAATTTCTTTCACTCTACCTTATCTATCTTATATCTTTCCATCATCTTCACAGCGCTGTCTTGTCTCAATGCATTCAATAAAAACCACGCTAAGCCCAGTCGTCATTTACTCAACAGTTGTTTTTTTTTCTGAAAACATTCGTGGAAAAGGCTTCTTTAAGAAAGGCCTTCGCATCTTTATTCTAACATACGAAGTTTGATAAAAGAAATATCTGTAATTCGTGTGTTGTTTATTAATATTCCTGTGCTATGCAAATAATACAAACAGCCAGCCACTGTGTGGATTAGTATAGAATTGGATACTCAAGAGCAAAATTAAATAACCCCATAATATCGAGTGCTATGACAATTAGGGGTAAAAGAGTGGTGGATCTGTTTTTGTTTTGTTTTATTTTGTTTTGTTTTGTTTTGTTTTTTGTCGTTGCTTTTTTGGGGGTAAGTCGAGAATATGGCTGCGAAAAACGTGCGTCTTATATGCCGGAAATATGTCGAATGACAGAAATACATCAACTGGATGTGGTTTATTTTATTTATTTTTCTCAATGTATCAAATTTTATCGCGATTTTCGTACTTTGATTTTTTTCTGCTCTAATATCTGATAGATTGGCCGGATTTGAGAGCAGAGAGTCGGTGCAAATTTTTGTTCCAAACGCAAAAAATGACAAAAAGAACTTATGAATCATTGAGAATGGCTATTGGAAAAGATGTTCTGAGCCAAACCATATGTTTTGAGTGGTTTAGAACGACAAAGGCAAAAGTTCAGTCGAAGGTAGCAAAAGAATATGCCAGCCTTCATTTTCTAAAATCATAGAAAATGTCAGCGAGGTTTGCCATATTATTCATACTAAGTGGCTTCTGAAGAAGTTGCACAAAATGTAGGAATACCTTACCAAAATTAAACACCAAAGACCGAAGAAAATAAAAGAAAGAAATAAAAGAAAATAGTAACTCCGGAAATGTTGTGAAACACTGACTCATCCCGATGTGATGGCTATAAAAAGACATTTATTACATGATCAATAGATAGTTACAGAAACTCTCACACAAAATAGAAAGATAAAATTTGGTTTGACGGGGAAAAATTATCGCCCTTTAGTCGAAATATGTCAAAGTCTTTTATCTGTGGCTATAAAAATATCTCAAATTATTTTACAAAAACTACAAAATGAAAGACAGGAATATACACAAAAACATGTTTGTGTGTTTGTGTGTCTGTACGTGTGTGTGTATGTGAGTGTCTGTGTTGTATGTGAATGTTTTAGACACTGCACGTATGTCCTATGTGTGGCAGTATATGTGCGTTTGCTTGTGAGTGCGTGTACGTGTTTTCTATGGGTGTGTGTTTGTCTTGAGATGCATGTGTGTTTGTATGTGTGTGAGTGCATGTGTTTTTGTGAGTGTGTGTGTTTGTGATTATGCATGCGTTTTCATGAGAGTGCGAGCGATCAAATGTAGAAACTGGTCCCGAAAATATCAATTCAGGTAAGCAGCGCAAGTTTTAAGATTATACCATTATCAAAATCCAAATTAGTTCAGAAAAGTTTGTTCTTTTTCAGTTTTTGTCTTACGATATTCTTTATCATCATTAAAATGAGTTTACTTCTAAATTCCCTCCTTGTTTTGGTTAAATTAAGGAAAAATATAACCTGAAAAATGAATCAATTCTGAGGTCAAAATTCAACATTTGATACATTTGTTTAAGGCGTACTTTCTAAACCACCCTCACCAGCCATTTCAACCACGTCTGCCAAACGAACACTTGACGAAAAACTTAAATGTGACGAGAAAAACGTAAATTATCACCCTTTCTATATCTGTGAAATCTGCAGCAGTACACACTGACCAACAATGCTCTATTTCCGTAGCTGTGCTATTGCTACTAGTTGTTATTAACTGTGGTTATTATCACTACCATTTTTTACTTTTGTTTCGTCCCGTCCCCCAAGTAATTAGTTTATTGATAAAAATGATAACTGGTAGTATTAAGTTAAGTTAATCAAAAGAGTCAGATATAATTTGAGCTAATTTATTTATCTCCACTTTGTTTTGAATTGATTCCTTTTTCAAAGACGAAAATTTTAAGTTCGGCGAAAAAGGGGAACAAATGTTTTTTAGAACAAAAAATTCTCAATCAATTTTTCTTATAAATGGGATGAATACTTCTTACAATAAACACAATTCTCTATAAGTATTGAACGGTTTTCTCGTCATGTATCACTTTTTCGTCAAGGCTTTGCTGACAGAGGTATCTGGTGTTGGTTGTATAAAAAGTAGCACCGGTTTGTTCATTCACTTTTCATCCCAAATAGAAAAAATATACACTGATACACAAAAGAAAAATTGGAAGAAGTAAGATTTTCATGGAATTTAACATCGCAAAAGATAATGTTCTACTGATAGAGGATTCACGCTCTTTGCTTTTGGGGGGTTGGTCCCTATTTATGTGTGGCCAAATTCCAGTTAGCTACAGCATGGCTACGCCGATTATAGATGGTTATAAAATGACCACTCCGATTACAAACTGTCAAGTTCCAGACTGGCTCATTCGTTTTCAAAAAACTTTTGTGTATCGTTTTTAACATCGAATGAGCCACCAAAGGGAAAGTTCATGGAGTAAGAACGGAAGTTAATAATGAATTATATTTGGTGATCCCTAAACTCACTCTTTCGATGTTGAAAACGACGGACAGCTTTCGTGTGTCGTTCTTAATATTGAGTGAGCAGCCTGGGGAACCTTACAATTTACAATTGGGGTAGCAATTCTATAGTCATTTACAATTGGAGTTGCCATTTTTTAACCATTTTATTTCCAACTAAAATTTGGCTTTGTGTCAATAGGGATCATTTTTTTGCATGCTTTTAAGTTGAAACAAATTCATTTTGATGTTTGATCTTCTGGACTATCGCTGCCGGATTCTTCGTCTTCCTCGTGAGCATTTAATGTTGTTACACCAAGAATTTCTTTGATACTTGTAATTGCCTCCTGAAACAAAAACATGAAACAAATGATAAACCATTAATCAGTAATTCAATACATATCTACTGGTTAATACCTCTTTTAAAACATCCATGGATATATTTGAATTTCTATTAAACTATTTCTCTACAGAAAAATGATAGAAAATTCGTTCTACTTGATGAGTGGGTAAGAGATACTTTTAACAGCAATGCTTTTACCCCTGAGTGGGGGAGTCAAGTATTACGGACTCAGTGAAAGCACAATTCAGAAATCAATAAAATGATTAGATGAATAGATTTTATAGATAAAACCTCTATAGAAGACCCACATCCATAGATAAATTTGAATTTCTATAAAACTATCTTTTTATGGAAATATAATAGCAAAGAGAGCATAAGAGATAATTTTAACAGCAACGTAAATCATAAATAACCTTTAAAGTAAATTTTTTTAAATCTTTTTTTTCATCAAAAATTTGTATATATGTTTTAGTCCAATTCTTTATATTTTTCTCAATTTTTGGTTCTGTGGTAAATGTACTGGTTTCTTTTTACTTTATCCCTTGTCAATTTCGGAGATAAAAAGCTACCACTCAAACATCAGTGAAAAATGCCGGATATCATTCAGCAGGAGTCCCAATAATCGTCATCATCATCATCATCATCATCATCATCATCATCAGTCCTTCAACGTTCGTCTATCATGGGTGTTGCAAAGCCAGTACTTTCTGAATTTGTCTAGCTCGTCTCTCCATCTAATATTCTACCGACCTTGGTTGTGCATGCGATCTTGGGGGATCTATGTCGTTAATCACGATGTCCATCGATTGTCCGCCATTCTTGCAACATGGCCAGCTCACTGCCATTTGAGATTTAAATGGATTGTATGATGTCCCTGACTCTTGCCTTTGCCTTTGTGTGTACTGTGTTGCCTTGTGGTCTTTCAATGTGAGGCCCAGCATAATTCTTTCATGTGCACGTTGCATGGTTCTCAATTTGCAGATCTGTCTCTTGGTTGGGTTCCATGCTTCAGCTCCTTAAGCGACTATTGGGAGGATGCATTGATTATACACCCTTCTCTTTAGGATTAATGGGATCTTCTTATTTTTGAAGGCTGAGCTTGCTCTGCCACAGGCTTGCCATCCTAGTGTAATTCTTCGCTTGATTTTTTCTTCTTTTGAGGGTTCATGGAGATTCGTTGTCCTAGGTAGATGTAGTGGTCTACTTCCTCTAGTTGTGTGTCCACGATTTTGATCTTAGTGTTTTATCCTCGATGTGGTTGTTGCACATGATCTTCGTCTTGTTGAAGTTCATGTGTAGGCCGACTTTCTTGCTCTCTTCATTTAGTTCATCTATCATTAGTTGTAGGTTCTCTACGAAAAGTGCAATGTCGTCTAGAAATCTGTGGTTGCTCAGATACTCGCTGTCCATTCTAATTCCTTTACTCTCCCAGTCTAGTCTTCTGAATATCCTCTCGGGGCAGGCTGTGAAGAGTTTAGGTGAGCTGGTATCACCTTGTCTTATTCTTTTGTGGAGCTGAAAGGGGTCCGAGTCTTTATGAAGCCTGATAAAGGAGCTGTTGTGATTGTATACATGTTCCAGCACTTTGACATACACTGGATTTGCACTTTGTCGACTGATGGCCTCCATGACCATAGGGATTCCTACTGAGTCGAACGCCTTTTTGAAGTCGATAAATGCTACGGCAAGTGGTAGTTTATATTCTGCTGCTTTCCCTTTCAGCTGACCTATCGAATGCAGGTGGTCTATGGTCGAGTAGCTTCTTCTAAAGCGAGCCTGCTCTCGTGGTTATTTTTCATCAAGTGATTTTGTGATTCGGTTGGTGATGATTTTTGTGAAAAGTTTGTATATACAGTTGAGTAGGCTTATAGGCCTGTAATTGTTGAAATTTTTGGGGTTTCTTTTTTTTATATAAAAGCATTATGATAGCAGTGTTCGAATTGTCTGGGACTTTATTGCGTTTTAGACACAAGTTGAAAAGGACGGTCAGTTTCCGAGTGAAGTAGGTCGATGGTGATGTTGTCTGGTCAAGGGGCCGTTCCTTTCTTCGTCTGTTTAATGATTTGTTTCACCTCCCACGGGGTTACTTCTAGAAAGTCCCTGAGTTGAATGCTCACGTTTTGGGTATCCTGTTCATTGTTTTGTAGTCCTTGTTTGGATGAATAAAGCTTTTGATAAAATTCTTTGGCATGTTCGACAATCCTGTCTCTGTCTGTTGTTAGGTTTTCATTTTCCTTGAGTATGGTGGTTATTTGCTTTCGTCCCGAGTTGAGGCCTTTGTTTATAGCTTTAAAGCCCCAACCTCTTTCAAAAGTTGATTCGATGACTGCAGTCGTGTATTTTCTTCTGTCTGCCCTTCATTTTTTCTTAATTGATTTATTAAGTTCAGTCTCTTCAAATTTCTCTCTTGATGTTGTCAGTGGCTTAAAGTTTCTGCGTTTTCCCTGAGATTTCAGGTTTCATCTGAGATTATACTAAGGGGTTATTTGCTCATTGGTTTGAATATTGTGGCGACTTCTATTATAGATGCCGTCATTTTGTTGCTTAGTTCGTTGATGTTGGTGTTGTCTTGTTCAGTAAGAATTCAATGTCTGTCTTTCAGTTCGAGCTTGAAAGATCGAGTGTGCTCTTTTGGTATGTTTAGAGGTTGTGATTTTGTGTGGAACATTTTCCTGCGTTCTTCGTTGGTGTTTACTTGTATTTTACATCATACCATTCTGTGGTCGCTGCCAACATTGACTTGATTAAGGACTTGGATGTCCTTGACGATATCGTTTTTGTCCGTTAGGATGTAGTCTATTTCGTTCTTAGCTGGTTTCAAAAATGATGGGCAGTGAAGAAAGCGTGAAAAAATTCGCGGATCTATTTGGATTTTTAAGAACCTTTTTTCTTGGGAAAAATATGAGCAAGTTTGCTTCATTTGAAGAGTCCATAATTTTAAATGGGGGTACTTTTATCAGGAATATCAAGATTTTTAACCAAGTGAGAGATTCAACAGTCACAGACTGCAAAAAAAATGTGTTCATTATTAGAGGAGATTAATCCATGAATTCTATTTCGTCTGTTTAAATCTAAATGAAAGGGAAGTAACTCATCCGATCGCACATGATCTGATAGCACCCCCACACATCCAATGAAAGCATCCAGGGTCACGATCGTCGAACCAAGAAAATAACTCATCATTATTAGACTAAATTTTTATTAGATGAAGATGCAAACTTGAAAATTAAGTTTGAAGACTGACGTACTGTATTTAGAGCATTCATTTTTGTCTAAATTGAGTTTGAGATTTACCTAATTTTTGTCTTTAATAACGTTTACAATGCATAAAGAATTGCTTCTTTCCTCATGAAAGTTTATAAGCACCCCCCCCCAAAAAAAAAAATTGAAACCGTGCAATCTATTCTATAATGACCCGATTTGTTTATGTCTGTTGGCATGTTTATCGGTGTGTTTTTATCATAAACTTCCATCTCAATTTCTGTTTTGTTTTGTCGCGACTGTACTCAGGCAGATTTCCATTCAGCAGTGAGTAAATAAATGAACAGAGCGGATTGGAATAAAAAATAAATGAGTTCATGCCCCTCTATGCCAGTTGGAGGCTGAGGTTAACGCCCTTACCACTCCTGTCATCTGAGATACACGAGTTTGTGGCAAGTAGGATTCCAAATATAACCTATAAACTCATCCTTTACCCTCAACTATCCTGCGTGATGTTTGTTACTAACTGGTCGTTTACTATCAGTGATCCACTTTTTATTTACTTTATTTGATAAAATATTATATGAATTGAGATGACGGTAAATAGTAGCGCAAATGATTATAATAACCGTAGTCAATGCCGGATTGTTTGTATATACGGTTCTGCAATTAACTGGGCATCATATTAAACCTCTCTAAGCTACTTATTCCGATCTAGTGATTCTGCATTTGCTCTGCACCTTTTATAAACGACTGGGTACCCAACGTTTAGCCAATTATCATCTTTAAGTGGGGTTAAAATTTTAAGACAATGATTAAAAGGGATATGTGTGTGATACATGTACGACATATGAATATGAAGACGTCAGAAACTGGAATCACTGTACCTTGAAATTCGTTTCGCCTTGCATATTGGGAGATGAAACTTCTTGGTGGAGGATGCTCAGATTTCTACCGAATGCAGCCAAACAGTTTGGCAGTTGGTCACTGATGACTCTGAAACAAGAAACGAACAATAAATGGGTGCCTCACATGAATGAATTACCGTAACCCGTGGAACTACAATCTGTAACACTAAAAGGTTAACCAAAATATATATGAGATTGAATTTCTTCCAAAGGAGACTTACTTTTATGTTTTACTCCAATCGAAATCAAAGGCTGGAGTTGACTGTTTTTCCATCGAAAAGACAACATCCCTCACCTAATTCAGGGGAGTAAACTCTTCCCTGTTTGTCTGTTCCGTCAAACGAGACCAATATATGAAATTAGCATTTCTTGATTGGTTTCACATATCTACCTATCTATTTAGTGAACTAGCTCGAGTACTCGATGTTGTCTGGGGAAAAAAAACAAGCTTACTTCCGATTTGATGAAAAAACATTGTTATACAGGGGGTGCATTATTATTTTTTATCAGTGTACTGAATTGTTGATTGACTAGAGAATGCCCTCTGGTGATCTTGGGGGTTAGCCTATGAGGGAAGTTGATTTTCTTATTGATTCTTCAAGCCAAATCACAGGTCAAACAAAGGAATCAAATATTAGTATAGATATTCAGCGCAAAGTTTGCATTAATCATCTTCAGTTGGAATAGAAGTTGAACTCGGAGTGGTGGGAGAATGAAGACAATTTCAAAAGGGACAGCCCTCTTTACTAGATAAATTGTTGTTTTTAGAATTAGTTATACGATGAAGCTGTACTAAGATTTATGGGGATCACAGAGAGGTCAATCAAAGAGGTCAATCAGAGATGTGCAAAGTGAATCTATGCAGCTTTCAGGTCCGGGGCAGTGTGAGCGAGCCGTGGGTAATTTTTTTAAAAGATATGGTCAAATTGAGACTGTTTCAAGACCATATAACCTATTCTGAAATCTAGAGGTAGATATACGCCGTGCCTCCATGCAACCCTTAATTACACAGAGTAATTCAAACAATGTTAAAATCTTTTTTTTTTTCAATGTCTCTATTCTCAGATACACTAGGGCAGCGGTTCTCAACCTTTTTCAACCAATCCTATTTTCGTTGCTCCTCTCTCATTATCTGCTAAACTTATTCCATTCGGACGCGATGAATAAACACCCAAAGCTCATTTACACACACACACTTTGAAATAGAATAAATTTGCCCTGAAGATTTTGAAATTCCTCCCAGGGGGAATTCTCTCTAGGTTGAGAACCATAACGCTTGGGAGTATTCATTGGGATGTATAACAATGATGATGATGATGATGATGATGATGATGATGAAAAATGTTGATGATGATGATGATGATGATGACGATGATGATGATGATGATGATGATGATGATGAAAAATGTTAATGATGATTATGGTGATGTGGATGATCACTCACAGCATTCCTATATGATCACGGTTGACGTAGTCGAGCAGCATGAAAACTGTGCCTTGTCTCTCCTGAAAAGATAACAAATCGCATACATAGAAAGATATGTACAGACTGAGATAGATAGAAATATACGTACAGACTGAGATAGATAGAAAGATATGTACAGTCTGAGTTTTTTTTTTTTTCGAATTCAAACTAAATCAAAAAGCTATTGAAACTGAACACACATCAACCAAGCATTTGATCCGAGATCAGTTTCTGATTGTATGCTTCAAAATTTGTTCCAGAAGTTTCGGGAGAAATACAAGAGTCTTATATGAATACATAAATCCCCAGGAACGAAATGATTCTTTGATAATAATTCCCTAAAATTTTCAAGAATATATTGACTCTAGGTAAGATAATTTTTACATTACAAGCATAAATGACGTCGTCTTTTTTTCTTTTCTTTTTTTCTCAATCACGTTTTTCTCAATCACGTGAAACCTACTTTGATTAAACAGGATTTTTTCGCTTGTTTTTTTTTTTTTCATCTTAGAATGTGATTATGATCCTATTCTTATGAAAATGTCATTACTTTCTGGACAATCTGATAGCTTAGAAACTCGCTAAATAGATATAAACAACGTAGTCTATACGCTGATGAGCCAAACCATTAGGACCAGCGTTGTGTGACAAGAATAACAGCTACTGCATCGTTGCAACTGCGTGAGTCAGAGTCAGAAGTGTACAAACAGGTAATCTGGCATCCATCTTTATTAGTCCATTCATTCACGTTCTTTGCAGTCTGGCCAGTCAAAGGGCCAAGGGAGGTAAGTGACTGGGGTCATTTGTTTGCGTTATTGAAGGGAGATTAACGGTATCAACACATAATGCTCTTTATGTGGATCTCTAGCTGCCTAGAGCACTTAGTATATGCGGAAGGTTACCCACCTAGGTACTGACCAGGATTGATGCTGCTTAATTTCGGTGATTGTAAGAGAATTGGCGTATCCATCGTGATTTGACCGTAATCACAGTTATAGACAAAAAATATTTGAGTGAATTTGAACGATCAGAATTGAAAACGCTGAACTGAAGAACGCAGACCATTACTTCTAACTCAAAAGCCTTTATGAAATCCTCAAAAGAAGAAGAAAGCAAACAAAGAATCACAAAGTTAACAAGCTTTTGGTAGAGCAAGCTCAACCTTCAAGAATAAGAAAATCCTATCAGTTCTAAAAAGGAAAGTTTACAGCCAATGCATCATCCCGACAGTCACTCACTACATTGAAATCCAACCGGAAGATTGACCCTCAAACTAAGAAAACTTACAACTATGCAATGTGCACATGAGAGAATCGTGCTCAGCATCACAAAGAGGTCTCATAATACAACGTAGTATATTAGCAGGAAACAGAGTTCGGAATATCTTAGAAACCATAAGGTAACTCATATGATAATGGACTGGTCACGTGACAAGAATGTTGGGTATCACTTGAGAGAGAATGAAATGTCTACTGACTCACCTTAATATCATAACCAATTCCATGGGCGCGGCACATTTGAAAGAACACGCTGTAGTGAATGATCGACAGGTTTGAGTGGTACATTTTGGTACCCATCACTCCATACCGGTACGGAACCTGCATAGAAAGGAGATTTTGATCAGTGACGCTGTCACAAACACGAAAGTATCGACATAGCTTTTTGCAGGTTGTTCTAATTTTAATTCTTTTTTTGAGTCCAGTTTTTTGGCTGTTACAATGTTGTACTTTTTAATTCCTCATTGTTAATACACTAGCATTTACCCATAAGAAATGACAATGACATTAATGTTTGCACCTAAAGCTATTTTATCAGGTAACTAAGTTTTTTCTTAAAGTCTCAACCCAACTTATGCTATTTTGATGAGTGATCAAACATAAAGTCTTGGGAGTTTCTGGGACATAATTTATTATGTCATAATAGGAGGGCAAATTAACCAATGAGATCAATGCGCGAACAAACAGAAAATGAATTAGCATACATGGCCTTTATTATCAAAATCTACACATTTGTGTGTAACCGCCCCTGTTATAACGGCAAATTAATTATAACGATACTCATAAATCATACGCTGTTTTGTAATAACGAAACTCTTCCGTAATTCAAAATGTATAACACAGTTGAAGGCTGCAGTTTATTTTTTTGTAGGTAAATAGATACTTTTTGTCTGATGTTTTGAGATTAGGTCCTTATTTTGGTTCTTCTTCAGAATATAACCGTCTTTTGATCTTACAGGTCTGCAAATAACATGAATTCCGCCGTTTTGAGTGGGTGCGACATTTGACCAGACCATATAAAATAAAACTATTTCTATTGCTACAATTCAATTGCCAATACTATCCCAGAAGAGTGCTCATGTCGACAGTTTACTGCTGATATATTTATCGCTGATTGGACTCAACCAATCCCAAGTGCGACATGTGTTTTGTGTCCCGACTTTGTTGTGTTTGGGATTTGTAATGTATTCTTGAGTAAAAAGCACTCTATCTAAAGTTATCAAATATCCTAACTTGTATTGGATATAAGCAAAAGAAGTTATCGCAGATACAGGTAATCCCTTGCTATTCAAGTGGTCTCTTTACACCACTTGTTTGCTTTTACGAAAAGAGGTTGAAAGCGAAAATAACGTCAACGTTTGTTATGCAACGAGCCGTTAGAGGGGCAGTGCATACCGTCTTCATCTCTCTCTCTCTCTCTCTCTCTCTCTCTCTCTCTCTCTCTCTCTCTCTCTCTCTCTCTCTCTCTCTCTCTCTCTCTCTCTCTCTCTCTCTCTCTCTCTCTCTCTCTCTCATGCACCCCAGTCTGCCTCCAACAATTTCAAACTTAGGGTGAATCAGCCTAAAATAAGTTCATCACCATTCTGGGATCTGGGAATGCTTGAAAAAAAAACGGCAACATGTATTATATCTGAAATTTTTGTACGATCAGAGTGAATACATCAATTAAAGATACACGTGTATCTTATCGTCCAAAAGTTTTCTGGACATGCCAATGTACACAAGGTTGTCCATTTCAGAAACCTTGGGTTAGCAAGATTGAAATTCAGACCATAGATGCGCTAGCTTTTTTCTCGCGTGGAGACCTGCAAATTCACATCAAATATTGAGTCAAAAAATATTTTAGATGCCTAAAATCATTTACATATTATCAATAAATCAAATTCATCTTTAATCTTCAGTATTTTATTAAAACATAGCTTAATTCTATTAGAAATATTTTATTACAATAAATTAGATAAAAATATAACTTTTTTCTTTATAAATGATAATCTATATAGCAGTTTCTGACAGTTACGCGTAACCAAAAACATCTAGATCTAGATGAAAACCATCTGAATTGGAATCACTGAGTAAGGGTAGAATTCGGTAAAATCTAAATTGACAACATTGAGCAAGAGACTTGACTAACACTTCGATGTGTCAGTTAGTGACGGCAATCGATGTTAGAGATGCTAGCGCATCTAAAAAAATTTGTATATGGATGGATATGAGGCTTACGGTATGCCATACTTACAAATTCCCTTTTCTTTATTGTAGTGAATTTTCCAGATTTCCTCTCTGCCTCAGGATGAGCCTCTACCTGTTGGATGGTCAGTTCGTGTTTCTCAGGGTCAAGGCTGCAGTTGGTCATAAATCGAAGCAGTGTAAACATCGCCAAGCCGTTCGAGTAACACAGAGAAACGTCGAGGCACCATAACATCTGCTCCAACTAATAACAAGAAAAAGAACAACTGCGACGTTATGTATTCATTTTGACAGCATTTGTCTACTTTGGTTTTCGTAATAAAACTATTTGCTCCCAATTTAGTTCCCAAGCAAATCCCCGTCAAAACGTCTGAAACAATAAAAATGATTGCTTTAAAAAATGAAACGAAAAATATAGTCCTGAATGCGATGTAATTCATTGGCAAATGAAAAATGTTTATGTATAATTATGTGGAGTGTATACAGCAGTTATAAACTGCGTTTAGACAGCTTTGCTTTGCTTTGCTTCTTTTCTTCTTTTTTCTTTTCTTTTCTTTTCTTTTCTTTCTTTTTCACTCTCTTCTCTTTCTTTTTTATTGTACTTTCTATTTTTTGTCTTGAAAATTGTTTGAAAAAGGAATATCATGTAGTGTGACGTAAAAAAATAATTATTCCATTTTCTTGGGTCACTCTCTTAGCTATAAAGCTTTTTGAATATCTCCATAGGTAAAGCATGATATACGCCTGATAGTGAGTTGATGTTATATGAGTTTGGGACATGCTATGAAGACATTCATTAGACAAGACTTACCACAGTAAGGAATTTACAACAATTAACTACAATGCCCATACTTGAAACAACCAGTGTATCGTTCATCAATGATTATAATCTTATCAGTTTACCCTAAAAAAGAATGCAGCTAATTTTGCAATTGCAATAATGTAGAAGCTTAGAATATAAAAGAAAATTATGAAGCTAAATCAATGGAGAAATTATCACGAAATTCAAACATCGTCTTTCTCTTGCAAATAACAAAATAATAAGAGCCTTTTAAGGGAAGCAACTCTTGTGTAAAAAAAACATACACACACACACACACATATATATATATATATATATATATATATATATATATATATATATATATATATATCATATAAGCAGATTTCTTATTGACTGGAAAGAAACAATCATAACTTATTTGTTCAAATTCAATAAATACAGTTTCAAATGTTCAAAGTAATCTGCTTCTATTTGTTCCATAAAAAATCAACAGCAGGAGCGAATCATGTATGACGTCTATCTTTTTGTCTCCGTAGCATTATATAGTAAAAAATGAACACCTTAATGTACGTATTCTAAACATTCACCGTGGATTCTACATTCTACATTTCAATCCAAGAGAAAATCTACTGGCCTTACCGTTCGTTCATTTATAAATGTCACCATCGTGAAAGACACGTGCCCAACAATCCTTTTCGACTTGCATGAATCAGCCACCTTCTGGCAAACTGAGTTCAATTGTTTGCTACAAACGGAAGTCTGGGGAACCGAAATGCCCCACGGCTTGAAGATAGAACTACCAGAAATTTGATCTCCGATGCTTAAAAGTTGCGTGGTTCCATCAGGTTCAACAATCAGATCAGCTTGTAACACCGTCACACTTTCTGCCGGGGGAAAAGCTTCGATTATTCCACCTTTAAAAGACGAACGACAAAAAGTTAATCTTTATATTCATATAACTGAAAAATCAATTTCAAGGGGAATAACTTCTGACAAAAATCATCACCACCCCACCCCCACCCTCTAACTATCTACGGTTACATTATCTTCTAAAGATAAACATTAAAAGTTAACCTTTGAATTCATAAGAAAAATGAATGTCAAGTTCTTGTTGAAATGTTCTCCCCTTCAACATTAATCTTCGATTTTCCACCTTTCAACATAGATGATGGAAGTTAACCCTTATATTCATACTAAAAAACTGGATGTCAATTTTAAGGGAAACAACTTCTGATTGAAATGATCGTTATGTGGCCACTAGGCTTCGATTATTCCACTTTCCAAAGCCAAACAATATAAGTTAATCTTTAAATTTCGTATTTAAAGAATTGATGGCAACTTCAGGGGAATAACTTCCGATTGAAATATTCTCCTTCAATTATTCAACTGTTTAAAGACAAGCAACAAAAATGAACCATTAAATTCATTTTTTTCATTTGAATGTCAATTTGGAGAGAATGACTTATGATTATAACCATCTTGACCATCACACGTCGATTATTACGCTCATCGAAGATAAAAGACTGAAGTAATCTTCAAATTCATTCAAAAAATATAGATATAAGTCCTGATTAAAGTTATCTCCTTTTGATCATTTGGCGATTTTTTTGTATCCAATTCACAGAAGGGCTTTCTCCAGTATTCATTGAGGAATTCCACAATGAATCATTATCAGTTACACGATTTAGATACTAAAGTATAGCAACTGCTGCTGATCTCAAATTTAAAAAAATAGGTCAACTACGACAAGTGCTGCTGATCACAAGCTGACGCGTTATCATTCGAAATTTCAAATTGTCCATTACGTCAGCTGCTGCTGATCTCAAATTACAAGTCTTAGTTGTGACATCGTAGACTGAAGACATGGGAGGGGGGCTCGTGGATTTAAATCACTGATATTGATGCATGTTTGTCAGTAGTCCATCAATATTCATATACAGTGAATTATTCAATTAACTGGAGAAAATTGGTAATTTTTAAAGTTTTATTTTCTATTCACAAAAGAGTCCTACTATTAGAAACCGTCAATCAAAACTGTCAACGTAAGTTTCCCTCTGTTGGTCCGGCTAACTGACTGGCTGGCTGTCTATGTATGCATCATGCATATGGCCTCACCAATAGAACTATAAAGCTGAAAATTTTAGTATTTACTCCTAGAAAAAAAACATTTTTTTAATACTGTCTAAAATGGTTTTCAATGAGGGAGTCAGTTTGCTATGAAAGTTTATGCTAAATTGGTCACTAGTCCAACAAAATTTGAGAGGATTAATATTCATTGATCACCCTTTGTTCGAATTCTCTGATTGATCACCCCTAACATGGCATGTTGCCAAAAGACGTTGGTCAGCTGAAAATTTCTTTTCAGTGACTAACCAAACCTGTTTTTCAATCTATTTGCAGAAGCGTCCCAGTGTCAATTTCAATTGGTATCCAGTGGTCCATGAGTTTAGGAGTTGATTGATTGAACAACCCTCATTTTTCCCATCATTTATTTCACTGATTTCGATGCAGGCAGGGAGGGAAGCGTGAAAGTCAGTTGTTGTTCATATAGTGTGAATTGTTAAATCGCCAGGGAAGTCGACGGTGAGACAGGCAACTTATTAACGGGAAGACTCGACGAAGCAAAATTATCATTTTGGCCATTTTTGGCCAAATGTGTCTGTGTTAGTTTGTGCGTTTGTTTGTGTGTTCCAACGTTTCTGGCCATACCGTTTTGTGTTCTGACTTGGAAATGGAAACGTAGTTCTCACCCTTGAATTGGTTGATATTTGTCTTTTGATGGGAACATTTTGACATATCTGCAGTTGTACCCCACTCTCAAATATTAGAGAGAATAAAGATGAACTTTCGAAAATTTTGGGGTTCCTAATAAGAGCGGGGTCAGCTTATTTTTAATTATCAAGCTGAGAATGCGACTGTAATGAGTCATCTAAGAGCAAGAAGAGTGTTGCTATGAAAAATACTGTGATTACATAACTACAACATAATCGAATGAAAACCTTAAAACTGGAATCGGTCTTTTTGCCATTGTATGTTGTTTTGTATATTTATCTATTGGATATGGTGCTTTGTACCTTGGGCGAGCTGCGTGCTATGCATGCAAAAAAAAAAATTATTTATTGTCTATTAAATGCGACGAACAGTGAGAGCCTAATTGGTACATCGGTGCCAGTACAAAATCATATACAAATGGACTTTTCTATAAGATGAGCGATCTTTAGGTATATGACGATTGGTTCAATGAGGCAGAGGCTACTTTCAAATAGTGAATTACAAAATATGTATAATTCACATTTCTCCCAAGAGTTTTGAGCAAAAAATTCCCTGCGTATATATGTATTTGTATACATAATTATATACGCTGGATAATACATTTTTCATTCGAAATTAAAGCTCGCTTATGGAGTGTGGATTATATATGGTAGCGGTTTATACATGGCAAAATACGGTATTCAAAATATTTTGATTATTAGACACTGTTCCTGGTTTTGCGTTAATCCATTATGTAAGTACGCTTAAGTCATCCCGTAGCTCCAAATATCCGCTGTAAACAATCATGAAAATGTAATGAGCTTAGCCAACGTAAAGCATCACATAATGGCGAGCGAGTTTCCTTTTGGAAGATGAACAGTCAAGTTGCTTTCTGTGAGTATTTGGTTAAAGGTATAAGATGATACACCGTAGTCATTCTCAACGAGGGGCCCAAGGGGACGAATATTATGCTGTGGGATAGATTTAAAAATCGAAAGGGGGGCGATAGAGAAAATATGATCGATGAGTTCAACGATGCATTCACCAGCCGTGATAGAAGTAGCAGGACGAGGAGGAGGAAAAAGAGCAAATAGTCCTTCATTGGGTCATTTAATTCTCATACTTGTAAAATATTGCGATATGGAAATATTCTGAGAGTATTATTTTCATTAAATATCGTAAATGACCATTTGGGGCACTTTTGGGGCCATTTTTTGTTTTGTTTTTATTTTGTTTTTTTTTTCAAGACAAGAAATACCGATGATGTCACTTCTTTAATGACATCAAGCCCCTCCCTCCTTTTTATGCTGTTTAACGTAGATAAAGTCGACCTACCGACCAACCAAAATGCGTCTTATTGAAAAGTGTAGACACATCTAAAAAAGTTGAGAAACCCTAATTAGTACATACCTTCTATGAGAAATGCAACCTTGAATTCATCCCAGTTAGAGTAAAGAATTGTGTTGAATGGTTTGGCATGTTGCCAAAGGATTTGGGGAATCTCGCAGAACACTTGATTGAAAGAAGATTCCTAGTTAAAGAGACGAAAAAGAAGAAAGCGTCTTAATTTGACTCTTAAATTTATTTTTTTTAAATTAATGTCATTTTCAAGAAGAAGAATTCCTGGTTGAAATTACCCCCCATGACCATAACGGGATTTTCCTACTCAATTTGCGGAGGAACTTTTGTCTTCCTAATTCTATTCATAGGAGAGTGCTACTGTCAATACAAGCGATTAGAAGCATTCTATGAATTTGAGAGTCAAAACTACATAATCTGGCGTAGTGTTAATGCATAATAACTTGCTGAATTAACCACGATTTGATCATTATATAAATCATAATTTCCTTTTTGAAAAGATCAAATTGATTAATAAGGAACAGAATAGAATACTTTAGTATCCTTGGTATTTCAAAAAACTCTTCTGGGTGAGTAACAAGACCTTTATATTTTCAATTTCCAATTTTACTTACCTAATGTTCATTGATTATGGCACCAATATATTCATGAGTCAGAGTGAACTACCGTCAGGTAAATGTCTCTGGAAACTGTAAGTAACTAAATTACTTTTACCTACATCGTAATTTCTCATTTGCTTTCCGCTGAGAAAGTATCTTTTTGTAGAAAAATGAAATTATCAACTATTTTTAATGAAGATATAAAAAGAATTAGACTTTTTTGTCTCTTAATTATATTTTCCATACAAACATTTGCTGCTAGTGCTGTTGACTAGAAACAGTATCGGAAATAGAGTAGAGTCAAGTTATTACGGCCTCATGGGGGATTTGAAAGTGTCGTTAGAATGAACAGAGAAAAGGAATTAAGGTAGAAGAAAAATATTATGAAGAAGAAGAAGAAGAGGAAGAGGAAGAAGAAGAAGAAGAAGAAGAAGAAGAAGAAGAAGAAGAAGAAGAAAAAGAAGAAGAAGAAGAAGAAGAAGAAGAAGAAGAAGAAGAAGAAGTGGATGTAATGTAAAGGTAAAAAAAGGTTCATTTTTTGAACGCGACGTTTAGGTCGTTGCACCCCACTGACTTCTTCGGGTAGGTGTCGTAACTGATAATGTTTCGGGAAGCTGAGACAGGAAGTCATCACCTGAGGTTGAAACGTCCTCATTTTACTATTTAATTTCAGTAGGTAACAACTGTTAGGTAAGAACAATTTTGACCGTTTATGGTTTCATAATCATATCGGTTGTACAAGGTGAATGCCACAGGGGCCATTTGGACCTCGATGAAAAATGCTTTGTATGGAGTCGGCCATCTTTGGAATGGAAGAAAAGATAGACAAGGCACCCAAATTTTCGTCTCCGCCTTGTTTTTGTTGCATTGCAGCTCACGTAATCAGCGAGTAAGCCATAACCTCCAATGGAAATCAGGTTCCCTTCACAACACAATTTGCCTATTTATTCGATCACCTATGAGAGACATAAGGTCGATGTAATGTAGTGATACCACACACGTGAACGTGTGAGTAGGCTATCATGAGAGCGTTCTCTTCAGTCCTTGCATCTATTGTCGCAAGGACATGAGAGCGCTGGTCCTTGGGTCACAGGGCGAATCCTGAGCCGTTTGGACTTGACTACACAGAGCAGCGCCGCACCTCATGAGATAAAACCTCAATCAGACATGACACCACATCTGCACCTGGTCTCGAATATTCCTGATTACCCAAGCCCCATGAGAACAGTATGTGATACAAGATCGGTTGATATCACACACGAGAACGTGTGGGTAGGACATTCTAAAAACTTCTCGCAACTATTGTCGCGAGGATGTAAGAGTGCTGGTCTTGAAGTCTCAGGACAAATGCCATTGGGTATGACTACAAAAGGCAGTACCATGTCTCATGAGGCAAAGCCTCGATCACCCATGGCCCTACATTTGCGTCTATCTGATATTAAATGGTCCTATTTACCTGAGTCCCAAAGAGAATAAGGTCGGTTTAATGTGAGAATACAATACGTGTGGGTACGTCCTTTGGGAAAATTCCCATTAGTCCTCGCAACTATTGTTTCAAGGACATAAGAGTGCTAGTCTAGGGATTCCTGGGCTAATTCCAAGCCTTGACTACAAGGGGCAGTACCAGGCCCCATTTGACCATGGCACTACATCTGTATCCGACTGGCCTGAAAATTATCATGTAAACGTCAATATACTAAATCATGCAAGCATTTCATCATCTAATAATAGTTCTATTTATATCGAAGAGGTAAAATCAATTGATTTGAATAAGTTCAATTTTTAGCACCTATGATAAATTTTACAATATGTTTTAATCATCTCGATAATTCAAATATTTCAGCGTACTTTGAGCTGGCTTACACTGTTTTTAAGTCGCTACATTTAAAATTGTGGGAGAACAGTTTTCTAAATAGGAACGGTTGGCGCCGTAACTCACACGAGGGCGCTTTTTATGCAAAAGTTGTGCCTTGGCCCAAAAGTCTTTATTACCAAATTTCAGCTCAATCCGACAGTCTATAAGGCAATCTCCTTGGAAGAAACTGCGAATGATGCAGACCACCTTACCAAATGGGTTCTGTGAATAAACTTTCGCTTTACTACGATAATATTTTCTTCTTTCTTTTCGGGAAATAATATGGGACATAACTCCTGCTGGGAGAGTAGATGGTGAATAAGGGCGCTGAGTGTTGTTTTCAAAAGATAAAAAAAGAACCTACTCAGTCCAAAGCAAACTTACATGTGCCCATTTCTGGCACCATTCCTTTCCGAATCTCGCTCTCTCCTTCAAAATATGATTGAAACAGGCCAGATGTTTAGTGATGTCACAATATGCAATGCCATTTCCTGATACACTTCGATCAAGTTTAAATAACCAGCGTTTTACATTCAGGTTGTTTATAATTAACTGGGATATCGTTTCGTGCAGCTGGAAAGAAGTGAAAACATGTATGGTTAGTCAATCAACCGAAGCTGTCAATGAAAAATCGGAAATGAACTTCATCAATGAATGAGTTACCGCTCTCACCTTTTGGGGAGGGGTGGTGATCACTGGAAAAAGTTTTTATTTCCAAAAATCAGGTGGAAATTAAATAATCAATCAATTTAGCATAAATTTGCCTCGCAAATAGGACCTTCCTCAGCCAAAAACCTATTTGGGAATAATTTTTAAAATAACAAAAAGTTTTTTTCGTGACATGATAAGGTGTAAATGTTTAAATTTTCAGCCCTGTAGCTCCATTATTGCCACCTGTGATACATACATAGCCAGCCACACGAGAACAAAATGTTACACATCTATTTACATGTTATGCTTCATTATGCATTTCAATAATAATATCATGATAATCAACATTTAAAAAATATATAAAAACTTGTCTGGTTTGTTACTCAATAGAGACCGTCACGTGACCAATATCTATGGTCAGCATGCTGTGTTGAGGATGATCAATCGAAAAATCAGAACACGGAGTAATCCATGAATAAATTAAAAATTTGAAAATGGTGTGATCAATGAATAAATTACACCTCTCGCCTTTTGTTGGGCAGTTATCATTGAGAAAGTCTGCATATTTAGATAAAACAAGCTTGAATGCAGCCTGTCGTACGTTAGAGGGTCATTTTAGCATAAACTTACATTGCAAATTGATACCCCCTACGCACTAAAAACTTATTCACGAGGTATTTTTAAAAAAACAAAAAAAGTTTTTGCTAGACATAATTGCCAAATTACCTAATTATTGCCGGCAAAAGGGTAAACGAGTTGAAATATAATCTGGTCATTGTCATCGGATGAATCGCGTTGCCATTTCTCGATCTTTACTTGATTTAAAAGAGATGCTAAGACGGAACAATGTTAGAGCGAGTGATACAAAAACCGCTATGATAAACGTTTTATGTCAGTGAATCCCAAAACTACAGCAAAGCCGCGGGATATTCGAAAAAATTTTAATTCCCAAACGATTCCAATCCATAGCGCTGATGCACGTTGATAGGAAGCGACATCTAACTAGCACATCGCGAATTACAGTGTCCATCTAATATTAAACTTGACCGTGTCAACACTAAATGGCCTTTGGTATATAAACAAGGTTTACACCCCGGATTGTTCGAGAACCTTTTTTAATGGGACAAATATATAAAGTTATGCAGAATCAATGTTGCCAGAATAAATGTCCTGAGAATGTTTCGATTTTATATATTTTGATGACTTGGATTCGTTCTTTATACTATACAAGCGCATACCTGTAAAAATGACCGTGTTATTTATGTTTGGATCGACAGTAAGGGCCCAAAACTATTCGATTATGTAATTTATTCTTGATAGTTCGAGTATTCCAAGTTTTTTCAAGTCTCAATTAATCATTAAACATTTCTTTTCAGTCATTCTTCATTATCATCATCATCATCGTTGGATATAGACCTTCCCCAGGAATTGCTAGGTCTCGCTGTCATGGGCGTTGCAAAGCTAATACTTTCTGAACTTGTCGAGTTCACCTCTCCATCTTGTATTCTGTCGGTCGTGGTAACGCACGCAATCACTGGGGATCAATGTTGTGAGTCGTAATGTGCATCAGTTGTCTGCCATTCTTGCAACATGACCAACCCATTGCCATTTTAGATTTCTTATGTATTCTTTGATGTTTTGGACTCTTGTTTTTTTTTGGGGGGGGGTGATATATTGTGCTGGCTAGCGATCTCTCTGATGTTGAGCATGATTTTTTCATATGCACGTTGCATGGTTCTCAGTTTGGGGGCCAATATCTTGGTTAAGTTCCATGTGTCAGCTCTATGGGAGACTATTGAGAAATGCATTGGTTGTAAACTCTTTTTTTTAGGACTGATGGGATTTCCTTATTCTTTAATATTGAGCTTGTTCTACCGAAGGTTTGCATTCCGAGAGCTCTTCTTTAGTTTTGTGTTTTTGATCTTGATCGTTGTGTGTTTATTTCCAACGTGCTTATTCCACACTACCATTGTTCTGCTGAAGTCCATGTGGAAGCCAAGTTCCTTGCTTTCTTCATTCATTTCATCTAGCATTAGTTGGGGGTCCTGGAGTTTCTCTGCTAAAAGGACGATGTTGTCTACAAATCTGAGGTTGTTCAGATATTCGCTGTCTTTTCTAATTCGTTTATTTCCCCTGTCTAGGTTTCTGAAGATCATCTTGAAGCAGGCTGTGAAGGGTTTGGGTGGGCTGTTAACATCTTGTTCCTTTTTTTTTTTTTTTGAGTTGTTGAAAAAAGTACATACCTTTTTACCTCTTATTTTAGTTTCAAACGTACAGTGATTATGTGACTATTTCATTGCTTTTACGTGACAGCCTCATTCTATTACAACCTTATAATTCTTTTCTAGTTCTGATAATCTGTTTCACATTAAACAATTCATTATAACGTTTAGGTTATAACAGGAATCAGACAAAACATATGATCGATTATACAATTAAATATACTAATTTGCATATATTATTTTTATAGATTTTTATATATTTTTTTTTAAAATTAAGATGGGGGTAATTACGTCAGCCTATCGAGTACTGTGCGCAGGCCTGGTCGCCGTATTCAGAACTCTTTAGAAAAAGTTTCAGACACAAGCAAAATTAAGAGCTTCGAGTTATTCACCGGGGGACATCAACTTATGCAATTTTGAATATTTGTTTGGTGCAAATGGCCGAGGACAAATTCAAGGGCCAAAGAAATTCAGGCAATTCATTTTTAGTCGCAAATAAAACTTAATAAATGGAGATTCTCATTTTCCCGGGATTGATAGTTACCTTAAACCAGAAAAAATTTTGAGCCTGGAAAGGAAAAGCCTGACATAATATCTAATGACAACATTTGGTAGGGGGCCGTACTTTATTAACAGATTTTGTTCAACTTTGTTGGGTAAGTGCATGAAGGACCAATTCAAAGGTCACAGACATTTATGCCATTTACTTTCAGACATGAATGAAACTTCATATAAAATATAGTCGAAACCTATGGAGCCGAGCCATAAGCTGTAAAGTTTTCCAGACGATATATATTATAAATCAAAAATACAATATAATATAATTCAATATCCGATGTGTGCTACGTTCATTTCATAAAATGTTTGATGCATTCAACAGTAAACATTAAGTTGATTTCGAGAACAGGTTACAATATAGTGGAGTAAAGATTCGTAAACGAACATGTTTATGTTCCTGTCCTGTATGGGTTTCTTCGGGCAAATGATTCAGTTTATTTAACATTCCTATTTCTATTATTATTCGGACCATCCTCATCTTGGTTGTTTTTTCATACATTTATAGTTAGATCTTCCTTTCATTCTATTTTATAATTAAATATTAATATAATTTATATTTTTTGTTGTTTTTTGTTTATTGGTTGGTCATTGCTTGTTATATTTTTCTGATTTATTTAGTGGGGATGCTGTGCTTGTTGGTAATTATAAATCACGTATTAGGAGAGTATGGTGTAGGTATTTTTGTTATTAGTATGAAGTAAATCTATCACCTTTCTGGTAGGTTCCCTCTCTGAGAGTATTTTATACTCACTTAAATCTCTTAAATGCAGTTGACACGAGTTTTCTACATATCACATGGCCTATAGACTTGAAATTGCATTATTAGTCCATAACATCCATCATTAAAATATTTTGTTTTGGATTTTGGGGAAAAAAAGCTCTTTGGTCTTTCAGGGGCTTTTTTTTTTTTGCTGATTTAATGATGACATTTAGATTCTCCTGAATCTAGATATTTCTAGATGTTTTTTACTCTTTTCTTAGATTTTTCTCGGTAATGACATAATTAGAATTATTCTGATCATATTTATTCTTCGATGGAATTTGTTTACATTACTTCATGTTGACGTATCGTTAATATGAAGTAATGTTGTTCAATCGTTCAATTATTGGCTGTGATGGCAAGTTGTTATGCAGCTGTGTACATATAATCATATAAACAGTAAAATGAATTTTCCATTCAGAATTGGAGCTCAATGATGATGATGATGATGATGATGATGATGATGATGATGATGATGATGATGATTACCTGGTCACTGCTGTAGATATTGTATTCCCCGGGGGGCATATCAACTCCTGCATTTTCGAATATTCGTTTGGCCCCAGATTTTGTGGAGTACAGATGGGCCACCTCCGGTTCTGATCCCAGGATTGGGATCCCCAAGATTCGTGCAACTTCCAGGTCGTCGATGTGCAACATCCCAGGGACAATGTATGAATACCTGCCTTTGATTAATCGTTGGATACGTTTCAGGGCATATGGACTGTACTTCAGCATCGACGACAGACAGAAGTTCTTTTTCTGAAACAAAGTTAAAACAGATCTGGTTAGTCACCTAAAATAAACAGACATGTGATCAGAGTCTTTTTTTGTTATTTTGCAACCGAAGTCATAGCCACAATACAGAGATAAAAACTTACATTGCATTTCTAAATGTTTTTACTTTATTCTAAATGGTTTCCGGTGATGTCATTAAAAAACTATTTGGGAGCGAAATTTTCAAAAACAAATTTTCTTCTCATTGAGAAAGCGTGTGTGCAGAATTTTAAGTTTCTACAATGAACGGTAAGGGCTGGACAAAGGTGGTATAGATAAATAGATAGATAGATAGATAGATAGATAGATAGATAGATGTAACAACACATGAATAACCTAAACCCAGTCAATCATCAAATAGGTCTGTTGTGCGTAGCGATGATTAATTAGTAAATGTTTCCTTTAATTTTGACCTCTTTCAAGCCAATCAATTCAAGTTTTATTTCAGCAACAATTTACATACTTACAACAGAGTTAGCTATAAAGAATCATTTGAAAATACAGTGAAGCAAAATAATTAGAAAAAGCCAACTAACACTTTTGAAGACTTGGAGGAACAAAAACGGTTTTCCAGCCAAGCACCTTGAATAGATTTTTTTCAATCAATATACGAATCGATAAGCTTGGAAATTTACAATAATTGCTTTAAAATTATTAAGGCGATAAGTTTGAAGTGATCTTACAAAGTCAAACAATTTTGATTCGAAATAACAATAACAATGGCATATGCTACATGCCCCGCCATGCTTCAATCCTGTTCATGAAACACTGCGCGAGACTTTAGTAGTACTTACAGAAAACTGGGTAAGCACTTCCGGAACAATGAAAGTGATACGTTTGCTCATTCCAGCGATTTTGTTCTCATTCCCGCTGTCAATGGCGGTTTTAAGGGAGAGCAACTTCTGGTAGTACTGTTGAGCTTCTTCAGTCATGGCGACCGGGGACACGTAAATCACATCAACGTTTGGGTCTGAATCAAGAAAAAAGGAACTCACTATGAAAAAGAGGCAATGCTGTTTACACAATTCTTAACGGACAGCATTTGGCAACATTTATTTTAGTAAAAAATATCTATTTCTCATTGATTAATAATAATTATGATAGGTTATTCATCGTCATCCTTTTAGCGCCCAATGTTTGCCATACAACAACTCCTCAAGATTCACCAGAACTCTCAGTCATGGGCATTGCAAAGCCAATAATTTCTGATTTGATAGGGTTCTTGGAGGTTGAGATTGCTCTGTTGTAAGCTTGCTATCTAAGGATGACTCTTTAGTTTATTTCTTCTTCTTTCGGATGTTTCACTTATAATATGAGATATAGTAATAAAAATGTCTTAGTTTCTTGAATTGCAAAACGGTTTTCCTCACAACACATCTTTTTATTTCAAGATTTTCAAAAAATTGAATACGACGTTGTATAATTCCAAAAATATTTCTCTTTCCTCGCCCACTCTCTCTTTTTCATTTTAATCCGGAAGAAAATGATTTGGGCATTTATAGTGCTTTTCGTGTTATAGGGAAAACACATCATCGGTGAAAATAAGGAAATTCTATCACAAATTAGAAGTGCAAGTAGCGTAGTGATTCATGCTGTGAACAATAAAATTGGTGAACCGATTTCAAACGCAGGTTGAGGCTGTTTAAGTTCACTTCGTACCATAAAGAAGGCTCAAAACCATCTCTCCCTCCCTTTGGGTATGGATTAAATTGCTGGAGCTGGTAGCTCTATCTTTTGGCAGGCAATCAAGTGAAGAAATGGACAACTCTGATTCCAAACGAGGAAGTCAAGTCCGTCCTTCCAGCAGCTCCTGCATCCAAACTGATTCCAAAAGTATCATACTCTGCTTCCCTTTAAACTACATAAACGAGGCATGGGAGATTCTGTCGACTAAACATCCCAAGATCACCATACGATTCACCTAAGCTTACGCCCAAGTGTCATTTCATTATCTATTACAAATATGTGCAAACATCGGCCTGCTGGCTAGACTTAGCCCACAGCAATATTTTCTGAGGCCCGAGGCCAATGTAAACTATTTTTTTAATTTATATTCACCTCAGTTTTGGTTTCACAAATCAATGATGTAATAATTTTAGTTCATATGATTATCTAAGATAGGAATTAACTACGCTTTCTGTGGTACAATCGACATTTTTTCAAGTTAATTTGTGGCACAAATGAAGATGAAAATGTCTTATATGGCCTGTTAGATCAAAGACGTTGCTTATGCGTGGTCTATCGAGGCAGAAGCAGGATATCTCTCCATGGCCGAAAAATTATCGGAAAATACGTACATGCAAAAAACACAGATGCGCATATCCAAATATTTTTGCCAAATGGAAATTTTGATTTCAATGGGATCCTATCCACGCCTCTTGTAGAGGAAAATATATTTGTATTTACGGCTTTTCATTGCAATATTGTTCTTTATTATTTCACTGTAACCGTACCAAAGGTTGACCAACCAGCCAAAAGGGCTCCAGATTCTTCTCTCTTTGCTCATGTGTGTGTGTGTGTGTGTATGTGTGTGTGTCCGACAGTACTTTTTTGAAACCTTGGAAATTTACATGAGTACACCATTAGACACCAAGTGATTTTTCGGGTGTCTAAGGTCATTTTGCACCGGCACCGACTAAATTTTGTGCTGTTACTTTTTAGATAATTTCAGGTAGAAGATAATTTTTTAGATATTATTAAGATAATTTTAGATATTTTTTCAGACAATCAGTTTTGGTACATGCCAAGGATAATAAGGTGACCCATTGATCTGGGTACAGATATTTTTTGATAAAATTGCTTACCGATACCTGGCTCTTTTATTCTGTTCTGATAGTTGTGAGTACATCATGTACAATAGATGTACATGTATATACGTATAAGGCATGTACTTAGAATTGATTAGAAAGATACTCAATGATATGTTTGAAATTGGACCTCCATTTCACATCTGGCCTGGTTCTATTAACAGCTGTGAAGGAGCCCGTTTGAGAAAAATTCCAAGAAGTCACTTACCTAAAACATTGCAAATCCTTCCGATCTGGTTATTCTGTTCCACATGAAAATTATACATTTCTGAGCGCAGGTCTTCACTGTAACCCAAGGATGGTATATGGACAACGACACGTCGAGAATTTTTGATGCGCTTCCAGGCAGATCTGAAAGACTGTAACGAGTTTTAAAACAATTTAAGAATTCATTTTTCATTTAATTTCACTCTTCTTGGATCTTATTTTGAATTTTCGAGGCCGGGCACACATGGAAATAATTCCCTACGAAAAGAATCCGAGTCGGAGCAACAAAACTGAACGTAAAATAAAGAAATTCTCATTCAATTCTATTCGGTGAAATATCATTTAAATATCATCATCATTTTTATGGTTACCATTTAACTACCGCTTATTTTTTATTTGATTTTGTTTGTTTGTTTTTAACCAGCCCGAATAAAAGTTACGATAAAACTATCATTCTGCTGACTTATCAACTTATTAACTCACTCCGGAGGCAGAGGTGGAAAAAAGTCGATTTTGCAGTTGATTTTTATGAATAAAAGTTTCGATAAGAAGCAACTAAAGATATTAAGTTGAAATTTCGTCGATCTATGGGTTCGATTACATTTGTCCCCATTATCCTCCCGTTTGAAGCTTTCAAAATCCACGTAAGTTGATGTTTTATGCAAGGATTTTTTGAAATTTAACTTTTATTATTATATTATTGATTGTCTCCCAATGAGGAACTGCTATCATTTGCTATAAGTATTTGTCGTCGTTGTTCTTTTTTTTTTTCCATTTTTTCAATCAGATACATTCGTTATTCTTTGATATATTTCAATGGAATTGTGTATACAGGCTTGCAGAGAGATCTCACCGGAGGCATAGAGATTTATGACGAAATCAGATTGCTTGTTTACATTTTATAATGATGTATTTTGAAGATAATAATCCTATAGGTAATTAATTCCCCCCTTCTCTCTCTCTCTCCTTATCTCCCCCCTTTGCCCTCTCTATCTCTCTCTATATCTCTACACACGCATACACACACACACACACACATATATATATAGATATATGTAGCTTTCTATCGGGGACATTCATTTTTTTGACAACTTTTTACAACCATTTTATTTATTAGTTGCTTTTCATTGCAATTCTTACTCTCCCCCCCCCCAACAGTGAGTGAATAGTTTTGATCGGAAATGAAGAGTAAGTATTGAAGGGTGTCATTTGGACTCCTGTCTTCTGGTTGAAACTTAGTAGCTTAATTGGTAGGGCAGTTGGGCGTATACTGTGCTTCCCGTGGTCGATGTGAGTTTGAATCTCACCTAAGACTTATCCTTTATTTTTATCAACACTTCTTACTCACGACCGAAGGGGAACCGACCAGAGTGAAAGTTGCAACAAAAAGCATCTCATAAATTGAAATAAAGTAGAGTAGTCATAAAATACCGTATACTTCGGCGTCTAAGACGACTTTCAGATAAGACGAAACCTCAATCTCAGTCTGAATTTCATGTTTTTAGCTCCCCTGTTTAGTCACTATACGGTGACCCCATTTTGGGAGATGTTTTCAAGCTTCAAGAGTCGTCCTATCCACCGAAATATGAGTAGTTAGACCTCTACAGGGTATATAAGAAAAATGCAACATTCAAAAGGGAAATTGATTTCAGAGTTTCTTTAGATTTACGATCAGTTGATCAGTGAACACACTGTATTCTTTACTAAGTGTATTAGCCAATTGGTTAATCGTACATTTGAGGGAGGAAAATCTGAATATTCTTTTTAAGAGTTATCTCCCTTTTAAATGGCATTCCTTATACAGCCTGTCAATAAACAGAAAGTTGAAATACCCTTGCTCTACTCTTGAATAGTTCTAAATCATCTGCTCTCGTTTCGCGGAGCATCTCTCGATTTTTTATGGCTCTCACTCGCATGATCCATGCAATGGCAAACACCCCGGATGCCCACTTCTTCTTCCGATACTCCAAGAATCTCTGTCTCTCTTGCATTCCACGCCAGTTCTTTTGAATGGTCACTGCAGCAAACCATCTGCCCTTTTCACCTTTATATTTTTGGCCCTGTAAAGCAAGTAAGTAGGACTTCACATGAAGTTCAGTAAAACAAATGTCATGTACAACAAACATGTAGAGGACAAAGACATCACGGTCAGAAGAGTTAACGCAGAGCTGGAGAAAGTAGACCACTACATCTACGTGGGATGACGAATCTCCATCAAATCCTAAAGAGAAGAAGATATCAAGCAGAGAACCAAGCCAGGTAAACCAAGCAATGTGCACAGGAATGACTCATGTTCAACATCACATAGAGAGATAGCAAAACGGCACAGTATATAGGACGGAAAACATTGGTCAGAGATATCATAGAATCCATTAGAAAACTCACATTGCAATGGTTTTATCATGTTATGAGTATGTCAGACAACTGCTTGATATCAGGTCTCATTCATAACGTGGATCCCCAGAATGAACCGACCGGAATATTGCATTAACATCAAAGATGAGAAGAAGATAAATGCTTCTCGGTGGGTGCAGGTTCGAGTCTGGCACAGTGCTCATTCGTCTATTCATTCTTGTGGACCAACTGATTTGTTTCTCGGTTAATTCCGTTAACTGACGTAATATGTTTCGTAATATAATGTCTCCATGGTCCTATCGGACATAAACTTTCCAATTTGATATAAGATAATAATATATTTGTATATATGTTCCACTGAATCCTTGAAATTGTAAAGTTGGGGGGGGGGTTGATAAACAATTACGTAATTTTAATTTGATCAAAAGTTTTTAATCAAACAATGATAAAACAACAATTTTTCAAGATCATAAGCAATGTCATAAAAAGGGTAATCGAATTTTTTTTTCACAAAAAATAAGTTCAGTTCGCTAATCAGTCAATTTTGCCAATTCTACGTAAAACATATATACAACATTTTTAGCTATACAGTTACCTGGAGATGGAACCTAGCCGATTTTAGTTATTTTTAAAGCCAATCATTGGGAAATATAACCAATTCTAATCATGCAAAATAGCTGTTCACTGTCGGCGTCAAATCAAAGATTCCCAAACCCCCCAAAAAAGCAAAAGTGGTCCGTCAGAATCAAAATGGTCTTCTTTTGTTCCAGCCTGTTGAAAAGAGTTTGAAGACAAGAAATGAAGATGAAAGGAAAGAAACTTCTGATAGCCAATCAGTATCACTGAAAAACGAGAGAAACCGATGTTGAAAGTTTTGATTGACGATTTAAACAGTGGTCCGAAAGAATGAAAATGGTCAGATTTTTTGTGAAACCTCTTTCTGCAGTGTTGCTAAATAAAAAATATTTTTCTGGTTGATAAATCCACTGAAAAAACGGTTTCAGCTCTTTTATGGTCATATTAATAGCTGAATTTTCACACCGACGAAACGAGAAACGCACTTATTATAGCGCAAAATGCGCCAAGTTTTCAACACAGCCAAAGGATATGAAGACTGACGATGAAGAAGAAAGGGGAGTGAAATTCACTTACTTTTACTTTAACGGTTTCCAAGATTTCTTGGGCGTTAATGAAGACACTGATAAGATCCCCTCGGTCTGGAACTCGTTCAATATCAATTATATTCATAAGATCAATCAATCTGAAACAGATGCAATCAATGAGAGGATGGATTTCATGGGGAAACCTTTTGTTTTCTTGACGTCATACTGTGAAACTTACATGTCCTCATAATAATAATGGATAATGATATACAGTGAGTGCAGAAGGTATCTGATACATTTTAAGTTTGTTACTTAATAGCTCACCCGTGCCATCAAGAACTGCATAAATGATGTATATGGATATACACATTTATGACATTTTGAGTTACACACACATATCCTCTCCATCCATTTTCAATTGGGCGTAGGGGTTGAAATAGCTGCGTTCAGGGTGGAGTTCGACCATGAAGCAGCCAGTCTTGTTATTATCCTTTTAGTTGACATTCCATGCCTTCTTTAATCTATTATTCTATAGTGGACCCATTATTTTTAATTAAAATTGATTACAAAAATGGATAATAGCTTTAGATTATAAATCTTAAACTTAGCTCCATGTGCTAAACTTTTCTTCCGCTGCCTACAGCCTGTAAAAGCCCTGAATACATGTGCTCATCTGCTCATTTATCTCGTCTTTCTTAATCGATTACTTCCCCCTTTCCTCTCTTCTTTTCCTTCTCTCTAGGATCAGTATTATTTTGCTGGCCTCCTGGCCAATTCGTACTTTACTGTTTTTCAACTGTGATCAGTCACTGTTCTAAACATTGCTAATTTCATTTAACTGATATTGAAGTATCTCTCAGCAACTCAATCATGTCTTTTTTAGCTGAGAAACGCTTATTCACATTTCCATCTCCCATGAATGAAATGACAATGCATTTACTACACAACAGTCATGATTATCTGTCTTCTAATTCTCTTTACTTCAGGAAGCGCACATGGATTAAACCCTTGTTTTCTCAGTGATTTAAATAATCTTCCCGTCGTGTGCTTTTCGGTGTCTGAAAATGGCCCTCAAGTTGCCCCAACTTACACAATTCATCGCCAATAAATTGTCACCTAGTTGTACCACTGATACCTGGTCTCCATAATCATTCCTTGGTCTTCTCAAAGTTTTGTGGGTTCATAGCAATTCAGTTACCTCCGCTTCATTAACTCAACACGACCACGACTACTTTCCACAGGGCTCCTACATTTCACTTAGAAGCTATCTTTTATCTTCCTTTTCTATTTAGCCACAACTTCACACTATATGCCCCTTCTTTCTCGGATCCGATCTCTTTCCTTTTCTGGAAATCAGCTCTCGCTTTCAGTATAAAGACGCTAAGTAGTAATATAAACTAAATAGGCCTCTCTGCTATCAATCTATAAATGTCCCTTTATGTGTATTTTCTTTCAGCTCTACATATATTGTTATAAATGCCTTGTTTTCAAATGTACATCCTATTTGTTTATCTTATGATTTGTATGTGTCTTCATTATGATTTTGAACTCTCCGTGTCCACACTCATACCTGGCGCGAATACTCTTCCTCGCCCATTATAGGAAACAGCAAACGTATAACTGGCAACTGATAATTCTTTAAATTCTGCATTTTTATCCTGTCGTTAGAATATAGATGAAAAAGGAAAGCGATACATGTGCTTAAGGAGCTGTCGGAAAGACGTCAAAATTAAGGGAGTTATAATCTCTGGTTTAAAATTAAAGTTGTCTTTCTCCGCTACGCAAGAGAACCTATTATGCCCTGCTATTTTTGTACATAGCTGGGAGGTAGAGATGTTGATTCATGCTTTTCCCAAAAGTATTAGTGCAGAGTGAACGTGAACTAACTCTACTGGCGTTTGGACTCCGTCCACCGATTCCATCGTCCTTGCCGTTTACTGTTACGCCTTTCGCACCAAGTATTGCCAATATAGCGCTTTCCACGCTAAATTCAGCACGTATCTTATTTTGGCGGTGCAAAAAGACGTCAAATTAGCTCGCATATGCTGGAATGTTTTTTTCTTCTTCTTTTGTCCATTTTAAGCATTTCTAAGTATTTTAGCAACTTCGATGGTTTTGTGCTATTTCTTATTTCATATTTTAGCACTTCATAACAATCAAACTAGCCTGAAATTATTTTTGGCGTTTACAATAATTGCTTTCACCCCTCACATTTCTGTATCTTGTGAATAGTTATCCCGTAATTAATCATATTTGCCGTAGAGGAAGCTAAAAATCGTGATATTTTCCCGTAATTAATCATATTTGCCGTAGAGGAAGCTAAAAATCATGATATTTTCCCGTAATTAATCATATTTTCCGTAGAGGAAGCTAAAAATCATGATATTTTCCCGTAATTAATCATATTTGCCGTAGAGGAAGCTAAAAATCATGATATTTTCCCGTAATTAATCATATTTTCCGTAGAGGAAGCTAAAAATCATGATATTTTCCCGTAATTAATCATATTTGCCGTAGAGGAAGCTAAAAATCATGATATTTTCCCGTAATTAATCATATTTTCCGTAGAGGAAGCTAAAAATCATGATATTTTCCCGTAATTAATCATATTTGCCGTAGAGGAAGCTAAAAATCATGATATTTTCCTTTGAACAGTTGTCCAGACTTTTGATTTTATCCCTTTTTCCTAATATCACAACGTTTTGCCCGACCCATTCTTCGAACTTTCTGTGGTGTGCAATCTTATTGGATTGAGGAGGTTCTTTTTGTCAAACACTCAGTCCTGTATCAACTATGAGGTGCACTCCTACATGTTGTATAACTACATGCAGCTTCAAAGAAAAGCCATTGTCATTTGAACAGCCTCGTTGAAGTGGACCAAGATCTGTGCTGGAGAGAAAGGTTAAAATTTGACTAAAGTAGAAACGTTCAACAGAGATCTTCATCAAAGAGAGAGAATTATCACCAGTATGCAGAGCTACGAGGGTCTGTCCCTCACCGGTTCAAATCGCCAACTGTCTGTTCCGATCTCTTTCCTGCACCTACCTAGGCTCTATTGTTTGAAGTCAACCAATGAGCAGAGAAAGCCATTTTGGGGGATGTCCGCTGATTGGCTAAGTGAGCCATACTGCTTTATAAGAGACACATTATCAATCAATCAAAAAATAACAATCACTATCCAGAAAAAAAAATCACGTTGCACGTTATGGTTGAAATTTTCTCTGTTTTAGACATAATCAAACCGAAAATAACAAAGGAATAAAAATGAATTACAGAAGAAAGATTCACAAAACTATTAGGTCCTTTAGGATTAAAACAGACTTGAAAGTCAGACCATAGATGCAATTGGTATTTTCTCAAATGAATATCCAGGAAGGGCAGTGGGACCAACTTTATCTTTAGGTTTAAATCCAAAGTTGAAACAAAATACGTCATAGAACATGTAGAAATACATATATTCTCCAGATATATATCTATAATCAAGGAAATATATATTTTTAATGAATCAAATGTGAGTTCACTTTTCAACGTTTATTGTATTGAAATATGAATTAACTTATAAAAAATAATTTCATATTTTTGAATCGAAAGCGGCTTATTGGAGAGTCAAGAAATAAATAATGAAAATATTTAGGGAAAAATTTAGTATGTAAACTAAAAAAAACACGCTAACTTTCTGTTGGAATTAGAATGACATAATTTTTCTTTTTCAATGGAGGACTGGGGAATGCTTCGTGGGGATGTAGTGGGGCATTAAATATATAGACTTGTTTTGTCAGCCATTAAAGATGCGCATCTAAGAACAAGTGCTTTACAAACCGACAAATATGATATTTACTTATTCCTCATTTATAAAACACATCATATACTTGAAATACACATCATATACCTTTAAATAAACACCATCGTGTACTTACCTATACAATACACGCTATCTTATACTTACTTATAAAATGCACATCCTCATATGTATAATCATCATCCTCATCATCATCAGTCTTTTATCGTCGGTCGTTGGACGTAGACCTTTCCCCACGATCTACCACAATTGTCCCTCATGGGCATCACGGAGCCAGTATTTTCTGAATTTGTCTACTTCATCTCTCCATCTTGTATTCTGTCGGCCTTGGTTGCGCATGTGATCTCTTGGGAACCATGTCGTGAGTTACGATGTTCATCGGTTGTCTGCCATTCTTGCAACATGGCCTGCCGATTGCCATTTGAGTTTTTTTTTAATAGTTTCCATGATGTCACGGACACCCATTTTCTTCCTGATATACTGTGCTGTCTTGTGATCTCTCCTTATGAGGTTGAGCATGATTCACGTTGTATGCTTCTCAGTTTGCTAGTCTGCCTCTTGATTAGGTTCCATGTTTTAGCTCCATAAGTGACCATCGGGAGAATGCATTGATTGTATACTCTTCTTTTTAGGATTATTGGGATCATCTGGTTTTTGAAAGTTGAGCTCGCCTGCTCTAGAGTGATTCTTTGCTTGATTTCCTTTTCTTTTGAGGGTCTCATAGAGATTCATTGTCCTACGTAAATGTAGTGGTCTACCTCTCCAGTTTTGTATCTTCGATTTTGACATATAATATAATACTTACCTGTTACTATTCACAAATGCAAAGGGCACCGAATATTCTGACAACAGATTTTCCAGATGTTCCAACAGTGTGCTAATACTGAAAGAAAGGGAAAAATATATTTTTTTAAGTGTGTGTATATATACATCTGTATATATATACATATATATGTGTGTGAGTTCATAATGTTTTTAGTAATTTGTAAGATTACAAAAGAAACAGAATGTTCCTGTAGTTGATTATATTCAATCACAGTGTTCAATATTTACGGAGGGGAATAGGACTATCAATTTATTATTAGATTTGGCAGGAAAATCCCTGGATGTACGTTAAAATTTAATGACTTACGCATTCATCAGCACCGGTAGTACGTTTAGTTATTGCGATTTTAAAACATGAATCAATCCAACATCATTTAAACAACAGATTTTGTTATTATCCAATTGTTGTTAATGATTAGGAAACGGATGTGTGGAGCGTTTTCACTTTGATTTTGAAAAAAAAAGTCTGCTAAAATAACTTCCATTCTTTCATTTAGATTTATCATGACATTTATTTGCCTAGAAATATCTTCCTTAGGTTTAAATTTGTTTTTTCTATCTATTCTTTCATTATTCAAACTATAAAATCTTGAAATCTTTTATAATGTATTTCTTATCATTTTTACATCCTATTTATATTCAAGACAGTATCCTATTCTGTTTATTCATATATATATATATATATATATATATATATATATATATACATACTTTATGATGGAGAGGGAGGTCAGTCATGTTACGAAGATTCTTGTCATTGAATTCAATCGGAATTCTCTTTCCTTAGAATTATGTCAATAATTGAATGATTAAATCGCATAACCAATTGATTTCACATTTAATGTTTAAGCATCATCATGGATTTATTTGATAACTTTTCAATCAAATAGTTTTTGTGACGTCGATTTTTGAACTTACTGCTACCTGTTTTGCTTTAGGACTACCAAACATCCCAATTGTTTCGTTGGCCAGAGCATTTGTAAACAAACATCATCAATCTTAGTAAACTACCTTGAAAAGATTTATTACTAAAAAAAAAAAAGAAGAAAGGAGAAAAGGAAAAAATTATTAGCTATACACAATTTGGCGAAGCTTCAAATCTGTAGCTTGCAGCAGAACAGTTTGAAACGGATGTTTTGCTGAGCAATTTGTTCGATTTATTTGTCAAAGGGACGAATGCAATCAAAACATGAAAATATGAATGACATAGATAGATATCAAAACACATATTCATACGCACATCCACAGACACAAAGAGACACACACACACACACACACACACACACGCACACACACACCTACCTATCGAGTGACTTAACTCAATTTTACTTACCTTTCTTCATTTCTATATTTTGGCTTGTTTACAGCCGATATATCAATACAGGCTCGGCATTTAAAATGTGACATTGTTCCTGAAACTATTGACTTTCTTTTTTTGGTTTGGATGAGAAATACCAGAGAAAAAAGACGTTTGAAAGAAAACAACAAAAGAGACTTGAGTGTAAGTCTTTGATTTCTATCAAAGAAATTCTTTTGATTCACAGATTTCCCCAGAATTCATCAGGTAAGTAGTCCCCAAAGATGAATAGCTTTGCTGCTTTTGTTTTATATTTATGATTTTTAAAAACTTTACTGGTCTGGGTTGTCACTCTATAGAAACTGTCACATGTCAAGTCTTTTGGCAGCATGCCACGTTGGGGTGATCAAATGAAAACATTTTAAAAAAGGGTGGTCAATGCATACATTATTTCTTCCCCCATTTGTTGGGCAGTGATCAACAAAAAATCTAAATTTTCAAAAAGGAAGTATGAACTTTATCAGACAGAAACTACAGGATCAATTTCTCATGAACTTACATTGCAAATTGACTCCTCCCCACTTTTCTAAAAGCCAAAGAACCGTCTTTTGAAGATATGATAAAAGATCTTAAAATTTTTAGCCTTCTAGCTTCATTGATGAGGCCTTTACACATACATACATACATACATACATACATACATACATACATACATACATAGCCAGATAGTCGGCCAGCCAGTCGGCCAGCCAGTCGGCCAGCCAGACCGGCTTAAGAAATGAATTGAAAGTTTTGGCAGACAGTTTTCGATATACAGAAATGTTAATTTTATTATAAAAAAAAAATTTGAATCCTTGTAAATCTCCTCTAACTGGATTTAAGTTATTGACAAAATATTTACCAAAATGGCGGCTGGGGCACAGCTTTGATGTGTGGGGATTTTTTCCTAATCTCATCAAACAGACTTGTTATCTCTTACAAATTTGAGAAGTCTGAACTTCCTGTGAATTTGTAAGGTCGATTTTTCAAAAATTATCCAATTTTAAAGCTAGTATTATTAGATAGATGTAAGAGAAATATATAGATATATAAATCATAAAATTATCACATAAATGGTAACTGTCAATGAAAACTGTCACCTAAACTGTCAACATAATTGTTTCAGTTTACAAGTGAGTCTGGCTGTCTTTTTGGATGCTATCTTGTTGGCTATCTATGTGTGTGCGTGTGTGTCAAGCGTATAGGCCATACCAATAGAGCTAAAGGGTTAAAGATTTAAACATTTATTCCTTGTTATGAATAGAAAAGGGTTTCTTTTTCTTTATGAAAATTCTTCCCCTATCGTGTTTTTAGTGGGGAAGCATTTGCAATGTAATTTAATGTTAAATCAAACCCCAGTTTGTGTCCATCACAGTTCACATTTGTTTCTCAGGGTTTGGGGGGGATTAGAATTTTTCCAGTGAGAATGGCCTAACAAAAGATGAAGATGTGATTTATCCATTCATCAACATTTTTTCAATTGATCGTGCCCAACAAGACATATAACAAGAATAAACTGGTCACGTGACGGTTTCGATTGAGTGACTAACCATACCTGCTATATATTATGGTGCATATGGCCTAAGTGATAACACCAACTTTTCCATTTCTTATTTCTTATACAAGGATCAAATAATTTGCATAAAAGTCATACATCATAAAAAGTACCGATAAAGAGTGCTATCATCATCAACAACAGACTTTTAGCGTCTGTCGTTGGACATAGACCTTCCTTAAGATTCCTTCTCTATCATGGGCGTTGTAGAGCCAGTATTTTCTAAATTCGTCTAGCTCGTCGCACCATTTACTTTCTGTCGGTCACAATTTTGCATATGATCTCTAGGAATCCATATTGTGATTCGTGAGGTCCAGTGGTTGTCTGACATTCTTGCAAAATGTCCAGCCCATCGTCATTTGAATTTTCGAATGATTCCTATGATATCTTGGACTCGGATTCTCACATACTGTGGTGTCTTATGATGTGAGGTTGAGCATGATTCTCTCATATGCACATTGCATGGTTCCAAGTTCGAGAGTCAATCTTGGTTAAGTTCCATGTCTCTGCTCCATAGGTGACTATCTGGAGGATGCATTAGTTGTGTAGCTTTTTTTTTTTTAGGATTGGTGGGATTTTTTGTTGAGTTTGCTCTACTACGAGCTTGCTAACCTAAGGTGATTCTTCGTCTGATTTCTTTTTTTGAAGATTTCATGGAGATTCATTGTCCTCGGTAAATGTAGTTGTCAACTTTCTTCAGCTTTGCGCCCATAATTTTGATCGTTGTGTCTTTTCCGGTGTCTTTTATTGTCCATGTGAATGAGTTTTAATGTTTTGGGTTTTTTTTTTTATTTCTATGAACATTTTAGTCATCGATCAGGAGAGAACCTTTTTTTCTCAATAAAAGTGTTTTTCGTGCAATTGAACTCTTTCTTGTGTCCTAAACAGGACATCTTGTTCATATCCAGAGAGATAAAGGCGAATACTATCATCTCTGGGAAGAAGTCTGGACTATAAACGTTATAGGAAACTGAGAAAAATCAAGGAAGCAGATGACATCAACATGTCAACTGAGTGTGTGTAAGACAAATGCAGAGGTCAACCAGATATCACTTCGGCTACTCAACAGGGACTGGAAGTGAAAATCCGGGCCTCACAAGGAAAGGAAAGGAAAACATCCGAACCCTTCGTTACTAACATTGGAGAGAGAATAAAACGCTTGTCACCATCTTGATAGTACACCTGAAGAAGACCGTAGAAAAGATCAGCAGAAAGGTTGTGTTGTCATAAAAACAACGTGATGGAGTTCAATCCGACTGAAATTTAATCACTTCCTCCTTAGCCCATAGCCTACCCTTTCACAAAAAAACATTTGGAGATTAAAAGACTTTTTTTCGGATGATCGTCCACCGTTTTGTTGATTTTGTTGCTAACGGGACATTACAGCCTACCCATCCTATTGCCTTCTTCAGGTAAATATTTCGAATGAGATTGTGGTACTTTTCGAACGATATTTAATAGAATGTTTCCCTTGGTAGCAGCACCATAACGTTGAATTCGTGTGATATCTTTCCATACCTGTCCAAATCCTACATTATAAGCCTAGTTACCATTAAAGAAAAAAAAAGAAAATCAAAATTCTTTTTACCCATGTCACATTTGGATAATTCACCTGAAGAAGGCGGAAGAATGGATCTACCGGAGCGTGGAGTTGACAACACAAACAGCAACAAGGAGTTTGATCGTCCGAAAAAAATTTGAAGTAGTGTTCAGTTGTACTTTGTTCAGATGATGACCGAAGATAGATTCAAAAATATTCATCCTTTGATCGAAATCTGCTCAAATTCTACGTTCATCTGAAAATTATTTCTTTTGTAAGGAAATAGAAAAAAGTCTAGAATGACATTCATCAGAAACCATTTCGTGACCATCGTCTTTTCGTAGCATATTGTATTGGGGAGCGATCAAGTGAGATATGTGTGATCAATGAACAAGTTACTTCTCTCACCTTTGGTTGGACAGTGATCAATGGAAAAATCTGAATTTTCAAAAAACAAGCATGAATAGTGCCAGACACAAACCGAGAGATCAATTCACAATATAATCACACGGTGAATTGATTTCTTGCTAAGAACCTATTTAGCGTTAGAGTTTTCTTTTTTTTTTTTCACAATGTTTCTTTGTAAACATAATAAAGAGTGAATGTTCAAATTTTCAGCCCTTTAAATCTATTATACGCGTGATACCCCCGTACATAGGCTGCCAGCCACTCAGACCAATTTGAAAAGAAATAAATCTATGTTGACTGTTTTCTTAACAGCTTTGTCGACTATATCTAATTATGTGCTTGGGTGATATTTTGAATTCGATTGTCAAACTCCTATCGAGTTTTGACTTCATGTATGTTTGTCACAACAATGACAATGACTTCATCAAAAACCAGTGGGGTCATGACGGTACTAATAAGAGTTGCGTACACAAAAACTGATGACAAACTCACTCTCGTAAGTAAGGTGGATTTATTTTATTACATGAATAATTTGCCATCTTGTATTAAAAACAAGTGCAATTTGGATGATTTAAAAAATAACTCAGATAAATTCAAATCACCTAGGATAGAAAATAAATTGATAGGGCAATGTTTGGAGCAATCAGCTGAAATGTATCGTTGGATTGGGAAAAAAATGAATAAACAAATTGTGCTCGGTAAATGTTCTTCTATGCTGATAAGCTTGTAATTTATTTTATTAAATTTCACACATTTCATAACTTGAATTAATGAATATTTCAATGTTGAATAAATATTTCTAACGTAAATTGTTTATGGGTATGCCTATAGAAGTATTTTTATTTGATAAGTAAATTAAAATGTTCAATATTCAGAGGGTATTGAACTTAAACAAGTAAAAGCTGTGCAACATAATGTTTTTTCACAAAATTACTTAAAAATTGCGTCATTTGTTGACAGTTAGGTCAAACTAATTTCATATACATCGCTCCTTTACATCGGAAATGTCTTTCTTTGAGTTCATTGTATCAGTCTTGGGAGGAACAAATCCACTATTTTGCTTTTATTATCAAAGACATAAAGTCGATTGCGACAGACACAGTAACAAGTAAACAAAAATTATATTTCAACTTTCAAAGACATCTTCGACAAAAGAGGAACAAAAAGCACTGAAGGACTTCCGAAAATGTCTCAACAACAAAAACATTTCTTCAACAACACATGTTTCTTTCTTCAGACAAAAACAGAATTTTGGAGTGAAAGCATTTGTTGTGCAGGGACGGGGAGCGTCAAGTTCGACTACTGTTGGCATTTATGAAAAGGTGGGAGAAAAGGTTAATTAAAATGAAAAATACAATAGAACACATCTGGTTAGTCACTCAATAGAAAGCCGTCACTTGAACAACGTCTTTTTGCAGCATGCCACCTTGGGAGTGATCAATTCAAGATATTGGGGAAAGGGGTTTATAAATGAATTAGTTACTTCTTTAGCATTTTGTTGAGCAGTGATCACCACAAAATTCTGAATTTTCAAAAAACAAGATGTGGACATAAACTAAGGGATTAATTGAGCACAGACACACATTGTAAATTGAACATCCCTATTGAGAAACCTATTAAGTCTTAACTCTTATCAGTGTATTAGAATGTGCCACGTGTAATGGCCATGTTTTGCGATTGATTTTATGGTTGCAATTTCAACAAATTCTGAAAGAGAAAATGGAGTTATATGTATTCAACTATCAATACGACATTAACTTCCTTTTGATTTTTCAACCTATGATTCATCATATCAACTTTGATGAAATAATACCCCATCTTACAGATGCTGTTCTCAAAGAAAATCAGAGTATTGTTTCTGTAAGAGTTCGTACTCAGTAACAACGCTGATTTGGAATGAACAGTGTGACGTTGGTTCTATAAATTCTGCTCCAGAGATTCGAGCCGGGATGATGACTCTTAATCAGCTGGTGATGACGACAAATTAAGGAATGTTGTGAAAACTGATACAAGGACAACGGTTCGAGTTATTGTTCAACATTAACAGGCTTTCAAAAGAACAATAAGATGATACCGAGCATATTCTTCATTCTATAATCTGTCATTTCATATGTGACAACCTAATACCTCAAGATCACAACGTACTTCAAGCAGAATAATATTAGCTTCGTAAAGTCAACCTATAGGGTACCTACGTGTCTTGAGTTTTTGTTCTGTGTTGACTGCTTTTCATTTGACTATCTTCTTTTATTTTTCACGAACTCAAACTTCATCTTCCCAACCTAACGACAATAAATTCTCAGTCAAGACTAAACATTGAAACATTTAAAATGATGTATAGAGAGAGAAAAGAAAAAAGAGACGTATTCTATTTCTACATCATCAATCGACGAAAGAAAGAAAGAGTGAAAGAAGGAAAAGATTGAAAAGAGAGGAAGAAAAGAGAGAGGAAGAAAAAGAGCAAAATTGGGAAGCTCTGGCTACTATATTGAAATATCTGCTGGTGCTAAATGATTTTTAATTGAAATAATACACGACTATTTTCTTCTTTTTTTTTACCTTTTCTACAATTCTCTTTCTCTCTTCTCTCTTCTCTATTCTTCTCAGTCCTAACCATCCATGGCAGAAACTTGAAATTTTGCACACTCTTTCCGGTCAATGCGCAGAGAGAACTTTTTTGTCTTTTGAAAATTCGGCTTTGTGGCTGAGACAGTTACGTTCTGAGTGGAATTTGACTCTGATGCAGCCAGTTTTGTTGATATTGTTCTTAGTACGAGAATTCATAATCCAGCATGGTCTGTTTCTTTTTTTTAAAATTTGATTTAAAACGTTTATATTAGATTGATCCGTATTTTCATGTTTGAGAAACAACTGCGTATTTCACTGCTGTAAATTATAAGCCTAACAACTAAGGCAAGACCAGGGTTAAATGGTACTTGATGACGTCTGGATTTAGTTCTTCAACTTTTATTTAGCAATGTACTGGTCATAGTGTGTATTGAAGTTTAGCCACATGGAGGAAAGCGCAACATATTCGCCATTGTTTACTATGTGAATTCCGAAAGGAGAGTACTACTAGCCAGGCAATCAGAAGCATTTGTGAAGTGTATCCTCATGCAGTGAAAGCTCGTAAATAACAGCTGTAATTAAAAAGGTTTTAAAATGGCTACTGTGTTTCGAAAATATGTAATTACTTTCCAAACACAAAAATATGTGACCACTTTCCAAACAAGGTAATATTTGGAGAGACTGTGGCATAGGAGAGCGTATTCCAAGGAGGAATAGATCTGCTTGAGAAGAAACGTTCTCAGATCCCGTTGCCCATTTGTATTCGTAGCTTCCTGCAGTGATCTCTGAGAACTCATCGGCGTTTGCACTTATCTAAGGATGATAAAAGATGACATCATGGTCTCCGATATAATTGTATACATCCGGTACACTGTGGGTAATGTACCATGTGGATGAGAAAGGACACATACCCACAACCAATACCTTGCAGAAATGAATCACCGTAAGCTAAGTATGTACCAGAACTAATTATGTATATATTATCTGAAAGTATCTAAAAATTAGATCTTTTATAAAATTATCTCGAAAAAAAAGAAGATCTTTCACCTATAAAATGCCAGCTCAAGATTTGGGCATAGTTGATCAAAGAAGAAAACGTTGCTACTGTTGTACTCATGTAAATTTTATAACCTTAAGAATATGATCACACTCGCTGGACACACATACACACACACATACAACCAAACACACACGGATACTCAAATTGAGAAAAATCTGTAATCCCCTTGGCTGGTTGGTTGGGCGGGACATTTGTGGGACTACGATGCTTCAATAATGCAACGATATATAATGACCAGTTCTGAGATGAGATACACAGCTTTAATGCATTCCATCTCGTTGAATCACATCACATCTAAAATATTCTAAAATGATTGTTGGCAAAATGGTTTATGCTTTTTTTTTAAATCACCATGTGTAACGCTGTTTTGTTTGGAGCTGAATACATTGAGGCCATATCTAGAGCAGTAACCTAGTAATTGCAGTTTATTGTATCACACTTTGTATCTCAGCAATCTGAAGGATATTTGGTTAGTAAATCAACCTATCGAGTTCTACAGTGGTTTATTATTTTGGAAATGCATACTCGAACATTGCTGAGAACCCTTAGAATGTTCAAATAAAGCTTGATGAACTGAATGAAAAAAGCAAAAGGGTTGGTCTTCACATGAATTTCAGTAAAACAAATGTCATGTACAACCAAAACGTTGAGTACAAATACACAACGATTAGAATCGAAAACGCAGAAATGAGAAAATAGACCAATACATCTACACGAAACCCTCAGAAGGAGAAATCAAACGAAAAATCACACTAGGTTGGCAAACTTTTGATACAGCAGACTTGGTCTCTAAAAATCAGAAAATTCCATTAGTCCTAAAAAAAAAAAAGGCTATACAACCAATGTATCCTCCTGATAGTCACCGATGAACCTGAAACATGGAACCTGACCAAATGATTGACAATCTAACTGAGAACCATAAAACTTGCACGTGAGAGAATTGTACACAATATCATATGGAGAGACCATAAAACAGCACAGTACATTAGAGAAAATCAAAAGTGAGATATCGTACAATCTGTTGAAAAATTCCGAATTTCGAACAACGTAGATTCCCAGAGATCATATGCAAAACTGTAGCCGCTAAAATGTAAGGTGGCCTGACGAAGTAGACAAGTTCAGAAAGTACTGGCTCCGTGACGCCGACGACAGAGAGGTCTGGTGAATCTTTGGGAATGTTCATGTCCAACAACAGACGCTAAAAGGATAATGATTTGATGATGATTGGGGAGGAGAATGTGGCTTCTGATAGCTAGTTCCAGGTTGGAGCAGAAAGTCTGAGAATTCTTCCTAACGCCAGCAGCGGCTCGTATTTGAAGATTACAGCTTCGTACTCTGGTTGTATTGCCTAGTGATGACTGTTGAATGATTTTGTCTAGACAGACATACATGGCAAAACTTTGTGATAAAAACTGTATGAATAGATATGATAGTTAAATATCCCTTATCTGAAGATCGGAATGCTTTCAAATCCAAAACTTTTTAAAAAAGAACAAGGTCACAGGTGGAAATATGATTCAAAGACAAGAGACGAGACCAATGCCCAACGCCTTATTCAACTCGTTCTGGCAGTAAGAGCTAATTATCTGTGTGTAAACCTTCAGAAAAATAAATATATATTTTATCGCAAACAGTGAAAAACGGAACAAGTCGTGATCAAAACAAATTCAAAACATTACAACACTCACTTGTCAATAAAAGGCTTTTAATGCTCTATTAAAATATTAAAAGTATTGTAAGTAATACCCTTGGACTCTGTTTACGAGGTATATATGAAAGATATGTTTTTTGTGTTTTGACTTCTGTCTCATCCTTAAGACATCTCGTTATTTATAGGTGAAGCTCCTACTTTAAACGATCCTACGAAAAAGTATGTGTTCCACCTGTAATTGCTCCCAGATTGGACAAAGCTCACACATTGCACTTTTCTTTCAAAATGCATGTGAAAAGTAGGAGCTGCATCTGTGAATGTAAGTATTCAAAAATCCATTATGAATTAAAAAAGCCATCATTACGTAACACCGTCCTCGCGTCATTTTTTGATTTCAAAGGGATAATAAACGTAGAAATAGTAGCAAAATTAGTTCTGGTAGTTACAACAGCGGGGGATGAAGGAGAAGAAAGTGAGGATGTTTTATCTGAAAATCTGATTATCAAAGATAAAGAATCGATGAGCTCAGAATATAAGTAAGTGTACAATTTTTATCAATAATTAGTTCTGGATTGTTAGTGTATCGTTACTTGATTTGATAAGTGAGCTTTAAATGAGTATATAACATTTTTAGCTATAAAGTAAACCGGAAATTGGACGCTTTGGCCGATTTTAGCCTTTTTTGGAGAAAGTTTCATTTATGTGTAACAAACAATACTTTGCAATACTGGAAACAAACGCATGACACGTTATCTATTGATAGTGTAACACCTTTTCGGACATCCATTATCATGTCTTTTATTGTCCGTCATAGGACATACCCCTTCCCCAGGATTCATAAAACTTTTCTATCATGGGCGTCGCAGTGCCTATACTCACTGAATTTGTCGAGGTATAAGCAGGTAGATGAGACAAAAAGCCCCCAGTACCCTGTTGTTTTCCGACTGACCGACTGAAAAGCGTCTTACAGAATTATAGTTGACACATATAAAATCAGATGATGATAATAGAAGACAATATAAGACATGCAATTAGCACAATCTGTATCTGGGGATCAAGTGGAGAATTTTGAATCCCAAACTTGATTCAAGTCAAAAGCACAATTTTTCAGATCATACTATATCTAGTATTTATTTTCTTTTAATCAAAACAAGGATGAAATGTAGAATTCAGGGCTCTTTAAACTTTCATCAAATAATGTTTCGCCGAAAGACATTTTTTAAATTTAAAATTGTGAATAGATAGAGGATAACGTCCGTGCTGACTAAAGAAGACAAAAGGGAAAAGACTCGTCGTCACAATCAATAATAAACCGTAGTGTCAAAATTTGGAGTTATGTATTCCATCAAAGAATAAATATGGTCAAAATAACTTCCATTTATGACATCTCTTACATTTTCCACTGGGAAGCACCTAAAATAAAGTAGAAAAATGATCTAAAAACATTTCGATTCCGAAATTCAAAATAAGGCCCCTAACAATTTGAATAAGTTTACCTTTTTTCTTACTTTGTAAACATTTTTAGAAGAGGTCTAGTTAAGTATTAGCGCTAATTTTCTAGTTTGTAGACAAAACAATAGAAACACACGTAAGTATTAAACAAATAGAACCCTTGGCCATCTTTGATGGCTACGGCTGTTCAATCATATGAAATTTAATTTGAATCAACTTAAATATACTCATTTATCTCTTGCAATATGAAATATTCATAACTGAGACAATAAATATGCAGTTTCATAAGTGAATTCATTTTCACTCAAAAATATCCTTCTGTTAAAAAAAGCTTCCGAGGAACCAAAATGCCGAGTCGGTGAGACATCATTTTGGCAAAAAGTTTTTCGTTAAAACGTCTGAACACGTAATTTGGGGCCCTTTAACAACATATTATGAAGAAATAGTAAAACAATATACGGAAAACAATAACTGAAAAAGTTTTGTGGTGTAATCTGAAAACCTGCGCTCTTGACTTCGATCAATTTTGGGATCTAAACTCTATATTTGATCCCTAGATAGGAATGTTTCAATTGTGCGTACGTAAAATGATCAATTGCATTTCCTACCTTCCCCAATCATTTTGGTGTGTCTGCTTGAAAGTCAGGAATTCAGATGTGTCCTTCCGCGTTTTTCCGTCTTGAATCGCCAGTTTATACATTACTTCAGCTGGGGTGGATGGAGTCGTTGGTGGAGGCTAAATCATAACAAATATTGAATGAGAATAAGTTAATTGGATTACTACTACAACTACTACTATTACTACTGCTACTATTATTGTTATTATTATTATTATTATTATTATTATTATTATTATTATTATTATTATTATTATTATTACTATTATTATCATCATATTGAATCTGGAAATCATCCAACTGACGGCCTATTAACAACTGTCAGTCAGTGTTTTAAACGACGAATTTCTTCCAACAGGGGTTTGGGAGGTGACCATGTACAAATAGTTTCCAGCCAACCGCTATAGCTACCCCCCCCCCTGCTGCTGCAAGAACTAACTATGAGCCACCCAATTGAACGGGATTTTGGCTAGTATTAAATAATTACAAACTTATTTTCAAATATCTATTTATCTATAGATGATTTAGACTGCGAATCAGAGCAGGTGGTCCTCTTATGTATACACTCAATCGAATTTTCATTAATTTGTTCGTTCCATCGTGTATGGGGGTGTATATAAAACACTTGTATTATCCAATAACATGCAATAGTCTTGTCATTTTTAGCTAATTACTACATTCTTAAATCCATAAGATTCTAATAACCAGAAAATAATGATAAAAACAGGTCTGGTTAGTTACTCAATCAAAACCCTTGCATGATCAACATCTTTTGATAGGATGCTGTGTTAGGGGTGATGAATTAGAAAAATTGGGGAAAACATTGATCAATGGATAAGTTAATTCTCTCACAATTTGTTGGGTAGTGATCTTTGAGAAAAATTTTCAAAGAGAAAACGTGAGTGCTGTTGAACACAAACTAAGAAATCAATTTGACATAAAACCTCAGGGGCAAGGAACGTAAACAAAAAACAGTTCCTTCTGGATATGATAAAGAGTAAATGTTGAAAATTGCTGGCTTCTAGCCCCATCGGGAGGAGAAATAACTATATTTGGGGGTGGATTCAGGAACTCATTTTTGATTGAGAGAGTTTTCCATTTCAATATTTTACACATTTCTGTATTCTCAGTCGCCTATTCACATAATACCTTTGGGTTCTTGATGAAATTATTTGAGAACTTTTGGACACAATCGTATAGAAAGAACGGAAGCGAATATAGGAATATATATTTTTTAAAAACGCAAAAATATATCCCAATGAAGCGCATAATCATGAATCCGCACCAAAATTTGATCACTCCTTTTCCACAAAATTTCATTGAAATTCTTTGAGAACTTTGGGAGATACCGTGTGGACATTCATAGCCAGTAAGACCAACTTAGAAGTTGAAGAAACTTATTTTGACAGTTTGGGTGACAGTTTTGGTTGAGAGTTTCTGATAATGCTTGAATCTAACTTGTTAACGTCTCTTTTATTATTGTAAGCCTGACAAATACAACTGATGGATAAAATGACATGTTCATTATTTCTTGGGGCGGAAGGGCCTAGAGACTCAAGTAGCTCTCTTGGCCTCTCATATATCTGTTTCACGTCCAATTAACAGAGTCCTATTGGTTCGACTGAGTCCTTGCACATGAGGCTTGTAAATAAATACGATACACAGGTCTGCTGAATCATTCAATAGAAATCTTTTGAGGCAGTATGTCGTGTTAGGGGTGATCAGTTAAAAAACCTTTGTCATTTAGTCTAGAGTTTTTTTCATGTGAGTTTAATATCTCATTATATTGCTTCACTATGTTATCTGGGCAGCATGTAAGAGAGGAAAGCCAAAAATTGGGCTCTTTGTCAATGTAAATGATTTCCATTGTTACTTTTCAGTGCATGTTCTGGTTAACAAATCATATCTTGCCACTATTGACTTTGCAGGGCTTTATTTTAATCTTCCAGCCTCCAATCCATGTTGCATGTTGTTTATGTGTCTTTTCATCGTTCCAGATATTCTCTCAAAAGTCTCTCACTTGATCTTCAGTCGGGACATCTTTTTCTTTTGTTTCTATTTCTACCTTTCGGTAAATATATTTCCGTCAGATTGGAATACTTTATTTTATTCGTAAAATTTGGTCCTCTTTTTATACCTCTTTATTCTTTGTACTTTTAGCTATACTTTTTGTTTTAATGTCTCTTTGACTGGTAATATATCATTCAAAGTTTTCAATTTATATCTCTCCTTCACTTTCCTGTCTTTCCTGTCGTTACCATTTCTAAACCACATAAGCTCATCCATTATTTCAATTTCTTTTACAAATTTTGTTTTCCGTTGTTTTTTATGGGTTTGTTTTTGTCTGTTTTTTTATGCACTCAGATTCTCTTATTTTTGCCGATGTATATACCAGTTCATTTATTTCAGAAAGATCCAGCTTCAAATCTTCAAAGATGTCCTGTGTAGCAATATTTTTTGCCTTCACTTGTTCCGTATTGTGATGGCTCATAGCGACTGTTTTTTAGTGATTCTTTGTCCTCAGTCTAAATGAATTTTATCTTTTTGAGCTCACATAATATTTCATCTTCTGTTTGATGTATCTTGCCATTATGTTCACTCACTAATTGTTCATCCGCCCAGGCATTTTTGCTGCAACATGTTTCTTTGTGATTGTAGCCTCCTGGTCGTTTAGGTGCTAATCTATTGGTAGGGTTTTTAGATATTTGCCTGGGTTCATCTTTACAAAATGATGGAGCTCCTACTCGTATTTGGGGGTTTTCTTCGAGCCTGACGTTATGCATAGGACAGTATGACCAACTGAAGTTGCACTACCCTCTTTGTAGGTTCAGATATATTCTGACATTTTGTTTGATCTCATCTAGTTCAGCGTCTGTAAGTCTCTCATTCGTCATTATGTCCCATGTGAAATTTGCAAACTTATTTTCATTTATTTGTGTGGCTCATGCCTAATGGGTAGTCAAGCGAGTGATAGAAAGTGTACACCATTTCTTTGTACTCCTCACGAATTCATTCTTTTGCGTTTTATTTCTGATTTCCCTGTTGCTGAGTCTGAAGGGTTTGATCAAGGATTATTTCTGTTCAAGTGGCTATCCAAGTCGTTCAAAGAGTTTGTTCCAGTGGTATATTTTGGGATTCAAGACTGGTTCCTCTCTTTAGTGGGGCAGTCCTTTCTGTCCAGGGTGACGACCGATCTGGTATATTTGCTGTTGCGAATCGTTGGTAAGATTGCCATAAGTATTGTACCCATCGCGTATAACATGCAGACGCAAATCTTACTGAGTTTTTAAACCGTGTTTTGTATTCAAATCAATATGTAATTGCAAGAGTGTTACAATTCTCCCTTATTTCTTTCATGATTTAGTAAGAGGCCTGATTGGGGAGTTTCATTTAAATTAAATATTTACTTCCCCACAGGCCACCTATCAAAAACTTATGCAAGAAATCTCTCTCTCTCTCTCTCTCTCTCTCTCTCTCTCTCTCTCTCTCTCTCTCTCTCTCTCTCTCTCTCTCTCTCTCTCTCTCGTCGTAAATTGAATCATCTTAGCCCCACAAATGACCTGCCCAACCAGACAAGTGGAGTACAGATTCCACCCACGTTGCACGTATGCATGTATGCATGTCTACGTGTGTATGTCTGGGTGTATCTCCAAGCGGTCATAATTTTTAGACTACACCCTCAGAAATTTGTATGAGTACACCACTAGGCACCATGTAAGCACATTTTTTTTACTTTCAAAAACGTGCTTTTGGGGGTCGCTATGGTCATTTTGGACCAACAATGCCCAAATCTTGTGCTGGTATTTTTTAGATAATTTTAGATATGAGATCAATTTATTTCAGATAATTTTCGATAAGATCTTTTTTATTTCAGATAATTACAGATATTCAATCTATTCCTTTTAAATGATATTAGATAAGATCCATTTTTGGATAAGTTTAGATAGAAGATTCATTTTTTAGATATTTCCTGATAGATCTATTTCTTTCACATAATTTCAGATAAATCATTTACATAATCAGTTTTGCTACAAACATTGACCACGGTGGTTCATTTTTGCGAAGTACAGATATCTTCATGTTTCTCTCAATCTCAGTCTCCCTATTTCTCCTTCTCTCTCGTTAGCTCTCTCGTTACCTCTCTATCTTTATTTCTCTCTCATATTTTCCTTTTCAATACAAATGTATCTTTGTCAATCTCTGTCTCTATCTATCTCTGTCTGTCTGTCTGTCTGTCTGTCTGTCTGTCTGTCTGTCTCTCTCTCTCTCTCTCTCTCTCTCTCTCTCTCTCTCTCTCTCTCTCTCTCTCTCATCCCTCCTGTCTTTCTCTATCTAGCTATCTCTCTAACTGTCAGTTGTAAACCTTTATCCATGTTTACTTACATACGGTAACATATTTGAACTCGGTCTATCTTTTATCGTGACCATCTTTGATGGGGGAGTAGTTGAAGGGGTCGGCATTGGGTGTTTCGTCTTTTTCACTTGATCAGCAATTCTCTTGACGTTTATTGTGGTCGGAAAACATTCTTGGAGAGCTCCGCGGCTGGAAGTAATCACCTTCTTTGGACCAGGACCTTCTTCGATTCTTCGGACATCTTTTTTAAAGGGACTTGAACCGCTGTCACCGATGTCTGGAAACAATAACCAAAATATTTTCAATTATATATATATATATATATATATATATATATATATATATATATATATATATATATATATATATATATATAACACTGCAAGTCAGAGATGCAATATAATACAATATCAGATGGGTTTGTTTCATAAAGTGCTCGATACCTTCAACATTGAACATTAAGTTGGTTTAGAGTAGAGCTTAAATCATAATTGAATAAGGATTCGATACACAAACAGGTTTATGTCTCTGCCCTGTTTGGGCTTTTTCAGGCGAATGATTTGGTTTATATTAGATTCCTATTCGGTATCTTTTTTGGTGGTTTGTCTGTTATTTTAGGTGGTAGGATCTTCCTTTCATTTTACTTATTTTTGTTTAGTGATTGGTTATTGCTTGCAATATTTTTTGTTTTATTTAATGGGGATGCATATCTGCTAGTACTATGAATGACAAACAAGGGAGTATGGAGTGAGTGTTTTTGTTATCACTAAGTGGTTGTTCTATCAGTTCATTTGTGATGTGTTTCCCCACTGAGAGTATTTCATTCTCAATTAAATCTATTCCCCAATGTTAGGGCCGCTCTTATATGAACTTAGTGCGTTATTTGATTATATTTGATTTGGTCTATATCCTCAGGTCTAAGGTAATTATGTTGATTGGATTGTTCTATGAGGTGGCTATGTGAGTAAGATATCTATGTTAGTAATTTTAGCATATATATATATATATATATATATATATATATATATATATATATATATATATATAGGGGGGATTATTGACTTCTATTTGTTAATAGAAAACTTCATTTTTTTTTTCTGTTTAATAATTATGTTTTATGTTTTTGTTCTATTGGCAAAACTAAAGATTTCGAATTTCCCATTTAAACATAGGTAGCATGGAGTTTCAATGTATTGACATACGTATATTTGTTTTAATATTTTCCATTTCAACGTAAGTTTGAGATTAGTATCACTCAGTCTCCAATGATATGTCGATAAAATATGTATATAGTTCCTTGGCATTATATCACCTGAATAAGCCAAACAAGATACAAAATTAATGGCTGGTTTCATCAGACTTATGAATATAATTTTCTAACTGTGAAAATTGATGAGAGTCCATTGAGAGTCTTGCTCAAGAAAGTAAGCACCTTTATACGAGTGCGAACCCTGTACTGGTATTGTACACATATACAGCGTCATTTGGAGCTTCATTTGGCTGTTTTAGGTACTGGGTAATGTCAAATGTTCGAAAATATAGTGGTTCAACCGGAAATCGACCATTGTAAAATGATAAAATGGTGTAGCCGGATCCGAAAGAATTCCACTGGTGTTGACAGCTAAAATTATCAATTATCCAATGATTTACGTTTTACTTGAAACTTCTCATATTCTCCCTTATCCCATCCAATATACATTGGTTGTCCATGATTTTATCTAAATGTTACACGAACATGTGTGCTGATCAACATATCTGGCGAATTTCAACTTCGTACGATGGTCAGTTGCCGAGTAATCGCAGTAAGCACACACGTCAAGATTTTTTAAATTGTTGTGAGAAGTGAACTTACCAAGTATTGTGAGATTGAGTTTTTTCTGGAGTTTCTGACCGGGATCCATGTATTGAATCGCTTTCAGATCAACTGGGGGAGGCTCAAGGGTGATCTCAGCCGTAGGGGGGATTAGACCACGTTGTAATAAACTGAGAAGTCCTTTCTGTGCATCTCTCTCTGTGATTGGTGGAGGAGTGAGCTGTACAAAAATTTCATCAGGAGAAAGTTTATCAAAACTACGAATTAATTTTCTTTTCTTCATTAAAAGACTTTTGAGGATAAGGAAAGAACGGCAATCTTCACATTAACAAGGCAAAAAGATGGCTAAAAGTTACGCGATCTTTCTCAACGAACAGCTTAAAAAATTACTGAAATTATCTATATCTCTTAATAACTGTATTTGTTAAAGATGTTAAAAACAAATTGATAGTTTTGTTGTTATTGTTGCGTTAATATCTGGTCCATAATCAAAATGGCTAAAAATGGCTAAAAATGGCTGTAATTCATTATAATTGTATTACTAGAGATATAACAGATTGATAGTTCTCATTTTCATCATTGTGTTAATATCTAATAAATGGTAGACATGGCTAGAATTGGCTGTATTTCATTTTAACTGCATAGTCAAAGATGTTGAAAAATTTACGCTTTTTCTATTTTCATTATTGTTTTGATATCTGAAAAAAATGAAAATAATTGAAATTGGCTAAATCATATTTCCAGATTACTGTATAGCTAGAATTTTTGAAAAAGAAACAACAGATTAATGGCTTCTAATGGCTTATAGTGTTATTATCTTATCATTATATATATATATATATATATATATATATATATATATATATATATATATATATATATATATATATTTATTTATATATATATATACATGAAATATTATATCGAAATATCTAAAACATCATTTATACTTAGATAAGTCAACCATGCATCATCTTTTACAAATGGAAAATATGAGAATAACACATCATTATCTACATATTACTGGAAAATAAAAATGAATTACAAACCAACAGTAAAATGGCAAATTCTAAGATAAACCGATATGTGCCGAGATATGGAAAATCCATGTAATCTCTGCTTAAACGAGAAATTTGAAACACTCAATTTTGCTGTAAAAAAAAACAAAAAAAAATTTTTAAGTTGATTTATTAAACAGAGAAATAGAAATAGCACTAAAATGCTGGTATCGCTCATAATTCTTGCTAACTAATCACCCATACACTAGTACAGTAAAGGTAACATAGACTGTTTGCCCACGTACTCATCATCACTAAAAAAAATCTGATCTATGTTATCCACTCCCTTACATGTCTAAGTAAATAAAGAACAATTCAATCCACTGTGGTCATAAAGGACACCAAGGTTAAGATCAAAACATCCCTCAGAACACAACTCAGCATCCACTTATAGATAAAGCCTACAACTAGTCCACATCCTTTGACATGTAACTTACAATCACCAGCAAAACACACACTACAAAAAAATAATAGAACAAAAATAAAAACTCTTCCTACCATAGAGACACCCACAAGACTCTCTCCGAATTCCCTAAACAGGAATCCAAGACACACATAATCATTCTTCTGAAAAGGCCCAAAGATGACGGAAAAATAAATATGTTTGTGTAGCGAATCTACTTTCTACTATATTTCCAGCTCTACTCTAAACCAACTTAACACTTGAAGTTTAAAGTTGAATGTATCGAGCACTCTACGAAACTAATCCATCACATATCAGACATTGCTACGTTCTATCATATGCTATATTTCAAACCTGATATATATACATATATACATATACGTATATACATATATATATGTGCATGTTTGCGTATGTGTGCGTGTGTGTGTTTGGAATAAGTAATTCTTATATCTGGGAAGTATTTATCATGATTCTTGTCAACAGGAGTATCCATAGCAGTCTATTCTCCTTAGAAGATGTTTCAGACATCAAAATACTGTATAGAGATCTTTTTTCCGAAATCTTTTTAGCCATTCAAAATTGGCTACCGTCATCTGGGTCCTGTTTAACCAAAGATTGTTGGAAAGAACTAACAAAAAGCATTTGATAGATTCCTAGTTTCTGTACGTAAAATTGAGATGACTACAAGCCTTAAAATGAAGTGAGGATTATTCCCTCCATCCCCATGAAAAAAATCAAAAGTAAATACATAAATTCTATTGTTATTGATTTGAATAAATTGAATTGTTTAATCAGTTTAATTTGTGCGCCGTTTTCAACACCGAGGGTGTAACTTATAAATCGTTGAGGGTTCGTGCGAAAATAAAGGAATTTTTATTTATTTTAATTGCGCACCGTTTTTAATATCGAGAGGGCGAGTGTGTGGAAGGTTTAAGGTTTGTATTGAAATTAAGTTGTTTTTGCTGCCGTTGTTGTTAGAAAAGTATATATCACCCAATTACATAGTGGAGATAGACCTTATTTTATTTTAAAGCTCACAAGAGTTATCCTCATTTTACGCACAAAAAATAGGAATCTACCAAGTACGCATTCAAGTTCGCCTCTCTCAGATCTTTCTACGTACAGAAAATGAAAAAAAAAAGGCAGAAAGAGAGGATCATTTATGTTAGAGTAATAATTACATTCTTGATGACGATTACTTTATAACGGCTTATACAATTATTACGTATGTTATCATTATCATCATCATCAGTCTTTTAACGTCCGTTGTTGGACATAGACCCTACTCAGGATTCGCCACACTTCTCTATCGTGGGCGTCGCGGAGCCAGTATATTCTAAATTTGTCTTGTTCATCTCTCCATCTTTATTCTGTTGGCCTCGGTTTCGCATGATACGGTCTGACTTTTTTCTTAGAGTCACTCTTCGGGGTGCAAGCTCGATTGGAGTGGACGTGTCACATCTGATTCGTATTTTCAGTGTAAACATCCGATTAAATCAACATAAAATCATTGTAAAACAAAACAGGGTGTTTCAAGGTAAAGGAAATGTTTCTCCTACTCACTGAGGAGAAGTGTGTGTGCAAGATTTCAAGTTTTTATTTCTATGGGCGGTTAGGGCTGAGAAAAGCAAGGAAGAGAGAACAAGAAAAAGAATTATAGTTGAGATTTTAGAAAAGAGGAAAAAGTTATAAATTCTAATTAAAAGAATCTGTTTAACGGCACCAGATAATTTTATTCTAGTGCCCATAGCTTGCTCTCTCTCTCTCTCTCTCTCTCTTTCTCTCTCTCTCTTTCTCTCTCTCTCTCTTTCTCTCTCTCTCTCTCTCTCTCTCTCTCTCTGATTTGTTGGAAGATAACTGGAAAATTTCCATTTAACTGCTAACAGCTTTACCGTAAAAATCGGGGGGGGGGGGTTCAGAGATACGAAATCATGCGTAGAAATTATGCATTTGCATTTTTACTAAAATTCGATTTTCAATGTATCGCTTTTTACCGACTCTACGGGTTGGGGGCTTTAATGAAATATATGCCTTAAAGGGGTGTGGTAATCAGTGTCTCCTCTAATTTCTAGTTATCAGTGGGTGGGAAAATCGTAGGTTGAGCAAATATTTTTTTCCAATGACAAAAGTATGTGCACACTTTTGAATTTGATAAGTAAATCAATCTTTTTCTTTCATACAAAACCCCCAGAGAGCTATCAACTGATTTAGAAACCGTTTGTGTGCATATTGACGTTGCTTAGAGGAAAAAAAAGGTGGAAGTCCGAAAAATCTGAAAAACACATTTATGGTGGATAAACTTACCAAAGGGTCCATCCGGTTGGCCCTCGGAAGAGCTGCAAGTCGTTCGATTGTTGAACCAATGACGATTTTCCTATTGTCCGATGATAAACCCTGATCACAAAATAAAAAATCGTGTATCAAAATGTTTTTATTCAAATCTAAGACAATTATTCTAACTTCTTTTTTCAGACAATCCAGCCTCTTCTATTCTCCCTGTCTTGGATGTTAACAAAACACATTCGTCAGGTATGATATGTAATATCTGTTACGGAAGAAAATCGCTTTCGTTGGTCTCTTTCTCTGGTAACTCGTTTTACAGCTGAAGAAGCCCATAGAATGATGAGACCGGAAGTTTGTGTTAACATAAAGGTATAGACCAGAGCTTTCAAAACTTTTTGCATGGGTGACATACTTTTTTAAAATAATTCAATTTATTTACATATATGTACATATATATATATATATATATATATATATATATATATATATATATATATATATGTATGTATGTATGTATGTATGTATACATATATATATATATATATATATATATATATATATATATATATATATATAGATAGATAGATAGATAGATAGATAGATAGATATATTTGTAAAACATAAATGGTTTCATTAAATACGTATATATACATAAAATATTCAAATATTTGTTATATATATATATATATATATATATATATATATATATATATATATATACATATCGCTAAATTCGGTCCCATCGACCGTCCAATTCTATGTTGGACGGGGGTAAAACACTGGTTGGATGTCGAGTCTATACCCACACTGATGAGTTGTTATACGAAAAAACAGCTGTCTGTGGATGACATTATTATTAATAAGTATTATTATATATCAAATATATATATATGATATATATAAATATCATGTTGTCCATTTCAATAAAAATGTACCAATAAATTGGAATACTAACAAATCCAACTATTTTCGTCCAACGGCGCTGCAGAACTGTAGTTATCAGCAAGTTTTTAATTATCTAATCCAAAATTGAGGTGAAACAATCTTTTAAAAAATCTCAAATCTCAAGAAATTTTTTCTTAAAAATAGTAATAATAAATAATCTAAAAATATACTTCATATATTTAAAATCAAATCACGCGATTTCTTAAACCGTCACAATAGGGGAAAACAGGTTGATTTTGTACACATATACAGTCTATTTCTATTGATATTCGGACATTCCTCATCTTTGTTGTTTTTCATACAACGTTTCGGCCGTTTCACTCTACGGCCTTCGTCAGGTATCATCTGGTAGATTTGGGAAGTAACGAACCGTACCCTTTATCTATCCAACGGGGGTATATTGACCGTACTCCCCTCTTTAGCGTTAGTAGTATTGTTATACTGTCTCGCACTAGGATCGAACCTAGAACCATCAGATCACTTAACAGTAATTTGTCTGATGCTGTAACCACTGCGCTATGTGTCCATTCCGAGATATAATATACAGTCTACTTGGAGCTTACTGGAACCGTATCAGGCACTGCGCAAAGTCAAAAATTTAAAAAGGAACTGGTTCAACGGAAAAATCAACCATTGTAAAATTATGTAATAAACTGAACTGGTTGGTCACCCTATAGAAAACGTCATTTAACCAACGCATTTTGGCACCATGTCGTGTTGGGAGTGATTAATTACAAAATTGTCAAAAGATGTGATCAATAAAAAAATTGTATTTTTCTCGTCTTTTGTTGAGCAGTGTGATCACTTAAAAGAAGTGCGATTTTTCTAAAAACAATCGTGAATACAGCCGGACGCAAATTAAGGGATTTTTAGCATGAACTTTCATTTTAAACTGAAGCCCCACTGAGAAAAACTATTGGGGAACAGCTTTTTTTTAGACATAATAAAGAGTGAATGTTCAACTTTTCAACTTTTTAGGTCCATTGACGCGTTCTGTGAGCATGAAACATACATAAGTAGCCAGCCAGCCAAAACAACTTAGAAACTCAAGAAACCTACGTTGACAGCTTTGGTGACAGTTTTGGTTGACAGTTTCTAATATCTAATGCAATCTCAAAATACCAACCTTTGATTGCCTCTGTTGGGATATAAGCGGAAGTTGAATGCCATAACTGTCGTGGAGAACATCCCGATTCTTCTCATTTTGTGGATTCACAACAGCTTTTAGAGCCACACGATGTTTAAACTGGAAATCAGAGATCAGAATATAATAGAATATTGAGACGAACATTCATGAGGGATATTATCAGTGGTGGGCATCGATAATGTAAACACATTTACATACCTGTGTGTATATGAATAAATGTCTATTTACAAACCTGTATGTATATGTGTATATTTACATATCTGGGTGCATATATGTCCTAAAGTAACAGTGTACCAGAGAAGAAAGGGAGACAATACCTTTGAAAATATCTCCTTTAAAGATTGTGTATTTTTACTAAATTTTGGTAGTATATACAGATGTTTTCATTTCCAGCTCTCCGAAAATTGTCAATTTAATGAAAGTCTATTTACGAAAGGAGCAAAAGAATAAAAATAAACTTGTGTATGTAAGTGTATTAAAAGGGTAAACAGAGAGGGAGAGAAATAAACGAGGGAGGTAACTTCGGCCAACATGGGCCTTTTTTGGTGGGTTTATTGATGACATCTAGATTCTCCAGGATCTTGATGTTTATAGGGGTTTTTTTTGTTGTTGTTGTTTTAACCTATTTTAGATGTTTTCCAGTGGAAAACGTCAAAGATGACATAAATAGAATTTATTCTGACCATATTTATACTTCGATGTTATTTTTGTTCATGGCTTCAAATTTCGACGCCACGGTTGTTCAATTGTCGACTGTGATGGCGAGTTTGTTTTGATTTTTTGGCATTGCCAATTTCAATGTTTATTTTTTGTTTTGTTTTTTTTCTTTTTTGTTTCTGTTTTGGGTGTCTAGTGGGTAATTGGGAATGGGTTCGTCAAGTTTTACTTCAGTTGACGCTATCATTCAAGCTGGCGCATCTGCAACTGTATTTCAGAATATATTTAACGATAAAAGATATAATTTAGTTTCAGTGTTTGGGTTACTCCTCAGGGCTAGGATGTGGGTGAGGTTGCAATTAATCACAACAAAGATTTTTTTTCATATTTGTAACATTAAAATGACCATACTGTTGGAATTTATATCATGAAATGATTGAATAATTTTCCTCATTTCGGACATTATTTCTCTACAGGAACTCAAGTAAAATAAATAAACAGTTTCCTATGATTTTTCTCCAAATTGTCTGCGTAATTAACACTTTACACGCATCTACATATTTTCAACTGCTTGTGTGCTTACTTTTTCATAACTTTATCATGTACAGCGTCTTATACCAGTTATCTCCCTTAGGCAACATTTTTTGCAAACCTATTCCCAACAATTATCTTACAGTGTAGCCGTCTTAGATGTTCTTATTTTTTCTTTTTCTTCTTGATTTGAGGTGATTTCAACAATTGAATTTTGAATCGATTTTATGTAGGAATTTTTTGTCCAACTGGTCAACAACCCATTCAGTATAACAAGCGATTTGCGTTCAGGATCGTGGTCAGCTGGATTTACCAAGTTTTAAAGTGAACCTAAAGAAATGTGATGGGGGAGTGTAAGAAAAGTTCTTTGTAGACATAATAAGAAGTTAATGTTTAAATCTTCATCCCTCTAGCTTCATTGGTTCGGCTTGTACGTTTAATACATACATGCATACAATTATGAATCATCATCATCATCATCAGTCTTTTAGCGTCCGTCGTTGTACATAGACCTTCCCAAGGATTTGCCACACTTCTCTATCATGGGCGTCACGGAGCCAGTACTTCCTGAACTTGTCTAGCTTGTCTCTCCATCTAACATCTTGCCGGCCTCGGTTGCGCATGTGGTCTCGGGGAATCCATGTTGTGAGTCGTGATGTCCATCGATTGTCTGCCATTCTTGCAACATGGCCAGCCCACAGCCATTTGAGATTTTTTATGGATTCTATGATGTCTCCAACTCCTGTCTTTTCCCGGATGTACTTTGCTGCTTTGTGTTCTCTCCATGTGAGGCTCAGCATTATTCTATCATGTGCACGTTGCATGGTTCTCAGCTTACGGGTCTGTCTCTTGGTTAAGTTCCATGTTTCAGCTCCATAAGTGACTATTGGGAGGATGCATTGGTTATACACCCTTCTCTTTAGGATTATTTTTTATTAGAAACTCATTTTTAACCAACACGCCGTTCTCACATGATTAATATGCCACTCAGCCTAGACAGCTTAAGTGAATAAACATAAAAGAAATGTTTTGCCGAATAAATCGAACCTGCGTCCACCGTGAGGTCATGTTAACGCGATACCACTCTTTACCGACTGAGCTGAACAGTCAAAATAACGTATTTAATATTATTCTCTCGAGTTGACTATCCTTGTCTTCATGATACATATATACATTGGTACTGAATTTTTTTTTTTTTTTTTGCTTTGCACTACTACTACACCCAAAGAAGGTCGTAGAATAGATAGACCGGAACGTTGACAAGTAACAAGAACAATGACTTCAATTATCCGAAAAACTCTTTGAATGCAGTGAGACAAAGTTGGTATCAACTTCAAATTACGACATTAAAAATCTGTTTAAAAAGGTCTTCGATCCAAACAAAAAGGAATAGAGAAATGTTTTTTAACTAGTTGGCAGAAGGGTAATTGGACGAGGTTTGCAAAGAAAAAAGGGGAGATAACCACTATAGACGCTGTAGATGAATAAAATCATAGAGCACGAATTATGCAGACAATTCAGAACAAATGAGAGATTGTTTACTTCTTATTAACATTATTTTGTGTCGAGAAATACTGTAAGAAATGACAAAGATAAGTTTTTGATCATTTTATATTAGTTTCAACTGTATATTCATTTTAGTGTTACAAATATGTAGAATATATCTTGTAGATTGCTACCTCACCCGTAACCGTGACCAACCCTAACATAAAATCTAAACTGTAAATCGTATTCTTTATAGTTACAACTACTACAATGCAGCCTTAAATGGTCAAGTTTTCTCCTTTCATTTGTTCCGTAATTAATGGTTACCAAGCTTTTTTTCTCTCAAAAACGCATCCAAACAATCACCGAAAGATGTTCGTTTCATAATCCATGCCATACCGATGAGCTTTTATTTGTTTCATATTCTAGACTTCGTGTGTATCTTAAAGTTGAATATGTATTTTTGATGTACTTTGTATACTGAGATGACGATAGAGGATTTTTATTGGATAAAAAGATAAATAAATAATTGAAAACCTACCATTTTGTAGACTTTTCGAAAATATACTTCCAAACGATTTACGTGGCAAACGACTAAATGGAAAACGCCCAAAACAGTTATGAAATGGACTTTTGAAATCACAGACGCGCGTGAAATCGCATGACTATTTAGCGAGTAAAAATATTTGTTTTGGTATCTCACCTCTACACTTCTCATTTTCCTGAAAGGTTTTTAGATTTGTTAAATGTCGTGTAATTGTCGTATTTGCTCTTGAAATGAATTGATTTAATCATTTATTCATTTAATAAAATGCATCAATGGGTATCTTCTCAAACAATTTACATTAAGAATACTTATTCTACAATTAGATATAAATTCACTCAAGTTATAAAAACGTATGGGACCCGATGAAAAAAAATTACAATCTTACCAGTCCAGAAGAACATCTAGCAAGCACATTCTATTCATGTATTTATTCTCCATGAATTCTCCCATATCTTCAAGCAGCTAATTCCCCGAAATTCTATATCAAAAAGCTATTTTAGTTTTCAGTATGTTTGGGTCATGATCTACGACTGAGTTCGAGTTCTTTGGGGGGAAACGAATTCATTTTATTTAATCCAACAAGATAATAGATATTCCGTCAATGTCTTTGTAAGATGTTTCATTGGAGTTTTCTTGTGTAATGCAACAAATTTAGAAATGTGTGTAAAATGGAATATTTATAATTTTTCAGTGTCTTTGAATGTGAGTTAAATTATCGGTATGTGTGTAAGATGAAAATCTATATTTATTGCAGTTATAGGTTATATCCTTTGTGGATATCAGTTATAAGATATATGTGTGGTTCTTATGTGATTATCGTTAAGGAATGGGTAGCGCGAAGATGTTTGGAACAAAGGATTTTACTTCCACGTGGTCGGTGTTAGAATTGACGTCACTAGAGATGTGAAAGAAGGAAGGGAGATTTACGAAGAGAATGCACGCCAAGTATGAACGTAACCGCAGGGATGAAACAAAATAAAAAGAACACATACAAGTATTTGGATGGACGGATAAAACATTCATTTAATACTGTATGGCAAATAACGAATGAAAATGAAATACATATAATGATAACATTTATACGATCAATCGCGTAAAGAGATGAGAATAGATAAGTGAAAGATGATAACTTTATCATTGGTAGCACAGGCGTCGGAGTCGAAGTGGGGGTGTCAGAACTGCTTTTGAATTCATGTGGCTTGGAGCGTGCCAAGGAATGATTATGAAGACTGGGTTCATTGTGTGTGCCAAACTGCCAAATTGTGAGTGTGACTTTGAGGCTTTTCTCTGACGCTAGTACACACTCGACAGACAGGCCGTGAAAGACAGAGAACACGGAGTTTTATCCATGCTTGTTTCACGAAGTAAAGAGAACAAAGTGAGATTATCGTAAATATCAGATAGTAAAAAGCATACCATTTCATTCATGAGAGTTAGAGGTGTACACATGTTTGGAGCACGTGGTGGGGATTCGGTTGCGTAGATACATAGCTGTGCGTATGTGAGATGTCTCAACATCGGTGAATAGAAATGGGCAAAGTTTGTACAAAGATTGGTCATGGTGGAAAAATGGTTAGAATCGGATTGGCCGGGAGGTCGGCGAAATTATACCAATCTAAGGTAGAAAGAAAGAGAAAGAAAGAGTAGCTGGCAACAAGTGCTAGGGCCAAAAGTGTGATCAGCTAAGAGTGCCGACACCAATGAGTGTTTGACCATCGTCACAGAGAAAATAGTATGTAACATTGAGTATTCGTAAAATTTGAAAGACTTGTTATTTTTTTGAATACTGAAATTAAGAGGAAAGAAATTATTTCTATTTTCATAATTTATTGTAACATCAAATAGGAAAAATACTTACCTGCTGTCCTGGTGAAGGTCGAGCTGCGTGTCTTTGTGGCAACAGGCTTTCTCCAACAGAGTTGAGAGTCATATACCTAAAATAATAATATTTCATAGTTTTTTACTATGGTTGGCGATAGTTATATTTTCTACAGTAAATTCACTGCACTGTATTTGTCTGGAGCCCTCAAAACGGCATCTTTGGCACAAATTTAAGAATTTCCTCTGATCACAGTTGTTTTTTTTTAACTTTTTAAAGATTATCTCTGATTTTGTTTCATTTTCAAATGAAAGCAGAAAACTTGACCGTCTAGGTAGGCGATGGTTACCTTTTCCTAGTTAAACTCAAAATATATTGACGGCATAAAATTTCTCAGTGGCGAAATTACCATCGCCGAATTTGCTGTTTTCATTTGTTCCGTAATTGACTTATAACCTTAACTCTGAACCTAACCCTAAACATGACACAAAACATTAACTCTAACAATAACCCTAAATACAAACCCTAAACCTAACCACTAACCCTAAACCTCACCACTAAGCCTAATTCTAATTACTAAAACTAAACACTAACCCGAAGCAGTAGCACTAAACCTTAATCTTTATCCTTTGTTGTTAGAATCAATAAGATACTGTTTTAAACTTTAAAGTTTGGAGAAAAATAAATTCACAAATGAAGTTTGAAAAAAAGAATCATAAGTTCAATGATGCATCTACAATTCATTGTAGTAGTTGCAGGAGGAGTAGGAAGACGAACAAGCAGTCTTGCAAAATATTTCTATTTGGAAATAATCCAAGAGTGACATTTTCAATAAAAACTTTAAATGGTATTTTTTTACATTTGGGGGCAATTTTTGACATTTTCTAGATACAAATATCAAACTCGTACTTTCAACTATGGCATCATAGCGATTGGTTTACAAATGGTGTCACACCTTAGATGTCACACCTTTAATAACACCACACCTTTTCTTTGCTTCATATTTATGTCGTTAACGTAACTGGGGCAGACTGATAGAACGACAGACCGAAAAGCGTTTCATTTAGAAGTGTGGAGAAAAAAAAAACTGTGATCAGAGGAAAATTCAAAAGTTGTAAAGAAAAATGCTCTTCTGAGACCTCTGGACAAGCATTGTGCAGCGCAATCTAACGGGGAAATATATTGAATTTATTGCAGAAATGGTGACAATCGACTCAGGATAGTTTTCATAAGTATTTATTATTCTTGCTAGAGTAAGAATTCATTCATTTCTAGTCGCTTGAAGTAAGGCCAGTCAGTGGGTTCAGGTGGGTTAGGGTGGGAGGGATCCTTTGGCCTATTAAGCTTGGTGTTGAGATCGGCATCCTCTTCGGGGTGATTAACAGGATCACCATGGGAGGCTCTCGATGATCCCCAGCTGCTTACAAAACCTGATGTTCCCAGGTGGTCACCCATCTAGGTCCTGGCTAGGCTCAACGTTGTTCAACAACGCTGATCTTACGAGATTTTAACCGTAATAGAGAAAGAAAGACTACTTACTATCACTTCAATTTAATTCTTTTTTTGAATCTCCATTTCATCTTTAATTTATGTTCTTTTTTAAAACAAAAATCAGTAGATTTTTTTGTTGTTTTTCTCCGAAAAAAAATGATGAGGGTAAAAGTTATGTCCCTTGTACCGATTGCAAAAAAATCATTATTTAATGATATTCCGTTGATAAGGTTTCCAATGTTTGGAGAGGAAGTTTTAAGTCAGATATTGATCAAACAGAAATGTAACATTCAGAAAAAAGGATAAAACGTGAATACAAAAAAGTGAGAAAGTGCAGATAAACAAATCGTTGAATATAGGAGAAAGTTCTTCGATAAACCAAGTCAAGAAAGGAACCAAAAACTGAAGATGCTGACAGTGATAATTTGTAGTAAAATATTCTGTGTTATATTTAACAGACTAGGATGGTAAGTTTTAGTAAAAGTCAAAACAGTCTTTAAATGCCAATAAAATGAATGTTATTTCATGGAATTGGCCTTGGTAAAAAGGGTGGTTTGGTGAAAGAAATTACCGCTGAGTTGTTGGAAGAATAGAAAGGTAGAGAAAAGAAGGAAAGGGGCGAATAAACCATACCCCTAAGTGAGTGCCGAAACAAGGAGATTTAATTCACCTCTTAGATTTTATATCAAATTCTTGCTAGAAGTAGCAGGGACATTCTAAGAATTCACTGGCAAGAAATAGACAATGGCAGATAACTCGTCTGCTCACTAAAATGTTTCAATTTATTTAATTCTCAACCGTCAGCAATTATTAAATGGGCTTGACTTGTATTTTTAGCAGTTTTTTTTTTATTGCTTAAAAATATGCAACCAAGATCTCCAGCATTGAATCCATTATTGTCCAGTGACAACTACGGTGGGTTGGCCATATTATCCAGATGCCTAAAAACTACTTCCCAAGGCACATACTCTAAATATCCTACAGTGAACTATCTGAGGACCAGTGCTCATCCCAAAGCTAGAAAGAACGATTCAAAGACCACCTAATTGTCAACCTCATAAAGACGGCTTTCAGCTGGAAATCCTGGCTTCCTACCGTGCAACATAGCGCAAAACCTACTGACAAGACACTAAAACTTTTGGAAACAACACTGGAAGACCAAGCACCTCAGAGTTCTTGCTCCAAAGCCACCAAACGAGTCATCAGTGCAACAATAACAACAATCCACACTTATAGTCATCGTAGTTCCAGCGGATAACTTCGATTTTTTTTTTTTTTTTTTTTTTTGGTCGGGTGTTTTTGTCAAACTATGGACCAATGTTTGGGTTGACGACATCTTTCTACCGTAATGAGAACAGCACAAACGACAATAACAATTCCCTTTCCTTTACTGTGATTTGAAATCACAAACAACCGATTGGCAGTTGTGTCTCTTCAGATCCAGATTGACAAATCTTACGCAAGTACCAAAACTCATGCTAGAAATATACAAGGATTCTTTCATCCGAATAAGAAAATACATTTATGATAAGGAAATTCTTTTTTCATTATTTTTTATTTATTGTATATAAAATACGAAAGTCGCAGGAGTCATTTTCACTCCGAATAGAAGTAGAAGTGGAATTCAACCTTGCAGCAACCAGGCTGGTAATAGATATAATCTATTATTCATTTTTTATCTTTTGTAATACCAAGTCTTCTGAAGATCATCTCGATGCAGGCTGCGAAGAGTTTGGATGAGCTGGTATCACCCTGTCTTACGCCTTTCGGGAGCTGAAAGGGGTCCCAATCTTTACGTAGCTTGATAAAGGAGCTGCTATGATTGTATATGTTTCAGCACTTCGACATTTGCTGGATCTACACCTTGTCGAGTGATGGCTTCCATGACCTTAGGGATTTATACTGAGTCGAACGCCTTTTTGAAGTCGATAAATGCTACGTTGAGTGGTAGTTTATATTCTGCTGCCTTTTCTTTCAGCTGATTTATCGAATGCAGGGGGTCCATGGTCGAGTAGCTTCTTCTAAAGCCACCCTGCTCTCGTGGTTGTTTTTCATCAAGTGTTTTTGTGATTTGGTTAGTGATGACTTTTGTGAAAAGTTTGTATAGCCTCAAGATGATCTTCAGTGGACTACACTGGGAGAGTAAAGGAATTCAAATAGACGGCAAGTATCTAAGCGACTTCAGATTTGCAGACAACATTGTCCTTTTCGCAGAGAACCTATACGACCTCCAACTAATGATAGATGGACTAAATGGAGAGAGCAAGAAAGTTGGCCTAACATGAACTTCAACAAGACGAAGATCATGTGCAACTACCACATCGGAGATAAAAACACTAAGATCAAAATCGAGGGTACAGAACTGGAGAAAGTAGATCACTGCATCTACCAAGGACAACGAATTTCCATCAGACCCTCAAAAGAAGAGGAAATCAAACGAGGAATCACACTAGGATGGCAAGCCTTTGGCAGAGCAGGCTGAACCTTCAAAAATAAGAAGATCCCATTAATCCTAGAGAGAAGGGTGTACAACCAATGCATCTTCTCAATAGTCACTTATGAAGCTGAAACATTGAACTTAACCAAGAGACGGATCCGCAAATTGAGAACTATACAACGTACACATGAAAGAATTATGCCGGGCCTCACATGAAGAGACCACAAGACAGCACAGTACATCTGGGAAAATACAAGTGTCAGGGACATCATAGAAATCATTAAAAAATCTCAAATAGCGGTGGGCTGGCCATGTTGCAAGAATGGCGGACAACCGATGGACATCGTGACTCACGACATGGATCCCCTGAGTTCACATGTGCAACCGAGGCCGGCAGAATATTAGATGGGGAGACGAGCTACACAAATTCAAAAAGTACTGGCTCTGCGATAGAGAAGTGGGGGCGAATCTTGGGGAAGGTCTATGTCCAACGACGAACGTTGAAAGACTGATGATGATGATGATGATGATGAAGAAGAAGAATACCAAGTATATTAAAGTATTCTATTCTGTTCATAATTGATTAATAAAACTTGTCAAATCAAAAACTATGATGTATAATGGTGTTATTTATGTACATATAAATTAGTAGTAAAGAACCAAAAACCAATTTAGTAGGTAATTTAAATGAATAAATAGTAATTTACTAAATGTACCCTGTATGGAAGTTTCTGAAATCAACCTGCTTTGTAAGTTGATCGGACATGAGTTATCATAATGTAAGGAAAATAACCATTGTTATCGTTTGGTAGGAAAGAAGCAATAACAGAAAGTTAAAATGTTGAAAGTATAACTTTCAATTTAAAAAAAAAGTTTAATAACAATCAATGTTGAAAAATTATCATAAAAGGTATTTCAGTAATCATTAGGAATAGTTTCATTTCAAGGGAAATAACCTCTCAGCAGACGCGAATAGCTGTCGCTGCTATTGAAGTGTTATATGAAATATGAAAGAAAACTTTTAATATCAGAAACTGTATTTTATAAAATTTAACAACTAAGGGTAAAATTTAGGATTTCTATTTAGAATTAGGTTAGTATCAAGGGTTAGTGTAATGGTCGGAGTTGCAGTTAACAACTAAAAGAAAATTAAATAATGTCGGATACCCTTGCATCAGCTCTCAGTATTTTGGAATTGGCTATTTTTGAATGGTTAAAAATGGCTCCATAATACTAAAATTAGCTATTTGGTAGATATGGTTAGATACTGAGCAGATCTTAATGAATGTAACAAGTTATTGAATATTGATATACTACACGATTGCGTACATTTTTAGACAAAGAAGTTCCCAATAGAAATTCTCTTTTTTTCCTGAATTCTAATGGCCAACGTCGTAATAAAAAATCTAAGACTCTCCCATCATTCTACGCCCTAGAGATGAATTTATTCAAGCAGAAATGTAACAATGTCATCAAAATAAAAGAACATACCAACTGGGTTTTTTGTTTTGTTTTGTTTGTTTGTTTGTTTGTTGTTTTTTTTTTTTTTGGAGAGGGGGTGGCCAATCCAATTTCTACTTCCCATCTATGATGTTGATAAAACCTTTCGACTGATTCATTCTACGGCCTCCCTCGAGTGTAATCGAGACATATATCAATTAGCGATTTGCATTTGTGGTATGTTACGCTTACGTCCCTAGTGACCTTTAGAGACGTAAATTAGAAGAAACAATATTCTGTTACGTTAAACTTGATAAATTGTATATTTACCTAATTCTACCTTTATATTAGTTTAGTATTCGGTGAACATTGGACATAAATAAGAAAATGCAGCACAAGATAATGATTCTTACATAAGTCCAATACAATGCCAAAGTTATTGTCGTCATATATTGACGGCAAGGATAGACTAGAATGTAATTTGTATCAAGAAAGAAAGTCTCTTTTATTGATCTTTTACATATTACACCTGAAGGAAGACTTAGAATGAACCGGATGAAAGGCTGTGTTAACATCGGAGATCGGGAAACATATTGGGTTACCCGAAATAAGCATTTTTAATGACAACTTTTAAATTCATTAAGTACTACTTGAAACCACGCTTAAATGCAGTTGAACTCTTCAGAGAATAGAATTGTTTTTTAGACAATGGACTCCGTTGTGAATTGAATAAAATGAAAATTGAAAATTTATTGAAAGGTGCAAGGAAGTAAGTTGTTTCCCTTTATTTTCAATTTGAATTTTACATGAATTTACAGATTAATAACTTGAATATTTCTTGCCTTTCAGTTTCAAACTGGCCACAGCTCCAGCTGCCAAAAGTTAGTAAGTAGATTTAGCATTAGTAAGTAGGGTTAGGGTTGGCATTTTCAGGGAGTTTAGTGTTAGGGTTGGTAGGTAATGTTAGTGGTAGGGTTAGTTGTTGAGTTTGGGATTTGGGTTAGTAGTGTAGGGATCATTCAAAGTAAGTTGAACAAAAATCGTGCAGAAATCCGCTTCGCAAGGTTGCCCCTAAAGTGAAGCAGAAAATATTCAAAAATAAGATATTTACGAATTAATAACCAATCACAGACTAGCCTTTTAACGGTTGAGTTAGAAATTTTCTCTGAAGCCTCCAAAAATTACATGAAAGAAAGCCGACTCATGTAGCCTCATTCACTCGGTCAAATTCAGCCAGCAACAACCAGTCAGATAGTCAGCAGCAATCGTATACAATCATTTACGATTCTCTGGGATATTTTTACTCCACACATACTTAAACACACATCTATGAAGAGTGAATAACTTTCTACCCCCACTCAATCATTTTCTGACGTTTTTCATAAATGATTGGTAGCAACTACTACAAGCATACACATAATCTTACAACTCTAAAAAGTTCACATTCACTTTGACATGTACTTTCTCCCATGTACAATAATAGAAAATAATATCAATTCCATCATGGATTCTTTCGAACATAAACATAATTTGACAATCCACTCAAAGAGATAAGCTATCCTTGTTGTTACTTTGGATAAAGAATATACATTTATCATGTTCACCTTTTTGTCAAAATCTATTTGAACATGTTTTGAATTAAATTTGTATATTATTGCACGTAACTCATACGTATTAACCCAGGTTTAGTTTTAGTGTTTCAGCTGTTCCACAGGGTTATGGACAATGTAAAGAACGTACCATGGTTTTTGGTTTTGTTGGATGGTCTGTTGTAGATCAGCTTGTGATGCAATGTCTGCATCCCCATCTCCTAATTCATTTTTGTACGCCTCATTCCGGGATTCAGGATCCGAAAATGCTGAAGGAATGGTTTTTACTTGGTTGTTTAGCTGGTGAGCAAACCGTGCTGTTTTGATCTGTTTTGGACAGAAAAGTAAAAAAATATATAGGAATATATGAAATAATCAATTTACATTTGAGGAACTAATTTTTGTTAATCATTCAGGATGGTACGTATGGTGGGATGAGTGACGCAACTTTAGGTACTTGTCGGCTCTAAACTTATTTTGCATATTGCAAACCTCGAAGAAGAACTAACCGAAACAGAGAAACTTGCAGTATGTGAAGCCAGGTCAGGGATACCTTATGCTGAAGATGGTGTGATAACACTACTTATACAGGTTAGCTCAAAATAAGCTTATGATGGAACTTTTGCTAATCGTATGATCACCATAAGATATAAATTTCTTTGTTAAGAATAAGTAATAATCTTAGCAGATTGGTTTTGATTTGGCCTCCGTAAATTCTTCGTCAGATTCTTCTGTAGAGAGTGAATATCTATGGTCTCGATATGCGCATTTTTATTCATATACTGTTTGCGTATAAGTTCAAAGTCAAAACGATAGTAGATATAAACAAAGGGATTACAAGTAAAACAAATATTTTCAATCAAAATAAGATCGTTCAATTATTGATTATTAAGACACATCAATTGCATTATGATACCATAATTAATTACCATTATTGTAATATGACTTCCACTCACACTAAAATGAATATAAATGTTAGTTTCAAACAAGAATTCAATTGATCAAATGGAGACAAATGTTCAAGATACAAAGATTGTGATTATGTGTTTACGAAGAAAAACGTCTAGTGATCATTCGAGAAGAGTGAATGTTCATTTCAGAAAATCAATTGTAATATAGGATGTACAGTCTTTTTGTGTTGGATCCTCGTGGATTGACTGTGTGGTGCGCCGGTCCTGTAGCTGTGGAAGGGAAGGAAGCTGTACGAAGAGAATGGAATGCGCACCAAGTATGAAGTTGGATGTGCATTGAAATAAAGAGGAATAAACACATACAAGAATTATGGCCAGACAAGCGATGAACGTTTAATACAAGAATAAAGATGAGGTACATGTAAAAATAATTTTAATACGATCGATTGTGATAAGTAATGTTAGGAGAAGAGGTAGAAAAAGAGATGGCGAAAAGTGGGAGCTTTCTTGCTTTGATAGTGCTGGCGTCAGAGTTGTCTGAACGCGTGGATTCTGTATGGTTGGATAGCTCCCAGATACGTGGAAACCAGGTTCAGTGTATGAGCCTTACCGCCAAGTAAGTGAGATAACTTGGGGGCTATTCTCAGACGCTGTTAGACTCTCGACGAACAGACTATGAAAGACATTGAACATGGAGTTTTATCAATGCATGTTTCCCGAAGTGAGGATGGTGGTTAAGATCGGATCGGCCAGTGGGTTGGCGAAATGATAACGATCTTGGGGAAATGGGAATCGAGTGGAAGAGTAGCCGGCTGCAAGGGCCGGGGCCAGAGGCATGACTAGTTAGGGGCCCTGGCGCCAATGAGCATAGGACCAGGGAGAAGGAGAGAGAGAGAGAGAGAATCGCCGGCCGGAGAGGCTGGGGCTTGTAGCGTAACCAATTAAGGATACTGGAGCTAGTCAGCATTGGACCATGTGCATCAAGGGGTTTTATACGGGTCGTCAGAGGAAGTGACGTTTTGGATATCTAGCTAAAAGGAGAGTTTCGTGCTAAATTCCTAACTAAAAGTATAGGGGGCACTACGGTAATTATGATTTAAACCACAAAAATAATACGTTTGAGAGAGAGCGGGTGGATTGGAAGACTTACATCAAAATTGGTGGACCATGTGTGCAGAAATGATTAAAGCCTTTTTAGTTGTAGCTTGTACGTCCTGTGAGGCCGAGGTCAAAAGGTGCAATAGAAACGGGGAAGACGGAAGGAAGGATTTATATAGCGGGGCTTGCCGGAAGTATGAATTTTTGGACCACTCTTAGGAAATGTCAATCAAAACTGACACCAGAATAGTCAAAACAGATTTCTTCAGTTTTCAAGCTGGTCTGTCTGTCTGGCTAGCAAACGATGTATGTATCATGTGTACAGACTACACCAATTAGGTTAAAAGACTGGACATTTCAACATTTAATCCTACGATTAGAAAAAACTAAATAGGGGGCGGTATTCAGAACTTTAAGTTTATGCTAATTTGACCCCTAAGTTTGTGCACGGGAAATTGAGACTTTTCTTCAATGAAAGGAGAGAGAAGTGATTTTTTCGTTGATTATCCATGTTTTTAATTTTTTAATAGATCAACCATCAACACGGCATGCTGTCAAAAAACGTGGATCACGTGACGGTCTTTATTGAGTGACTAAGTAGACCTGTTTGTTTCCGTTTTGGGTCTGGGGTTTTTTTTGGGGGGGTGCATGGGTTTGTGTGTGCACGCATGCTTGTGCGTGTGCGTGTGCTAAAAAAGTGACAAAAATTATTGCTATAGCCTCGATCGACCATAACTTTACTAGCAAAAAACAGCCGGGTATGGTGTAAGCAGTTTCCACAACTTCCACTATTAACATTTCTGTCACAGGGAAAACACACACAGACACTCGAACACTCAAACACACATACTCAAAAACAAAAAACAGTGGTCTGTAAAATCAAAAAGTCCGGGGGGGGCTACCACCCTGTAGTAATTGCTTTCTGTAACAAAATATTCTTATGGTGAGTCGATAATCAAAGCTCTACAGAGACGAATTCCTGGTACAGGAAACAATATTTGGAATCAACATCTTCAAAATAATGATGATTGGAATGAAGGATAGATTTAAGTGTGTTATTATATTACACGTGTCCAGTTGAAGTCTGTGGTTTTATTGGCAAAGCAGCCTAAACAGTGCTTCCCCAAAAGAATGTGCGTTGGGATCCCACCAAAGGTTTATTCTTTATTTCAGGTCAAACACTATCAACTCATTGCTGAAGAATAATCGGCTTGAGCAACATTTTGTAAAAAAATCTGATAAGATGAAAGATGCAGGTAAAACGGAGGCAAAAGAACAGAAAAATTTTCCTAGTTTTGATACATTTGTAGAATGATTTTGATAATTATATAAATTGCTTTTCTATAACAAAACAATCGTATAAAATGGTATACAGAGATTAACTCCTAGCACAGCGCACACCACCATCTTGTTAATTCTTATTCATTTGTGAAACTAATTATGTTAATCATAGAAATTGCTTTTCTGAGCCAAAAATCTTCATAAGCAACTAAAATAAAAACTGTACAGAGATAAACTCCTAGTACGGATAACGATATCCAATATTAGCATCTTCCTTGTTCATATAAATATGTGAATCTATCTTTTAATCATAGAAATTGCTTTTCTATGACACAAATCCTAAAATATGTCTATAATAAAAACTCTACAGAGAAAAACTCTCCGTACAGAGATTGTTATCTTATACAATCATCATCCTGCTTCCTATACATTCGTAGAACTAATCTTGTTCATCATATGAATTGCTTATCTATAACGAAGAAGATTTTTCAAATACGTCTTATCGAAACTTTACATCGATAAATACCCAGTGCAGTAAACAATATTTGGTACAAACATCTTTCTATCTCTCAAATTGAAGAATTTATTTTGTTGATTATTGATCACCGTTAAACACAACATACTGGTTTAAACACCGTCGCTGGGTTTAGATTGTTCATGTATCCAGACATTCATATGCATCTGTGTATCTATCTATGTATCAAGATGCAAAGGATCTATGCGTGATTGCTAGTCTTGGTGCAGCACGATCTTACCACCTGTATTCTTTCATTTAACTATGAGCTATACTAAACTAGGCTTGCTAAATACCAATCCAATTGTTTATTATTGTAGCAGGTCTTTTCTGTTTCGTGAAACAATGGAACGGCTCTCAAGTGACCTCTCCAGGGTGCAAGCCTGGGCGAAGTGTGTAGAGGTCCAGGGATACTAAATCAATAAAAACCTCATCTTGACCTCGCTGATTTGGTCCGAAAGAAAGCGGAGTGTGTTAGTTTGACATCGGCTTAGTTGCAAGAGATGTCAGAGAGACACCAAAGATGTCTACTGCCTTGAGAGTGCTGCCGCTCCTTGGTTTGAAATCAGAGTTTTTCCTCTCCTAGACAAGTTACTTTCCCTGGAGGTGGAAGAAAAGAGATGGATTCCTTCCTTTGCCAAGGATATCTGTGCAGAATGAACAACCTCGGTCGTAGTTTGAACTCGGTTTGTTTAATCTGTTAACCACTAGACCATACACACCTGGAAATGACTTACCTAAGCCATTGCACCGGTTACGGGATTAGCTGTCCCCGTTAGGGTATCTGAGATCGCAAATTTCTCTTATCTTGGCTTCTTAGATCAGCAATAGACAAGGTTCTGGAGTGGCGTTACTCACTCCAGGAGTCTTGCCTACGGCAGATGGTTATCTCGACAGTCGGTCACCCATTCAGGTAGTGGCCAGGCTTGACATTGCTCAACTTCGATAATCGTACGAGAACCAGTGTATCCAGCGAAGTGTTGCCAACGCAAAAAAAATTATTCGTGCTAAATCAACCTCGAAAAGGCGTCGAAAAACGCCAAAACGTACTAAAAGCACTCTTGGCCATTTCATGGCCATTTTCAATATCTAAATAGTGGATTATTAAAAAATTACAAAGAAATAGCTAAAAATTGGCTAAAATTGCTGAAAAATAGAGCTGGAAATGGGCTATGAAAGTGGGATATTTTGATTTTTTGCGCTAAATTAGCATTACTGATACAGCATGGTTTGATTTTAAGCTTGACGGGTTGGTAAACTAGAGAAGAAACACCAAGGGAAATAACTCTGACCCGGACTGATGTATGAACTGAATCCGAGAATTGACAAGTTCTCAGGGAATTAAATTAGGTCAACGTTTCGGGGATGGTGGTGGGGATGGTCTGTAATCACCCGAGCGCCTACGGAAAGAGGAAAGACGAAAAAGAAAGAAAGAAAGAAAGAAAGAAAGAAAGAACAAAGAACAAAGAAAGAAAGGCAAGAAAGAAAGAAAGAAAGAAAGAAAGAAAGAAAGAAAGAAAGAAAGAAAGAAAGAAAGAAAAGAAAGAAAAGAAAAAAAATTGGCATTCAGAATTACAAAAGAACCAAAATCTATTGCAATAAACAATTCTATCCATATAAATCCATACATGCAAAGCGGTATTTTCGATTAAAAAATTGATTGACAGTTTAGTCCGATTCCTGGTATAACCTAAACCTCATAATGGATTGGTCCTTGTGAAATGAATTAGTAGATCTAATAAAACAATCAAATGGGTGTAATAAAATGAGATACTCTTTTATGACTTAACAATAAATGATACGTCATAGAAACGCCGGACTTTGGAATCTAAAAAAGAGAAAATAGTAAATGTATAGATGCTTTTTTTTAATGCCAGAATAGTCAAATTTCGCTACACTTCTTCCCTTTTTTATAAAATCAAATAATATACAATCTTTTTTTATAATCAAATAAATCTTACTTCCATAAAATAAGTTTCTTTCTATGATCTTTTGATACCGCTCGATATCAGTGATGTTTTCTTTGGTGTTTTTTTTTTTTTTTTACAACTACCTTTTCACCATTTATAACAGCTTGAGTTGAGTTGAGTCATGCAGAAAAGGCTATATATAGAATATTTGAATAATTGAGATATAAATTACTCAATGAAATAGCTTTGGGTTTCATGGTGCCAATCCATGCATAAATAAACCTGTTCTTCTCGACAAGTATATGCCAGTCGTTTATACAAAGATTACAGTTCATAGGTATTTATATAAGTACAAGTTTTGTGTTTCTTCCTATGATTTCGTACTTTCCAAATGTGTATTGGTCTAGTTGAAAGCTATAACTACTATAACAACAGGATATTTATACTTGATTCATTTAATACTGGGTTCATTCAACAATTTAATTCTATTAAAGAAATGTTTTCCAGGTAGTCATCATTTAGAACCACAAAACGTGAGTAAATGCATGACCTGTTGTCCTGACTGCAATACAATTTGGTTATTCATAGGCAAAAGTCCTGTTTTTCAGTCTCAAAACCAAGTTATATAAGCATATCTGTATGGTCAAATACTATATATATATATATATATATATATATATATATATATATATATATATATATATATATATATATATATATATATATATATATGATTCAAGTACGTTTATGTATGGGCTTCGTCAGGTGAATGATTCGGTTTATTTTGCATTCCTGTTTAGGATATTGGAGGGGGGCTTACTTTTTTAGGTGGTAGGGTCTTTTTTATTTCATTTGTTTTGGTTTAATGGTTAGCTATTGTTTGCTATACCTTTTGTTTTATTCAATAGGGTTGCATGTCAGTTGGTGGTTATGGATTACAAACCGCAGGATATGGTGTGAATGTATACATTATCAGTAAGTGTTTCATCTATCAGTTCATTTGTGCTAAGATCCCTATTACATGACTAAACTAAAGCAAATTAAATAAAAGAAATACCGTACTACCTAAAATTGTAGGCATCCCCACCAAAAAATGTTCCAAACAGGAATCTAAAATAAACCATCCTTCGCCAGAAGTAACCCCAACAGGGCAGATACATAAACCTGTTTGTGTAGCGAATCCTCATTCCATTATATTTCAAGCTCTATTCTAAACCAACCGAATATCTGAAGTTGAAATTTCTAAATACATCGTGATTTGTGGGAAGATTACGTGGTGATTGATGTGTGTGTTTTGACTATCGTCTGAACGTCATGTCCCAAGCCAGATATTTCCGTAATGTGTGTGGGTAGGTGTGGATAGGTGACAACCTTTTGTCTGCCATTCTTTCTGACATATTTCTTTAGGCATCTTCCTGTATGAGCTGGCATTACAAATCTATCAGGTATATATAATCTATAGACCTAGGGGAATGGTTTAAAGTAAAAAGTTTAGGGGGAAAATTAAAGAAGGGAGTTCTATTTACAGTGTACCTATCTATCTTCTATCACATAAAGCAACTGTTACTGTGCCCCCCCCCCTTAAACCGTGGTGCAGATCAACCAAATTTTGTAAGCATGCTCAATGGCCTCAGGGGAATTTTTAAAGGTTTTGGGGTAAATAAAATTTAAGAATTCCGGATGGGAGGTCTATTTACAATGTAATTATAAAACTGAACTGAATCTTTATTTTCTATTCAATATGCATATATACGTATAAATAGCTGGAAACCGTCTGGGTAAAGGAATGAACGTAAACATTGGTGTCAATATTTTCTTCTACCTTTTCTGTCTTGATTCACCGACACGATTACTGATTCGATCAAACAATAAAAAAACAGGCTAGAAGTATTTTCACTCGTCTGTCTGTTAACCACTGTATTTATTTCTGTGCTCCTGGTCCAATTTTTTGGCATAAAGCATTGGAATTTCACCTCTGTAGTCCAGTAACCACCTTCTAAAAAGAGATTTTTGTTCTTTTTTTTTTTTCTTATTCGCCTTTTTCACTCATTTTCACTGGATGTTTGATTTACAATAATAATCTTTCGTTAAATAGACACATATATTTCACCAGCGCCGTCGTGGCATGGCATTGTGAAGTTTTGCTGCGTGTGTGTGTGCGTGTGGAGAAGCTCTGCTGTATAACTGTCCAAAGAGATGGCATGAAGTTAGTGGCTTAATAAAGTCTGGGGTGACTGAAAAATAAGGGGGGGGTGTTGTGAGAAAAATGGAGCAACTTGTTCAAGCGATTCATTTTTGGCAGATGTAGAAACATGCTTCTCTTTCTTTTTTATTTTCTTCTTTCCTTCTTCCTTTCTTTTTTTTTTCGTTGCAAGCAGCGATTCAATAATAACTGGAGTTTCTTGAATTGAATGACTGTGTCTTTCTCCCATCTTTTTTCTCTCCTTCCTACCTTTCTTTCTTTCCCTTCTTCCTCCCTGTCTTTCTTTCCTTTCTCCCTGCATTAATCTCTTTTCTCTTAATCCTGTTTCGTATCTAGAAACAATTCAATAACAAGTCCAGTTAGTCACTGAATGGAAACCATCATGCGGTCAATGGCTTTTGGCAGTATGTTAAATTGAGGACAATCAGCAAAATAACGAAAAAATGAATTAGTTACTTCTCTGATCTTTTCTTAGGTGGTGACATCACTAAAAAATCAAAGGAGTCAATTGAGCATAAACTTACTTTATAAATTGAGCTCTGTCCACTAAAAACCTATTCGGGGTGATTTCAAAAAAATGTATTAAACTCTTCAGCCCTCCAGCTCAAATGGTGCGGTCTGTAGAGGTGATTAATACATGCATACCTAGCTAGCTGGATAGTCAGCCAGCAGGAATAGACGTCTATACTTAATCAGCCTGATCAACTTGAAAACTGAAGAAACATATGTTGAGAGTTTGAGAGACAGTTCTGGCTGACGCTTTATAATAATCACAATCAACTCCCCCGCTAAGTCCTAGACGTGCCAAAATAAATGATTTGAGACAAATTCATTCTTTGTCTATCGACCATTTCCTCCTCTCTGACCTCCTGGGGGCAATTTGTGCATTATTTTGGGTCTTTTTTTTTTCTTGTGCCATTTTTATATCATCAGCAAATTACAAATAATATGACTCTGATTTGCTCAGGGCCGTCACAAATCTCAGATAAACACAAATTAACTTCAACCTGGGAGGAGTAATCTTCTCCAAGCTAAGAAAATATGATTTGCTATCCAATGTTTTAATTCGGGTTCAGACATGTAGGTGTGCAGATTTGTCTGATGTGTGAGTATGTGTACACACACACACACACACGCATGTATAGATACACATGCACACATACACGCACACACACATATATATGAATACACACGCATATTGGGAATATACCACGTATCTTCATTTATTTATCTATTTATTGATATATATATATATATATATATATATATATATATATATATATATATATATATATATATATTGGCAATGCTAAGGATATAAAAGAAAAAAAAAAGAAATAAAACACCCAATGTAAGCGACATGAACAATAAATCATCTCTTTTGTTTTACTTAATCATTCCTCGTTGTTGAATATGCTTTGGGAGTAACCTATGTAAGTAATCCCTGTTTCAAAGATTTAATGATGTGTAGTATAAAATAACATCCATATAAAATACATTATGATAATACCCAATGTAAAATATCAAACAACATGAATGACATAAGCTGTATATAAAAATCATAGATGAAAGGAAGGTGGTGTTTGATCGTCACTGCTGGGGTGCGATGTTGATATAACAGCCTTGTTTTTAAAATCCCCGAAATGGCTATATGGTAAACAACTGATGATCCCAAGAAGAGAAAATTTACATATAGTACCATAGTAATAAAGTATTTGTAAAGCATAAAAAACATTGAAGAAAATTACATAAACAGATATTGGTAAAAAAAAAATGACTGAAATGACAAAAAAGATTTTTGAAAAACGCTTTTTTAAGTGTTTAATGTTTAAAGCTGTGAAGCATTTTAGACAATATATATATATATATATATATATATATATATATATATATATATATATATATATATAGAATATATATATATATATATATATATATATATATATATATATATATATATATATATATATATATATATATATATATATATATATATTTCAGAAACTGAATTCTTAGATATAAGTTCAAGATGTGAGTAAAAGCGGTTCTCAATCGGTTGGGGAGTTGGGAGCTCGATTTACAATAAAAATCCACGAATGAAATTGTTTTTTGGTCCAGATACACTACGTCATCGACGTTCACGAGCGTGTGTTTATATATTCAAAATATTTGGTGAGTATGTAGAGAGTGAGAGAGAGATTGAGTGAGAAAGAGAAATAAAGAGTGAAAAAGAGAGCATAAGATAAGAAATCGACGAAGAGTGAGAGAGAGAAAAAGAAAAAAAGAAATTATATAGTTTTTTTTGTTGTTTTTTTTTTTCAAGTTTGAACTTGGATATTTTCATGAAATCAGTCGAGAAATAAATGACATAAATATTGTGGCTATATTTTTTTGTTTGAGAAATGATATTTTCCTATCTTATACTTATTCAACAATTTGTTTTTTCATCTGGAAAAAAGGTATGAGGAATAACTTCACCTCCAGTGTGGAATAATCTTTGAATAAGAGTATATGTTCTCACTTTTGATTTATAGATCTATATTTGAATATAATTATCTAAGTTGACAATAATGAAGAGAAGTAACTGGAATATCTAGAAGTCACAGTTTCGAACACCGTCGGAAAATTGATTTACATAAGAATTATGACATGCAGCTCTGCACACCATAGGATGCGCCGTTTGAACGGGTAGGCCCTTATATTAAAGAGAAGGACTTTTTCGGCAACATCTGTAGTGCGTAAAGCTGTAAAGCTTTCGAGACAATGTTTCGAGGCAATGTACATAGGCTGTGGAGAGCCCTTCTAACATATTTTCGTTCGTAGATTCAATATATATATATATATATATATATATATATATATATATATATATATATATATATATATATATATATATGATGAGCCTATATGCATATTTGCATCTCATAAGTTACTTCATCTCCCTATTAGGACATAACAATTACCTCGTAGATTACGCTAGGGAAACTTTTAAGACTCAAAACGTTTGATCACGCATTGAAATAGCCTGAACTTGAGCTAAATTATTTGAATTATTGAAAAAAAAAATTACGCAATAACTGTAAGCTCCTTAGTGCCGATCCATACATAAATACGCCCGTAATTTTGGGTGTCATATATATATATATATATATATATGTAATGGAATGAGGATTTATAACACAGACACCTTTATGTTTCTGGAATTCTTCATTCATCTTCACCCGAACAGGACAGAAACATAAAATTGTTTATGTAGTGAATCTTTACTGCATTATGTTTTGAGCTATTCTAAATCAGCTTGATGTTCAATACTGAATATATCGAGCACTTTATGAAATTAACCCATCACACATAAGATATTGTATTATATTATAATATATTGTATTTCTGATTTGTATTATATATATATATATATATATATATATATATATATATATATATATATATATATATATATATATATATATATATATATATATATATATATATATATATATATGCATTTGTGTGAGTGCATGTCTCTTCTTGAAATCATTGACTTGTAAGAAAACGATCAGATTGGTGAAAATCAGAAATATGCTCCTTGTCCGTTATATTTAATGAAAGATGTATCATATATATATATATTTATATATATATATATATATATATATATATATATGTGTGTGTGTGTGTGTGTGTGTGTGTGTGTGTGTATATATATATATATATATATATATATAACTATTTGATCCGGGAGATGTGCATCTCCTGAAGAATCAGTCATATAGAACTATGTTCCTAATGACGATATGTAGGGTTGATCCTTGCAGCTCTCCCATTTTCTTTAACTGTTTATTCTTTTTAAGTTGTTTTGGCCAAGTGATCCATTAACTGTGTAATGACTGGAGATCTTTCCAGATAAGAATTTCTATGTGATATAACGCAGTTTATAATCATTTTGTCGGATCAGATATATCCAATTCTCAACACATAACTGCCTCGTTGAAAGATGCGAATAGACTGAGTGAGGGCAAGATGTGAATTTTGATTGAAAACAGTTATTCGGGCCTTTGCATTACCGACGGCTGATTAGCTCGACAGTAAGAGCAACAAAATATATATATATATATATTTAAGATCCTACAAAAGTAATGTACTTGAGTATTTTCATTTATCATTTTCATGACAACACGCGTTTCAACCCTTTTAGAGTCTTGTCTGGTTTATATTTTTCATGCAACTTTCAGTTTCAGCTGTGAAGTGTTCTAATCTATTATAGGAGAACAAAAGTAAATTTCAAGGATATTCACAATAAAAATAGATGTATATAACTCAGTTGGTGAATAGTTCTTATCTGCACACCATAAGAATGGAGTGTATACTTTTTGTCAGTTGTGTGTGTGAGTAACTTGTTTCGTTGTTGATTGTGGGAAGGAAGCAAGTTACTTATTTTGCGCTGGTATTTTTCAGATAATTTTATATAAAACATTTTTTTTATTATTAATTTTAGATAAAATATCTTTTTTGACAATGTCGGTTAATTTCTAGAAAATTAGCTCTGGTACACACGTGGTGATTCCTGCAAGGTACAGATATCTATTCATCTATTTCACAAACAAATACTTACGCATGTGTATGAATACATATTGACGCTTTGAGAAGTCTAGGGCAAAAGAGTCATTTTCCGTTGTGTCTCGCTTACAGACATTTTCGAAGATTATAATTATTGTTTTTAGACAACTGTTTGCCTTCATCATTTTTATAAACGGTGTTGATCGGAAATAAAGATAAAGCTCCGGGCGTGACTCAAACACAGACCCGAAAAAGAATTTTTTTGATTAAACAAAAATTCAAAAAACATTTTTGCTGATGGTTAGTGATGCACATGTGCAAATTTTCAAAATCGTAGCCCCAATCACGTGATCAAGAGCGCCTGGTGACACACACATGTACACACAGAAACGCATTGATAGATAGATAGATGAATAGATACAAAGAGAGAAGAATCTGTAGTCCACTTGGCTGGTTGGTCGGGCCATTTGTGGGGCTTTGTCGGGTGATTCGATTATCTAATCTAATAATGATTATGTAAATATTTTTTTAAGAACTTTAACAATGACTCTAGAATTGGCAAAAACAGGTCAGGTTTCTCAATAGAATTGTAAAAAAGGTGATCAATGAATCATTTACTTCCCTCACCTTTTATTGGATGATGATCACTGAAGAAAGTCTGAGTAAATAAAAACTAGCCTGAACGCCACCGAACGAACTAAGAGACCAATTTAGCACAAACTTTGATTGTAAATTGAACCTTAATAAAATCTATAGGAGGTATTCAAAGAAACTAAAACGTTTTTCCTCAACATACTGAGGAATAAATGTTTATGCATTCAGCCCTCAAGCTCCGTTGGTGCAGCCTGTATGCGCTACACATACATACATAGATTGCCAGCAAGCCAGTCAGACCCTCTTGAAAAATGAAGAAACCTATGTTTTTAATTTTGGTAGACGATTTCTAATGAAGGTGAATAGTTGTTATAAATTAATAATGAGGATTTACAATATTTCATCTAATAAAAATAATCTGACCGTAGTTTAAGAAATTTCAGTGCACGAGCGAGTGTATGCGTGCACCAAGATGACTCAACAAATGGCCAAGGTACGCAGTTGATATTCGCCAAATATATTGATCTGTGCATCAGATATTGTAGTTTCAAATTTCGAATCGTTTGCTTGAGTGATACGATGGGGTGCCCGATTTACAACAAAAAATCTAAACTAAAACGAACATATATTTTGTGACCGCAAAAAGTGACAATTTTATGACGTGGTGTGCGTCCCTAATCATTTCGAAATAAAATTGAGAGAGAGAATCATGTTTTTTTTTTCTGCCGAAATTTTTCTATTAAACAGAAATGAATTGAATTATAATTAGATGACGTTAAGGCATTTAGAGAAATTCTGTTTCATTGTCAATACAGTTAGCGACGATATTTCTGTTTTGATTGTTGCTATTAACGACATCATAAATAGATGAGAGAACAGCGTGGCATTATTTCAAGTTTAAACTTCCTGAAAATATCTATAAAACCAGATGCAATTTTTGAACAGGCATGCCAGATGATTTTGGAAAATTTGTTGTATTATACATATCTCTTTGGTTGTGAGAACCGGTTGTGAATTTTCCTGAGAGCCAAAATAACAATTAACATTCTAAGTGAAAGATATAATTCTTTTTTTCTTTCGTTTATTTTTCTTCTCGCGTTAAACAAATCTGAATAAACCTCAGGTTATAACACTGAAGTCATGAGGAAGACAACAATAGGTGAATTGCTTTTTTTGATGCAATATCAGTGGTGCAGGGCTGAGAAGTGGAAATCAAAGCCTTTCCCCTGGCAAGAATCGAGAGAAATTTCTGCTTAATTGACTGGGTGATTCGGTATCTATCAAGTTAAGCCACGCCCATTTTGATGTATTAGGAATATTTTGTAGCACCAGCGATGACCCCCAGACAGTAAAAGCTCTGCAAATGGTGCCACTGATGGCCTAAGGCTGTGCGATTGGTGCCACGTTAGACAGGGAGAGGCTTGCTCAGCGTATTTGAGCGGACAGTCGCACACTCCACAAGCTTGGAAACATTGCTTACAATACTGAGGTGAAATATCCACACATAATGCTTGTAAGTGCGAAATCTAGCGGTCAGCGAGCGGAATATTATGGACTATTCCATATTCCACTGCTGAAATAACTGTGAATCTTAATCCCAGCACGAACACACACACCAGGTCGAATCAGTGAAGTAAAATATCAAATATCACCCTTTGCTTATGCTCGCTAACGCCAAGCGAAATATTAGTTTCAACTCACGCTGACACAAACTCATGCAAACATGCATACACATACTTCCTTATGCTATCATACACATGCATGAAGCAGGGGGTACATTGCAACGCCAACGCTGCCAAAACTGCATTTCGTCACTAGTTTATTAAAGAATGAACTTAGAGCGAAAATAAAAGATCAATTCACCTGTAATTCTTGTTCTGTTTTGGCTAAAGCACTGTCCAACTCTTCGATGGTGATTGTATTGTCTCCATTATTGGTCTTGGCCTGGACTTTCTCTCTCAGCTGATGAACTTCTTCCTGCACCTGAAACACAAAAAGTATGAAGATTTATCAAAAATTATCTTTAGAAAAAAAATAAATATCTTATCAAAAATTATCTAAAAAAAAGATATCAGCACAAGATTTTGGGATTGTTGGTCTCAAAGTGATCACAGAAAAAAACTTTTTAGATGGTGCATAGTACTGTACTCATGAAAGTCTCCAAGGTTGTGGTCCCCAAAATGTGGCGAGCTGTACACAAACACACACATACATATACACACCAACATACATAGATAGACACTCCAAGACAGAAAAATCTGTAGCCCGCTTGATCGGGCTATTTGTGAAGCTACAGTGATTCGAAAATAAACTTCATCATTCCTCTCAAAGTCAAATCAATCATGTTTGGTATGTCATATAATAGAAACCAACTTCTTCTGACAGCATACCGTGTTTGGGTGATCAATTCAAAAAAATTGAAAGAAGGGGCGATCAATAAAGCTAAAACTTTTTAACAAAAAGAAAAATTGTTCAATTCTTTCAAACTATCAATGTTAAAACGACCAAAAGAAGTCTTGGTCCAATTCAGATAGGTGCCACTTTTTACACTTTTTTATCTTAATCTAAATTCTACTTTGAGAAACCTACTCCTCCCTCCCTCCCTCCCTCTCTCTCTCTCTCTCTCTCTCTCTCTCTCTCTCTCTCTCTCTCTCTCTCTCTCTCTCTCTCAGAAACACCAATAAAAGAGAGATTGTAAGGGTAAAATTTTTAATTCTTATTTTCAACTTTTATTTGCATGTTCTTGGGTAATTTTGAGGAAAGCTCCTGCAAACTTTCAGTAGTATTTGATGGTGGGACCTAATTTGATTTGCTCAACTATTTCTATGCCATGAAGCAGTATCACTTGATCTATGTCAGTCGATCAGATCAGGTTCTTCACTTGAACCATGAATGATCTTTTCAATCTTATGCATAACACTAACTTAATCTCCTGCCAACAGCAGGTGGCCATCGCTCGTAAACATAGAACGTGGAACCATCGAAATTTTTTTACTGCCAAAATACTTCCGAGGATCCATTTCTGTTCTTTTCCTGAATGCAATTATAGAGTCAGTTATAAGCGTTCTTTCCTCCTTTTAGCTCACTATTTTATCCTGAAGTTCAACTTTGATGTGATTGTAGGAAGCTTTCTTGGTGTCATCTTATCCCATATTGATTTTTTTTTACCTTGAAACCTTCTTTTACGGAATCTGTCATTCTGTTGCATGGGTAAAGAACGCTTTTGCCATGGCAAAATTTCGATTTCGAGAGGATATTGTGCACTGATCACGATTCCCCAAAATATGACTCATGATCACTGAAAAGCTCTGTCAGCATGTGAATATTTTCATTGATCCTTGACTTTGTAGATCTAGTCAGCTGGTAATGCTTATGTCTCTGTTTGTCAAGCGAGTTCAGCTGGAAGAATGCATGGAATGCGTCGATAATTACATTAATTTCTGAGGCAATCAGGAAATGTCAGGACATTGAGCTGCTTGATTATTTCCTATTCCTTTGATTCCCCCAGGAACCTTCATTTCCCGGTTCTCTTGTTTTAGTGCATGGACTGGAATTATTTTTATTTGTAAAGTTTCTCAATATAGATATGTCTGAAGCATGTGGGTGCCTGTACCCCCAGTACCCTCCGCTCCTGAATCTGCAATTGGAAGTTTACTTTTCAATCTCTATAAAATCGTCATCTAAAACCAAAGAGCCATTAAGATGTAAACACCTTTCTGGCAGCAGACACAATCTCAACAAGATGGCCCAAAGAAAACATATTACTCCATGAACACTAATCTGAACTCCTGTCCCACTCAAATCATAATGAAACTCCTATTCACGTAACAACATTTTGAATATGAAACAGATAGTGTACTACTTATGAAATCAAAATCAATTGTTGCGATACACATAATGCAAGAAATGTCATAGACTCCTCACATATACATATTATGTGATGAAGCTGAAAAAATGCCAGTATGGATGCACAGGATATTCAGTGACCGTAATGCAGCAACAATGTTGACACTGTATGAAACAATGATAAGAAATAGAGTGGAATGTTGTTTATCCCTTTGGCCACCATTAGTGACCAAAGATATTCGATCTTTTGAAAGTGTACAGAGGTACTTAACCAGTAGAATCAGTGGCTACGCTGATTTATTCTATTGGGAAAGACTTCATAAATTGAACCTTCTGTCTCTACAGGGGAGGAGAGAATGCCACATTATAATAATGATGCTCAAAATACAGCAAAATCTTGTACCCAACGATCTAAATATCTACTTTGTCCACGGTGAATAAAGAGGTATTCGTGCTACTATTCCAACTCTAGTCTTGGGCACAAGAACAAAAGAGTTTCCTGTGCTTGGACCAAAACTTTGGCACTGTATTCCCGCCGAAACCACCTTAATAACAGAACTGGTGAGCTCGGAGAATTTTGATCCCAGACATCCCATCTGAATACACATCCATAAACGCCAACAGCATACTATAGTATACTGTACGTGGTCGACATTCTGGGAGATGGCGTTGAGGAGGTAGCTTTCACCATATCAAAATTATCAAAGTTGAGTTATACTCACAAGCTATACCTGCAAGTTCAAACAACATTGAAAGTTTTAATTGTTTATATTTTCTGATTGATAACAATCGCTCTAAAGGAAGGAATAATATTTATATAATTGATTTTCTTTTTATTTCAGACATTGTGTACGAGGAAGAGAGTTGCTCTCTGGGTTGAATGACTGAATGTTTTGAAAACAGCTATTAAGCAGAATGAACAACAGGTCTGGTTAGTCACTCAATAGAAATGACTTTTGGCTGCATGCCATGATCACATGAAAAAAATGGGAAAGGTGGGATCAATGAGTAAGTTACTTCTCTGACCTTTTGTTGGGCAGAGATCACTGAATTCTGGCACAAACCAGGGATCAATTTAGCAAGAAGTTACATTGTGAATTGAGCACACTATTTTAAAACCTATTCAAAGGGAGCATTTTTTAAGAGTTTTTGTAAACATATCAAAGAGTGAAATAACCTCATACTAAAATTACATACATCGAATACATGATTATTGTGGCAGTATCGATGATTAGAAGTCTAGCGGGTATTTTCTCTAAGGTTGTCACACACATATCGCCACTATGTTTAACCTAAGGTCGTGATGCACACCAATCAGCTTACCACAAACATGATCTACCAACACACTACCTCCCCATACCGACTCCAAACACACAGTCCAACGGTTTGTTGTAGCACCTTAATTTTTGACGAGGCTCGAAATGATCAAAACATTGAAAGAGGCGTCTATTTTCTGATATTGTCATTTTACTCCCATAAATACAGACATACAGACATACATACATAGTCAGCCAGACCAACTTGAAGATTGAAAAAACTTAATTTGACACTTTTGGCGTACAGTTTCTGACACAATGATGGAAAAGACAGAAACGTTATGGGAGGTTGAAATCAATACTAAGTGTTGTGACACAAAAATCATATAAGAAACAAAAAACTATTTTGTATCAACTATTCTTTTTGTTTTATTCTTATTCAGTTGTTTATTACAAGAAAGTTTGTTTTGATATTTCCCCAATGACTTTTGTATTTTCCTTTTGACGCTACCTTTTTTCATTTTAACAAACGACCAGATTTTTTCCACGACATTTCAGCAAAACACGACGTGTTTCAGTTGTTAGAAGCCACCACCTAAAACTGCCAACATGAGTTTCTTCAGTTTTAAAATAATCTTGGCTAATTTGCTGGCTATCACAAAGCATCTAAAACTGTCAACAGAACTGTCATCATTGGTTTCTTCAGTTTTCACATTTGTCCACCTGGATGGTTTGATATATATGTGTATATCACGCATACAAAGATATCAATAAAATTAGAGGGCTTAAATCATTTTCTAGAGAAAACTTTTTTTTTGTTTTGTTTTTTCTAATATCCCCTGAGCAGATATTTTTGTGTGGAGTTCAATTTGCAATGTAAGTTTATGCGAAATTGATCCCTTAGTTTACGCCCGTGCTTGTTTTTGGAAAGCTTAGTAAAGAGTGAGAGAAGAAACTTATCCATTGATCAGCCCTTTTTCCAATTTTTAATTGATCACTGTAACACGACATGCTGCCAAAAGATGTTGACCACGTGACAGTTTCTATTGAGTGACTACACCTGTTTAAGTAAGTCGAGCGTATAAACAGCCCTGATGGAGCAAGGTGGCTGAAAATCAAAATATTAATTCTTCAATATGTTCAGAAAAAAGTCTTTGATTGTTTTTACTCTCATCCTCAAAAAAATATGTTTCCGTATTGGAGTTCAATTTACTATGTACGTATATTCTAAATTTGGTCTTTTGTTTGTGTCTTGCAGCGTTCAAGCTTGATGTTTTTTTTTGGGGGGGGGTTCAGTCTTAGTGATCACCGCCCAACGAAAGGCAGGAGGAGTAACACATCAATTCATCATCCCTGTTTTCTTAATATCTTTAATTGGTCACCCCCAACACGGCATACTGACACACGCAGTTGGTCACGTGAAAGTTTCTATTGAAGAACTAATTAGACCTGTTACCTTTAAATCGATTGTTTATATCAAGGAATTTGTTGTTTTGATACTTCGCCAATTTCTTTTGTTTTTCTTTTCTTTCGAGACCGACAAATAAAATCGTCACCCGAACTATCAAAATAGGTTTTTCAGTTTTCAAGCTGGTTTGACTGGATATATATATATATATATATATATATATATATATATATATATATATATATATATATGTATATATATATATATATATATATATATATATATATATATATATGTATGTATATATATATATATATATATATATATATATATATATGTATGTATATATATATATATATATATATATATATATATATATATATATATGTGTGTGTGTGTGTGTGTGTGTGTGTGTGTGTGTATGTGTGTGCATCGTGTGTACAAAGGAGCAGGAAAATTTCAATAATTACTTTCAACAAATACTCATTGCTATGTCTACAAAAAACTTTTTCGTTTTTTTAAAGTCCTCCTGAAAAATAGTTTTTGTAAAAGTTCAATTTACAATCTATGTTTATGCTACATTATGCTTGGCTGTTTCTATGTTGTTTTTTTATTCCAAAAAAAAATAAGAGAAGTAACCTATTCATTGCTCACCTCTTTCTTCGAATCCTTTTTTATAGATCATCCCCAAATCCGGCATGCTGCCAAAATCAGACCTGTTACGCTACTTTTTATTTTAACAAATGTCCAGATTGTTTCTTCCGTGTCTTTTAGAAAAACATGACGTTCCGTTTGTTTTGTTATAGTCAATAAAAATGTTATTATTGTAAATTACCGTAAACAATGCAAATCTCCGGGGTAGAACGCAGACCGTAAGGAATAAAGATTTTCAGTATCGTCCTAGTATCATTAAATAATGTTCACTATTTGAAGAAGGGAAAAGGTTTCAAGACAGCATAATCAGCTCTCCTTATGAAATGTCAAAAACATTTAAAATTGATGATACTAAAGAAAGCAATGCTGGAAATGCAGGTACGTATACTAATTCTCAGTTTATAGGTTTTCCGTTTACGTTCATTCCACACTGATGCAAAGACATGAATCTATCTTTTCTCCCCTCAGCTTTAGGTAAAATAGCTGGGCAGATAGGGCTCTATAGCCAACCAGTCTAGGAGAAGGAAAACTCTGATTCCGAAACAGGGCAGCTCCTGTAGTGAAGCCGAGAACGGAGTCCTGACGACTGGGCACCCCGGGATCTCCATACGCTTTACTCAGGCATACGCCCTGGAAGGGACACTCCAGTGTTTTTCCATTGTCTGTTGAGAAAGAATGCAGGACATTCATTCAATTGCTACCATTGATGTCATTACAGTATATGTGGAATCCCCAAAGCCTGTGTTACTATATACCAAGTTCTCCAAACCCAGTCTTTAAGTATACCTAGTTCCCTAAACCAAGTCCGACCATATACCTTGTTCCCAAAGCCCATATCCATCTCAGAAACATAAATTTCAAAGACACATACAAGGATAGGTTGAAGCCATTGAGTCCCTCTCACCCAAGGTGAAGGGTTTGAAAATTGGTCAAATCGATAACGATCAATAGCGCAGAACTAGTATTTCATGTAGCCACAACTTGATTTTCTCATGTAAAAAGACTGGATTATTTTTCACTGAAGCTTGCTCCATGGTTGAATGAAAACTGATGAAAGTTAGCACCGTAGGTGAAAAATCGGCATTCGGAAGAAGAAAAAGACATTCATTACCGACAAGCTTCTACAATGTGAGGTCATAAACAATCCTACCATCTCAGTCACTGCATTGAAGAAAAGGTTCACTGATATCCTGCAAAATGTCTGTATAGACAATACAACATTGTTAAAGCTTTCATCAAGTTATAAACTATCTTCCTTGAACTCCAATATCTTGCACCACAAGAATCACAGATACTCTTTTCTCGAGTTTGGTTAGGGTTAGGGTTAGGTAGAGGGTTTCTTTTCAGTTGTGAGCTCAAGTCACTCAAATTCAGAGTAATAGCGCTCCAAAAACAACTTGAAATTACCAAAGATTTCCAAATGGAGTGATTAACAACAAAAGTACAACCTAAAGATACTTTTTTTTTACACTTGTTGGATTCGATTTTAAAGGTTGTACAATATCTAAAAGTATATTTATTTTCTTCTAGTAAATGTATATACAAGCTGCATTTTGATCTATAGTATTTGGTTGACTTTTTCTGTGGTTCTGTTTTCTCAGAGTACGTGGCTTTTGTCTGTAGTTTGTTTGTTTTTCTTTTGAATTTGGAAGTTTACTTTCAATTATTAAAAATTAATAAGAATTTTGATGGGAGTCTCTTCTTAGGATTAGGATGTCTTGTATTTTTTAAAACTTTGGGGTCTAAAGGGTTGTGGGCGCTGATGAATGGAATAATGGTTGTTGTAATTGTTGTCTACCAATTGTGTGGCTTTTTGCTCAAGTAGGTATTTTTAGTTCTTCGAGTCCAAGATTTAGAGTACTCTGTTCGGATATCATTATTTTTAAGCGTCCAGCTGTGGGAAATGGTATGCTGACCTTTGTGTGTTTCAGGTTACATGAAGAAAATAGCCAGTAAATTTCTCTGTCCGTTGGCTTGTAATGTATGTCGTTTGGAATTTTCTTCCGTTTTTTATGATTTTACAGTCTGAAATTGGAATTTCGTATGCGTGAAATTCCATTGTAAAATAATGTGTTCATATATTCAATATGTGATGCAGGTGTAGAAGTTCTTTTCTGATTTGTTCCATATTTACAAAAAATCGTTCAAAAAACGAGTCAATGATTTTTTGCAAATCTCTGAAAATTCAGTTCAAATCTTTCGTATACTCCAGTATATGATTGTTCCTCCAGATAACCAATTGTTAATATTGCATAAGTAGGTGTGACTTTGGCTCCCATTGCCATTCCTCTAATTGGTTTGGAAGAATTTATCGTTGAATTTGAACATGTTGCTCTCTTAAATGGATTTAAGTATGAATTTTTTCATTAAATCAGTTCAGTATTTCATTGGACCCCTTAACAAACCTTTCCTCTCCACTACATCAATTCAACAGTCCTCATCTCTCATTCACATTCATCTCATCACTTACTACACAAATCTACAATCAGACCAAAACACATTTCATCTTTACTGTGAATACACATTCACACACATTAATTCTCTCATATACATACTCACATTATCACTCACTACACAAATCATATACAATTCAACTATACTGTGAAGATACATGTTCACACAATTGATGCTTCAGTCCTTTACTTCTTTCTCATTCACACAGATCTGCTATCATATCAAAGGTGGAAAATAATGACCAGAAACAGAATCACTTGAGCCTTCTGAAGACATGTATGAAACTATTTAAAGATTTTTTAAAATATTATACCCCAAAACCATAACTAAAAAGTTTGTTCACACTTTTCGTGAATTTATTTAACCCATATTAACGAACTACCTACCTATCATCCTATAAACACACACACACACACACACACACACACACACATATATATATATATATATATATATATATATATATATATATATATATATAATGATAACCCTATATATACATGATTTGATATACATTTAATACATATTTTCCTGATTTTTTCTTAATTTCTTCTCGACTCTGCACAAGAGAGCGTATGTTTGTATTGATGGAGTCTAATAGTTGTCCAAAAATGTTATCATACTTCGTTCTTTCGGCTAAACAACTCAATTACACCGAGGTAAAAATAATTGTGAAATCGCTAAATACCCTGAAAATGTCTAGTTGGTTAGCTGAAAGTGCTCGGTATGATAAGATTTCTGGGAAGCGATTACATTCCACGATTCCAAGCATAAGTTCTATTGTGTGGAATCAAGAAAAATAATTTTTTTAAATTACAAAATGTTGGACTCAGTGAGATTCAGTTGCTAAACACTTTGATAACATCCCTCTACACATCCATACATGCACACACGCACACCCACACACACACACACACACATATATATATATATATATATATATATATATAGTCTAGAAAATTTTACAGCTTTCAACACTAAAATATGTATTTTATAAACAAAACTTTTTTACAAAAATTATCTCATTCCAGTCAGTTATTTCGCAATGTTGTTTAATGAAATTTATGTACTTTTCTACAGTGCTTTTTATGTTTTACATAGAATTTGATATTATGGTACTATGTGTGAATTTTATTTTGTTTTCATGGTGGAGACGGGGATATGGGTGCTTAGAATCTTTACTTAATTTTGCCTTTAGTTTAATGTTTAGGAAGTGTCTACACATATAATGATTAGTGATGTGCAGATGTCTTCTGTCATGCTGAGGGATGCAGCTGGTGTAGTAAAATAGAATTCACGTTTTGATTTTGTATTAGAAATGATAAATTTAACAAATTTTTGACAGTGCAGATAAATTAGTTCAACATAAACAAGAAAATGCAGAACAGCATAATGTTTTTGGTATTTTATAAGTAGAATGCAGTTGCAAAATTATTTGAATATTGCCGCCATTTTTTTAACGGCTTGGGTAAACCAGTTAATCAATATCTATGACAACAAAATTTTGATTCAGGCATCATTTCTCGTGACAAATCTGGTGATATTGAAAAGGAGTTCACTCCACACGGGGAGTCCAGGATTTAGAGCAGGGAAGTTTCCAATCAAAAATGTTCATTCAATCTGTCTATTTAGACCAGGGCTTCTTAATTTTTTTTACCGTTCTAGTGCACCGTCCGTAATGTCCTCATACCCGCTTCACCATCAACCATCGAAATAAGTATCGTCATCATCATCATTGTCGTCGTTCTTTGAAAAAATGCAGCAAAAAAATAAATACGACGAAACAAAAAACAGCATCTTGAAAACGAACTTATTTCTAAGATTTTACTGAGTTTTGTGATAAGTTCATAACTGATTTTTCCAAGTACTGAACGCACCTGGATTCTGTTGTCTTAAACATTGACGAATGGATAAGAAGCCGAAACATATCCGTTTTCTTTTAAATATATGTCAAGGAGAATCAGTAATATCGATTTATCAAATTGAATTGAATGTTGCAGACTTCAATTTTTTCATCTATTTCATTTTAATCTGGAGATAGATTCAATATTAACAATATATTTTACAAAATGGACACGACAGGATATTTACAGGGAACTAAGCAAATGGCTGGAATTCGACCATGCGGACAAATGGTATCGGCATAAAATGGAGACAGCCATAGAAAATCGAAGCCACAAATTATTTTGAGACTTTGACATCCCAACTGACCACCTCATCCGAGCGAGAAGACTGTCAGGGTAGTATAAAAATACTAGGGACACTCGGAAATCAAATTCTCTGTATAAAATTCAGTGGGATCAAATACACTGAAAACGAGATTGAAGGAGCTGGAAATAGGAGGAATTTTATGGCTATTCAGATCACAGCGCTACAGGGGTCTGTATGAATACTGAAGAGAGTACTAGAAATATAAGATCTACGACCTCCTGTTGTCAGCAATGGTCCAGCAGCCAGAATCTAGAGACGGTACAAACCACAGAGCTGCTGTAATATCTGAGGACAATATGAGTGGAACATTGGAGACCTCGGGAGATTTACTATTACTCAGCTTTCAGCGATAACCCCCAGGCAAATGGTGTGGAACTGCAAGCCACAATATCGCTAATTGATAGTTCTGAGTGGAAGGTTGGAGACTTGAGGAGATTTGCTGCCACTCAGTCTCCAGTGAGAACCACCAGGTAACTGATGTGAAAATACATTGATAATAATAATAATAATAATAATAATAATAATAATAATAATAATAATAATAATAATAATAATTCAACCATGGGGAAAAGTGGTATCAGCACAAGCCAGAGGCAGTTTTGGAGAATGACAACCACAAACTACTCTGGGACTTTGACATCCAAACTGACCACCTCATCCAGGCAAGAAGGCCGGTCTTAGTAATAGTAGACAAAAAAAGGAAGGCCTGCCAAATAGTAGACGTTGCTGTGCCTGCAGACCATAGAGTAAAAAAGAAGGAGGGTGAAAAAAGGGAAAAATACCAGGACCTAGCAAGGGTGTTAAAGAAAATGTGGAACATGAAAACCAGGGTAGTACTGGTCATAGTGGGAGCACTAGGAACTGTCCCCAAAACGCTGAGGGTGAGACTGGAGGAGATCGAGATTAAGGGAATGATAGAGACCGTACAGACCACAGCACTACTGGGAACTGCACGGATACTGAGGAAGGTGCTAGAGATATAAGGACTGCAACGAATAGTAGCTCTGTCATGATATGCGAAAGAGGGAGGAGACGTTAGCTGAGGACCTGAGGAGACTTATTGTCACTCAGCCTTCAGCGATAACCACTGGGCAACCGGTGTGAAACTGTAAATCGCAGAATTACTGCGACCTATGAGTACTAGAAGAGGAGGGCTGGAGACTTGAGGAGACTTGCTGTCAGTCAAACTCCAGCGGTTACCACCAGGCAACTGGTGTGAGATTCCAAATAATAATAATAATAATAATAATAATAATAATAATACAGCGTTTTGGGGACAGTTCCTAGTGCTCCCACTATGACCGGTACTACCCTGGTTTTCATGTTCCACATTTTCTTTAACTCCCTTGCTAGGTCCTGGTATTTTTCCCTTTTCTCACCCTCCTTCTTTTTTACTCTATGGTCTGCAGGTACAGCCACGTCTACTATTTGGCAGGCCCTCCTTTTTTTGTCTACTATTACTAAGTCTGGCCTTCTTGCCTGGATGAGGTGGTCAGTTTGGATGTCGAAGTCCCACAGTAGTTTGTGGTTGTCATTCTCCAAAACTGCCTCTGGCTTGTGCTGATACCACTTTTCCCCATGGTTGAATCCCATTTGTTTACTTAGTTCCCAGTGTATCATCGTTGCTACTCTATCGTGTCTATGCTTATACTCCTTCTGGGCGAGTTGGCTACATTCACTAGTTATGTGGTTTACTGTCTCATCTCTTTCACCGCACATGCGGCATTTGCTGTTTGTCTGTGTTCTATCGATTTTTGCTTTTATGTAGTTTGTCCTTATGCTTTTGTTTTGGGCTGCCATGATGAGCGATTCTGTTTCTCTCTTAAGGTTTCCCTTTCGTAACCACGTCCATGATTTCTCGTCTGCTATATCTTTTATCTGTCTTTTAAACTCGCCGTACAATTTTTTCCCTTCCCACTTTTCTTTTCTAGTTTGCTGTACTGTTCCATTGTTTTCTACTTTATTGTTTGTCGCACTATCCCTCGCGCTCTTTATGATTTCTTCACTATTTGTTTGCACATATCTATCTAGGACTACTTTAGCTCTCTGGACACAATCTTCTATGCTGATGAGCCCCCTACCACCTTCTTTTCTCTTAACGTATAGCCTATCTGTATCATCCCTAGGATGTAATGCTTTATGCATCGTCATAAGTTTCCTTGTTCGCCTATCCATTGATTGGAGCTCTTCCTTTGTCCATCCTAGGAATGGTCCTGTATACCTAACTACTGACACAGCCCAGGTGTTCATTCCTTTTATTAGATTTCTGCTATTTAATTTGGTTTCTAATATTTTCCTTATCCTTCTGAGGTATTCTCTCTTAATTTTCTCCTTCATCTCTTCCCGTTTTATCGTGTCACATTCAAGGACACCTAGGTACTTGTATCGGTCTTGTGCAGTCAATGCCCTAATCTTGTTGTTGTCCGGAAGTTCAATTCCCTCAGTCATTGAAAGCCTTCCTTTATGCATCACCATGATTGCGCATTTTTCTATCCCAAACTCCATTCCTATGTCCTCACTATATTCCCTTACTTCGTTGAACAGAGTCTCAAGCTCTCCCCTGTTTTTTGCAAACAATTTAATATCGTCCATGTACATTAAGTGGTTGACCTTTCCTTTTGTTTTAGAGAAGTGGTATCCTTTGCTGTTTCTCAGGATTCTGTTAAGCGGTATCATTGTTAGAACAAATAATAGTGGGGACAACGAGTCTCCTTGGAAGATTCCCCTTTTTATCCCTACCTCGGCTAGTTTGTCCCCTGCGGCTGTCAAATCTACTTTCCAGTCTTTCATTGAATTACCAATAAATTTAACCACCGGTTCGCTAATTTTGAACATTCTAAGGCATTCGAGTATCCAGCTATGTGGAATCATATCGTATGCCTTTTTGTAATCTATCCATCCCATTGCGATATTCTTTCTCCTTTTCCTTACTTCTTTTAAGATCATCTGGTCTATGTAGAGTAAATCGTTTGCCCCTTTGGTTCCTATCCTACACCCTTTCTGTTCTTCTGGTAGTAGCCCCCTTCTATCCATTGACATGTATATTCTCTCTGCTATTTGCCCGGTCAGGATTTTCCACATAAGTGGTAGGCAAGTGATTGGTCTATAGTTGCTTGCTATGTTCCCCTTCCCCAGGTCTTTTTGGATGAGGGTGGTTCTGCCTTTAGTCATCCATTCTGGTGCTTTGCCTTCATTTAGACAATTTTGGAGTAGGTGGGTGAGTCTGCCGTGTAACGTGGTGAACTTTTTGAACCAATACCCATGGATCCCGTCGGGCCCCGGTGCTTTTCAGTTGGCTACTTTCCTAAGAGTATGTTTCAATGTGGTTTCATTCAGTACTATTGGTTCTCCCTTGTCTATATTTTCTAGTTCTTTTCTCATGTTTCCTAACCATTGCGGTGTTACATTGTGTCTTTTTGGGTGCCCCCATATGCTATTCCAATAGTTCTTGGCCTCTGTGGCATCTGGTTTTATGTCCTGCCTTCTTTCCCCATTTAAATCTTGGTAAAACTTTTTCTCATTGTTTTGGAATGTGCGGTTTTGTGTGTATTGGGCCGATCTTAGTCTGTATCTTTTTAGTCTTGCCTCTTTAGCTAGTCTTTTCTGGTGTAACTCTTCGACTACAGTTGCGATGCCTTTTTGCGCTACCTTATATTTGTTATAAAGTCTTACTCGTGGTCTGTCTGTGTGTGGTGTATTTCTAAGCAGTACTTCGTCTCTCTGTAGTTGGGAGATCTGCCTTTGTAACCTTCTCTCCCAGTTGGGTTTCCGAGACCGTACAGACCACAGCACTGCTGGGCACTGGACGGATACTGAGGAAGGTGCTAGAGATATAAGGACTGCAACGAATCGTAGCTCTGTCATGATATGCGAAAGAGAGAGGAGACGTTAGCTGAAGACCTGAGGAGACTTATTGTCACTCAGCCTTCAGCGATAACCACTGGGCAACCGGTGTGAAACTGTAAATCGCAAAATTACTGCGATCTATGAGTACGAGGAGAGGAGGGCCGGAGACTTGAGGAGACTTGCTGTCAGTCAAACTCCAGCGGTTACCACCAGGCAACTGGTGTGAGATTCCAAATAATAATAATAATAATAATAATAATAATAATAATACAGCGTTTTGGGGACAGTTCCTAGTGCTCCCACTATGACCGGTACTACCCTGGTTTTCATGTTCCACATTTTCTTTAACTCCCTTGCTAGGTCCTGGTATTTTTCCCTTTTCTCACCCTCCTTCTTTTTTACTCTATGGTCTGCAGGTACAGCCACGTCTACTATTTGGCAGGCCCTCCTTTTTTTGTCTACTATTACTAAGTCCGGCCTTCTTGCCTGGATGAGGTGGTCAGTTTGGATGTCGAAGTCCCACAGTAGTTTGTGGTTGTCATTCTCCAAAACTGCCTCTGGCTTGTGCTGATACCACTTTTCCCCATGGTTGAATCCCATTTGTTTACTTAGTTCCCAGTGTATCATCGTTGCTACTCTATCGTGTCTATGCTTATACTCCTTCTGGGCGAGTTGGCTACATTCACTAGTTATGTGGTTTACTGTCTCATCTCTTTCACCGCACATGCGGCATTTGCTGTTTGTCTGTGTTCTATCGATTTTTGCTTTTATGTAGTTTGTCCTTATGCTTTTGTTTTGGGCTGCCATGATGAGCGATTCTGTTTCTCTCTTAAGGTTTCCCTTTCGTAACCACGTCCATGATTTCTCGTCTGCTATATCTTTTATCTGTCTTTTAAACTCGCCGTACAATTTTTTCCCTTCCCACTTTTCTTTTCTAGTTTGCTGTACTGTTCCATTGTTTTCTACTTTATTGTTTGTCGCACTATCCCTCGCGCTCTTTATGATTTCTTCACTATTTGTTTGCACATATCTATCTAGGACTACTTTAGCTCTCTGGACACAATCTTCTATGCTGATGAGCCCCCTACCACCTTCTTTTCTCTTAACGTATAGCCTATCTGTATCATCCCTAGGATGTAATGCTTTATGCATCGTCATAAGTTTCCTTGTTCGCCTATCCATTGATTGGAGCTCTTCCTTTGTCCATCCTAGGAATGGTCCTGTATACCTAACTACTGACACAGCCCAGGTGTTCATTCCTTTTATTAGATTTCTGCTATTTAATTTGGTTTCTAATATTTTCCTTATCCTTCTGAGGTATTCTCTCTTAATTTTCTCCTTCATCTCTTCCCGTTTTATCGTGTCACATTCAAGGACACCTAGGTACTTGTATCGGTCTTGTGCAGTCAATGCCCTAATCTTGTTGTTGTCCGGAAGTTCAATTCCCTCAGTCATTGAAAGCCTTCCTTTATGCATCACCATGATTGCGCATTTTTCTATCCCAAACTCCATTCCTATGTCCTCACTATATTCCCTTACTTCGTTGAACAGAGTCTCAAGCTCTCCCCTGTTTTTTGCAAACAATTTAATATCGTCCATGTACATTAAGTGGTTGACCTTTCCTTTTGTTTTAGAGAAGTGGTATCCTTTGCTGTTTCTCAGGATTCTGTTAAGCGGTATCATTGTTAGAACAAATAATAGTGGGGACAACGAGTCTCCTTGGAAGATTCCCCTTTTTATCCCTACCTCGGCTAGTTTGTCCCCTGCGGCTGTCAAATCTACTTTCCAGTCTTTCATTGAATTACCAATAAATTTAACCACCGGTTCGCTAATTTTGAACATTCTAAGGCATTCGAGTATCCAGCTATGTGGAATCATATCGTATGCCTTTTTGTAATCTATCCATCCCATTGCGATATTCTTTCTCCTTTTCCTTACTTCTTTTAAGATCATCTGGTCTATGTAGAGTAAATCGTTTGCCCCTTTGGTTCCTATCCTACACCCTTTCTGTTCTTCTGGTAGTAGCCCCCTTCTATCCATTGACATGTATATTCTCTCTGCTATTTGCCCGGTCAGGATTTTCCACATAAGTGGTAGGCAAGTGATTGGTCTATAGTTGCTTGCTATGTTCCCCTTCCCCAGGTCTTTTTGGATGAGGGTGGTTCTGCCTTTAGTCATCCATTCTGGTGCTTTGCCTTCATTTAGACAATTTTGGAGTAGGTGGGTGAGTCTGCCGTGTAACGTGGTGAACTTTTTGAACCAATACCCATGGATCCCGTCGGGCCCCGGTGCTTTTCAGTTGGCTACTTTCCTAAGAGTATGTTTCAATGTGGTTTCATTCAGTACTATTGGTTCTCCCTTGTCTATATTTTCTAGTTCTTTTCTCATGTTTCCTAACCATTGCGGTGTTACATTGTGTCTTTTTGGGTGCCCCCATATGCTATTCCAATAGTTCTTGGCCTCTGTGGCATCTGGTTTTATGTCCTGCCTTCTTTCCCCATTTAAATCTTGGTAAAACTTTTTCTCATTGTTTTGGAATGTGCGGTTTTGTGTGTATTGGGCCGATCTTAGTCTGTATCTTTTTAGTCTTGCCTCTTTAGCTAGTCTTTTCTGGTGTAACTCTTCGACTACAGTTGCGATGCCTTTTTGCGCTACCTTATATTTGTTATAAAGTCTTACTCGTGGTCTGTCTGTGTGTGGTGTATTTCTAAGCAGTACTTCGTCTCTCTGTAGTTGGGAGATCTGCCTTTGTAACCTTCTCTCCCAGTTGGGTTTCCGAGACCGTACAGACCACAGCACTGCTGGGCACTGGACGGATACTGAGGAAGGTGCTAGAGATATAAGGACTGCAACGAATCGTAGCTCTGTCATGATATGCGAAAGAGAGAGGAGACGTTAGCTGAAGACCTGAGGAGACTTATTGTCACTCAGCCTTCAGCGATAACCACTGGGCAACCGGTGTGAAACTGTAAATCGCAAAATTACTGCGATCTATGAGTACGAGGAGAGGAGGGCCGGAGACTTGAGGAGACTTGCTGTCACTCAAACTCCAGCGGTTACCACCAGGCAACTGGTGTGAGATTCCTAATAATAATAATAATAATAATAATAATAATAATAATAATAATTTTTTGGCAAAAAGGTAAATTTCTTTCTTTGAATGATTTCTGGTGATTGACTTTGAAAACTAACTCAGACTAAATTCTTATATGTATATTGTTTCAATAATGATAATAATGATAATAATAATAATAATAATAATAATAATAATAATAATAATAATTATAATAATTTTAATTATAATTATAAGTGGTAGTTGTAACATTTGGACCGTATGAATGAACCCAGTGATGATTTTCGAAGGTTTAAAAGATATTTTACTTTAGGCTTTAAGAATGATTATTCTTGACATATTGATGATATTTCTACTTCTGAGATGGTTTTTCTTTGCGATTCTGAGAAATGTTCACCTAGATGAATTGTCCACTGCCAAATTCTACCTAATGAAAAGAAAAAAAAAAGTTGAGAGTGGTCTGTTGTTTCTTGGAGCTGCACGTGGGTAAGTGGAATTAAATTTAAAATTTATAGTTTAATGCCTAGCTACCCCCGAGTATGAATGAATGGAGTCTGTCCACCCCTGACCGTTAGGACCCCTTACTGCTAAGTAGATGTGGGGGGAAGTCCACCATTGGGAAAGAACACAGATTGCGAGACTTATACTAAGTCAAGACTTAGAAGATTTAAGGGAGACGTATGACCTTCAAGGTTGTTAATTTCACCCAGATGAAGCTTAATGTGTTAATTGTTAGGTCTGAATGTAGAAGGGGATGGTCATACCACCTAATAGATATATCTGTGCAGCAGAATGGCCTATCCATGTAAGGTTATACCATGGGTTGTAAGAGCTGGTGGGACTCCGGGAGTGTCACTGAGCTAATTGCCCACAATGAACCCACCAAGGTCTGGTGCTACCTTAAAAGAACCAAAAAGAGCTGGTGAGGCTCTTCGGTTATTTCTGAACCACATCGGTCTTAACCAACCCATCAAGGTCTGGCGCTACCTTAAAAGAACCAAAAAGAGCTGGTGGGGCTCTTCGGTTTTTTCTGAACCACATCGGTCTTAACCAACCCACCAAGGTCTGGCGCTACCTCAAAGAACCAAAAACCCCTATCATGACAGTACAACCTAACCATTTTACCGCAAAAAACGGGGCACAAATCCGAGATTTGTGTGTCGTAACCGGCAGGTGTTCCCTTGTTAGCCACCAGGAGGGACCCGGTCGTCATCCTGTGACTGCTGGCCAAAACCCCGGCTCGTGTACCCTTAATGGCCTTCAGGAGGGACACAGTCGTCACATAGCTGCTGTTGGCCAAGACTCATATACCACTAATGACACCCAGGGTAGGCGCGGTCCTCACGGAGTGACTGCTATAAAGAGGAAGAGATGGACAAGGGAGGAGAATAGATTAGTTATGTATTGTTACTTTAAAAGCAAGCCTTCAGTGCGATCTTATAGGGAGCGTATGCTCCAGATATGGAGGGAAAAATCTGATGTGGAAGTATCGAACCAACGCCTTGCTGACCAAGTAAAACAAATCCAAAAGAGGAAATGGCTGTCTGAGACAGAACTACTAGAGATTCGCATTAATGTAGAGAGAGACTCAGGTGACACATCTGTAGAATGCCCCCCCAGCACAACTAGTACCAATAACAAAACTATAAGAATTCCCCATAAGACCCCCACAGTAAACTATGCACCAGAGGGTGACGACGAGGCACCAACAGCAGAAGAGAAAACCAAAATACAAGCTTTGAAAGAGATCATGCGAGGAGAGAAAACAACACTCCCCTCCCTAAGAGACAAAGACAGAAATAAAGTTGGAGAAGTGACCGAACAGGTCAACTGCCTCTTACAGCACATAGAAACGAACACCCTCCTAGAACTCAACAACCTAATTTACGCTGGGGCAAAAATGGTAGCACAAAGCTTCACAACACAAGATAGGAACCTGAGCAATAATAGGGAAGGGAAACCCAACTGGGAGAGAAGGTTACAAAGGCAGATCTCCCAACTACAGAGGGATGAAGTACTACTTAGAAATACACCACACACAGACAGACCACGAGTAAGACTATATAACAAATACAAAGTAACGCAAAAGGGCATCGCAACTGTAGTCGAAGAGTTACACCAGAAAAGACTAGCCAAAGAGGCAAGACTAAAAAGATACAGACTAAGAACGGCCCAATACACACAAAACCGCACATTCCAAAACAATGAGAAAAAGTTTTACCAAGATTTAAATGGGGAAAGAAGGCAGGACATGAAACCTGATGCCACAGAGGCCAAGAACTATTGGAATAGCATATGGGGGCACCAAAAAAGACACAACGTAACACCGCAATGGTTAGGAAACATGAGAAAAGAACTAGAAGATATAGACAAGGGGGAACCAATAATACTGGATGAAAACACATTGAAACATACTCTTAGGAAAGTAGCCAACTGGAAAGCACCGGGGCCCGACGGGATCCATGGGTATTGGTTCAAAAAATTCACCACGTTACACGGCAGACTCACCCACCTACTCCAAAATTGTCTAAATGAAGGCAAAGCACCAGAATGGATGACTAAAGGCAGAACCACCCTCATCCTAAAAGACCCGGGAAAGGGGAACATAGCAAGCAACTATAGACCAATCACTTGCCTACCACTTATGTGGAAAATCCTGACCGGGCAAATAGCAGAGAGAATATACATGTCAATGGATAGAAGGGGACTACTACCAGAAGAACAGAAAGGGTGTAGGATAGGAACCAAAGGGGCAAACGATTTACTCTACATAGACCAGATGATCTTAAAAGAAGTAAGGAAAAGGAGAAAGAATATCGCAATGGGATGGATGGATTACAAAAAAGCATACGATATGATTCCACATAGCTGGATACTCGAATGCCTTAGAATGTTCAAAATTAGCGAACCGGTGGTTAAATTCATTGGTAATTCGATGGAAGACTGGAAAGTAGATTTGACAGCCGGAGGGGACAAACTAGCCGAGGTAGGGATAAAAAGGGGAATCTTCCAAGGAGACTCATTGTCCCCTCTATTATTTGTTCTAACAATGATACCGCTTAACAGAATCCTGAAAAACAGCAAAGGATACCACTTCTCTAAAACAAAAGGAAAGGTCAACCACTTAATGTACATGGACGATATTAAATTGTTTGCAAAAAACAGGGGAGAGCTTGAGACTCTGTTCAACGAAGTAAGGGAATATAGTGAGGACATAGGAATGGAGTTTGGGATAGAAAAATGTGCAATCATGGTGATGCACAAAGGAAGGCTTTCAATGACTGAGGGAATTGAACTTCCGGACAACAACAAGATTAGGGCACTGACTGCACAAGACCGATACAAGTACCTAGGTGTCCTTGAATGTGACACGATAAAACGGGAAGAGATGAAGGAGAAAATTAAGAGAGAATACCTCAGAAGGATAAGGAAAATATTAGAAACCAAATTAAATAGCAGAAATCTAATAAAAGGAATGAACACCTGGGCTGTGTCAGTAGTTAGGTATACAGGACCATTTCTAGGATGGACAAAGGAAGAGCTCCAATCAATGGATAGGCGAACAAGGAAACTTATGACGATGCATAAAGCATTGCACCCTAGGGATGATACAGATAGACTATACGTTAAGAGAAAAGAAGGTGGTAGGGGGCTCATCAGCATAGAAGATTGTGTCCAGAGAGCTAAAGTAGTCCTAGATAGATATGTGCAAACAAATAGTGAAGAAATCATAAAGAGCGCAAGGGATAGTGCAACAAACAATAAAGTAGAAAACAATGGAACAGTACAGCAAACTAGAAAAGAAAAGTGGGAAGGGAAAAAATTGTACGGCGAGTTTAAAAGACAGATAAAAGATATAGTAGACGAGAAATCATGGACGTGGTTTCGAAAAGGGAACCTTAAGAGAGAAACAGAATCGCTCATCATGGCAGCCCAAAACAAAAGCATAAGGACAAACTACATAAAAGCAAAAATCGACAGAACACAGACAAACAGCAAATGCTGCATGTGCGGTGAAAGAGATGAGACAGTAAACCACATAACTAGTGAATGTAGTCAGCTCGCCCAGAAGGAGTATAAGCATAGACACGATAGAGTAGCAACGATGATACACTGGGAACTAAGTAAACAAATGGGATTCAACCATGGGGAAAAGTGGTATCAGCACAAGCCAGAGGCAGTTTTGGAGAATGACAACCACAAACTACTGTGGGACTTTGACATCCAAACTGACCACCTCATCCAGGCAAGAAGGCCGGACTTAGTAATAGTAGACAAAAAAAGGAAGGCCTGCCAAATAGTAGACGTTGCTGTACCTGCAGACCATAGAGTAAAAAAGAAGGAGGGTGAAAAAAGGGAAAAATACCAGGACCTAGCAAGGGAGTTAAGGAAAATGTGGAACATGAAAACCAGGGTAGTACCGGTCATAGTGGGCGCACTAGGAACTGTCCCCAAAACGCTGAGGGAGAGACTGGAGGAGATCGGGATTAGGGGAAGGATAGAGACCGTACAGACCACAGCGCTACTTGGAACTGCACGGATACTGAGGAAGGTGCTAGAGATATAAGGACTGCAACGAATAGTAGCTCTGTCATGATATGCGAAAGAGGGAGGAGACGTTAGCTGAAGACCTGAGGAGACTTATTGTCACTCAGCCTTCAGCGATAACCACTGGCAACCGGTGTGAAACTGTAAATCGTAGAATTACTGCGACCTATGAGTAGTAGGAGAGGAGGGCTGGAGACTTGAGGAGACTTGCTGTCACTCAAACTCCAGCGGTTACCACCAGGCAACTGGTGTGAGATTGCAAATAATAATAATAATAATAATAATAATAATAATAATAATAATAATAATAATAATAATAATAATAATAATAACTAGCTGAAATCTCTTGCCCCACGGGTGGGTCTGGCCTTTGATCCGAATAAGAAGTGAAAAATGTTTCAGGTGTACCTTAACACAAGTTAAAATTCAACTTTTGGGCTACTTGGAGGTCATATACATAAATGTTATCAGACTTTTTTATACTATTTAAGTGGATAGATGCGTGGAAATCAGATCATTATATGAGAGCAGACTATACGTTATCATTTTGTTTTCTTGTTTTTAGTTTTTTAAATTTCAAAGATGTGAAAAACCTGCTCAAGGATCTGTGGCTGTTCTTGATTTTTGCCAACACAGGTAGATGGACATTTGATAAATCATACTAAGTCTAGAATATACCTGTCAAAAAGGATGGGTTTATCAATATGTGGATTGGTACGCATAAAGCTACTTTATCGGGTAATTTGTATTTGATAATTAAAGTATTCAAATTTCAAGTTTATTCAAAGTGCCAACTCAACACGGGCTGTTTCGAAGGATGGTCAGATATAAGGTCCTCAGAGTTTATATGACATAATCATCATTGTTACGTCATAATAAGAAGGTAAATTAACTCATGACGTCAGTGTACAAACAATGAAGAAATTCCTACATATATGCCTGTTATACGTTTAAATGATGAAGTTTGAAAATGAGACGTTATCTACACAGAGATAGGCCAAATATCAAAATAATCACAATAAGTTACAATTTTTTTTTTTAAATTGCACGAAACATTACATTAAAACTATCATATCTTCGAATGGTGAGAAATGATTAATTTACATAATCATTATACAATTCTATTTTTTCTATCAATTTTATTTTTTAATCGGGTGAAGTATTGTACACCAATATTGATTTTAGTGCTACTGTTTACCCTAATCTCAATTTGTGTTGTTTTTTTTCTGCAACTATACTCAGGCTGGGTTCCTTTCAGCCGTGAGCTTATTAATAAAAAGTATGGGTTGGAATAATGAATAAGTTCCCGGTGAAAATCCAACTCACGACACTTTATGACGGAATTCGACTCGATTAACGCCAAAGCCTCTTACCGTAGTGCCATATTTGTTATTTACTGGCAGTTTCAATTTTATTGATTAGCTGAAGTATTGCAAATCATTATTATGAATTTTTACGCAACTATTGATATTTATCATGATTTTTTTTTATCTCTATTTTTATTGCTACTATATTCTGGCCTGTTTCCATTTACCACGCGTATCGGAATAATGGGGGGAAACGTATGGAGCGGATCCAGGAATTTGAAGAATGATGTTCCAAGATTTTGATTTTTGTGCTTGAAGTAGGGTCCAAATAGAAGCAAATATTTTTTCAAGAAAATATGTTGTTTTTCTGCTTCCAAGATTAATTCATGATCACCTGAGATCATTTAGTTGTTTCTTGCATAAAATTACTCTTATCTAGATATTTAAAAAAAACCCTTTTAATCCTGCTTTACCCGAATAGTGGGTGGGACTTCTTTCACCTCTTCCCCTCCCAGGATTTAAGGCTGGTATGTGAAATCGTGACATAATTTGAAATTATGAAGACAGGTCTGGTTAATCACACAATAGAAACCGTCTTCTGACCAACGTCTTCGAACAGCATGTCGTGTTGGGAGTCATTCAAAAAATTGGGAAAACAGATAATCAATTGATCCCTTTTGTTGCACGACTAAAAATACGAATTTCAAAAAAACAAGCGTGAACACTCCCAGACATAAACTAAGTGACCTATTCAGCAAAAAATTACATCGTGAATTCACCCCCACCTAAACGCTCATGTAGGGGGTTCACAAAACAAAAAAGATGTTTTTTCGTAGACATAAGTTAATGTTCAATTATCTGACAGTCTAGCACGATTGATATTGACTGTATACTTGACACATACATAGTCAGGCAGCCAGACAGAATCATTTAAGAGCTGAAAGAACCTTTGTTGACAGTTTTTGTTGACAGTTTACAACCGCTGCGTTTGGCGTCAGAATCCTGAGACAAAAAATGTGCTAAAATTATATACTTCAAACATTTCGCACATCGTTTTATTCTCGATGGAATAAAATTTATTTATTGATGTTGAAACAAGGAATTTTCCTGATTACGTCAATACGTCACAAATAATTATATCGTATTTTTATTTATTTATATATTTATTAAATAAAAAATGCCTCTTTGGGAATCTCAAAATACAAAATACATTATTATTTCTTACTAGCACATACCCGTCAAAAATGACGGAGTTATTTATGTGTTGATCGGCGCAGGAAAGTCCTAGGCTATTTTAATGAGGTAATTTATTTTTGATTATTCAAGTATTCTAATTTTGAGATTTATTCATGTCCCAACTCAACATTAAACATTTCTCTCAATAAATCATACGCTGTATTTTCTTTTATTTCAATTTCAAACGTCCAGGGATTGATTCTCTGGCTTAATTTTCATTGTTATGTCATAACAGACGATCTCATATTTTTACAACCCTTGTTTTATCAGTTATGTTATTCTATTTCACACGGATCAATCCATTATAAGTTTTAGGCTATAACGGGAATCGGACAAATGAGACAACCATACAAACAGTTGTATAAATAAAGATACCAATTCGCATACGTCTTTTATATGGATATATTATCATTATTATTACAAGCTCATACCCGTAACAAATGATAGTGTCTTTTATAGATGGTTCAGCACTAAAGGCTCGAAGCTATCTTATTACGAAATTTATTCTTGATAATTTGAGTATTCTAACTTTTAAGTTTTTCGGGAATTCTATACTCAACTCAAGGTGTTTCAATGGGTGATTGGATATAAAATCTCAAAGCAAAAATATTATGGAAGAAAAAAATACCACTGATATTGCGCAGTATAAAAATAAAAGTCATAGAAAAAAACTTATTTTCTCAAATATATAACTTATTTTATCAAAAAAAAGTTGAGTATAATTTCATTTAAAAGATAGGAAAAATGTTTGACAAATTCAACGTCTTTCAAAAGCATTTACTCATGCTCACTTTTTCTTTATTTTAATTTCAAACCTCTATCTTTTCTTTGGCTGTTTCTCCGTTGTTATGCCATAGCACCATACCCTTTTATTTCAAACCTTTTTTTTACAGGCTATGTTAATCTATTTCACGTGGACTATCCTTTAGAAGCTCATTCCTTTCAAAGCTCCCACTTTTGAAAGCCAATTCATTTAATAGCCCCGTCCTTTAGAAGCCCCTTTTAGTACGTCAATCAGTCAATGACTTAAGGAGCTACTCGCCCCCTAAAGGACCTACATCTAGCTTCAAAGAGCAAATTTTGTTTCGTTTTGTCAGTCAGTGACGGCAATCAGTAATAGAGATGTTTGCGTATCTAAAAAGTCTGATGAAGGTAAATAGTAGTCAAAATTAATCCATGCATTTAATAAATAATCATGCGCCGATGTCTTCGAGTGAATATCGTAGTAAAATAGAATTGCATTCATGCAACTGATACGTGCCTTTCTCCTGACGTCATAAAATACAATTTAATGTTCTGATGATGTAATGATAAAATGTCATTTGACTGACACCAAATACGAGCATTCATCTTTCATAGAAGGAGTGGGCGGGAATGCTCTGTGGAGACGTTGGTTTGACAGATTGTCAATCAGTGATGCCATTTGCCACTATAAATGCTCGCGTATTTAAAAACAAATAAAGTCTCTAGATTAAACAAACCTATTCTCCAATTTCAGGCGAATCCCAAAGTCCATTTTTAAGGCGCACTAAAAATGTAAAATCTGTCAACCAACAAAGGTTTCTCATGTTTTTAACTGATTTTGTTTGCTTGACTGACTGGCTGGCTGTGTATAAAAATGAAAACATTTACTCCTTATAATATCCAGGAAAACATTTTTGTAATTGCCCCAATAAGTTTTAGGGGGGGGGGCAATTTAGAATGTAACTTTATCTAAAGTTGATTCTTCAGTTTGTGGCTGAAGCATTTACGCTTGTTTTTTGAAAATTCGGACTTTTTGATAATCTAACGATAGGCAAGAGAAGTAACATTCATCCATCATTCCTTCTTTTTTCATTTTTTCATTTGAGTACCTTCAGCAAGGCAAACAGGCGAGAAGCAGTCTCCTGACAGTTTTTATTAAGTGACCAACCATACGTTTCTTTCATTGTCTTGTTCCACATGAAATATGTTTTGTTTTGTTTTTGTTTTTGTTGTTGTTTTTTTCATTGAGAATAATGCAAAAAGTGTGCGGTTTACTGATGTTATTGCATTTGTTTTGTAGATTGAGTGTAAATAATGATATTATTCATTATTACTGGAGGTTTTTGAGTTCTTAACAGCAACGGTGTCTACCCGAGAAGTTAAACCAGTTTTCAAGTATGATTTCAAATTAAGATATAATACTGCTCAAGCTGCTGATAACGTCATCAAAGCATTTGAAGTGCTCAGCGTTGGTTTGATAGGTTTAGATTTGAAGATATGGATACCATTGATAAACGTCGATCGAGGCACAATCATGTTCTTTTATGGTGATGAAATCCTCCACAGTAATGGCCAATGACCTGCGCACGACAGTTCGAAAAATTCTCAGAGACCTAAGACTTCAATAGTGGCCATATCAGGTCATCTCAAGACAATAGAAAAATAGGTTCCACGTGAGCTGAATGAAATACTCCATGACATTGGCTGACAACTTCGCCTTGGTTCTGAACACCAGAATAAAAGTAATTTCTATTCCAGGATTTCCGTCATTCATTCTTCTTACAAATGCCATTTCTCACAATAAGATCAGTTCTTAAAAAGGTTTCGGTGTTTTAAGTCATATATCGCTTTTGGCAATGAGACAGCTCATAGCAACAACAGTAAAAGTAACAGGAAGATGTTTTGGTTTTCTCCCTTTATCCTTTCTCTTTCATCAATGATAAAAAGGGAGTGGAGAGGAGATTAAGCGTAGGGACACATGACTGTGATACTACTAAATCAGGCCATTTTCACGATAAGATTGAAGTTAATTATTCTATTACTTTTTTATGAAATATTTTTACTATTATCATTAAATTTTTACTACAATTTATCTTTGCTTAACTTTTGGTTGCTTCTTTAATAATTTGAATACGATCACCAATCTATGACTGTGAGTAAACAAATTGGAATTAAAGATTTAGGTTACCGTGTAAATGATATTTTCCCATTTTCTGTATTGAGTAAGGAGAAACGAAGAACTTATTTTTCAATGTATTGTCTCTTTCGAAGTCCTGCTCTTCCCAAGCAAACCTTGCTAGTCCCTAATAAAATATTCAATTATAGGGAAGTTATGATTTGTACTTTCACTGACTTTGCAACCACTAAGCCTATAGAAATGGTTTATTATCATTAAAGGATCGCTGGATAACGGTCATATTCATCGTTCTTTTATCATCCTTCATCATACTATTCAAAAACCCACACCGATTATATAAAAAGATTTTGAATTTTGTCACTGTATCCGTTCACCCTTAAACATTGGTGCAACTCAACCAAATTTGGCTGTATGCTCAATGGGCCTTGAGGAGTGCTTTGAAATATAAAATAAAAGGAAAAAACTTTTAAGAGTTTTGGGGGGGATTCTATTTACGATGTAATTTTAATGCTAAACTGAATACTTTCCGTCCAATATACTTATATACGTATACATACTAGCTGGAAACCGCTCCCTTAGTCTGTGTACGGCAGCTTGACTTTTGTTTGTTAGTTTTTTCGGACTTCTTTATGGTCCAATGAAAGTGAGAGAAGTAACTTATTCACTGATCACCCTTTTTTCAAATTTTTAGTTGATCACCTCCAATGTAACACGCTAACAAAAGTTGTTGGTTACGTGACGGTTTTGATTAAGTGACCAACCAGACCCATTTTGATTATTTGCTGTTTTTTGTTGGTTATATCATCCTTCATCTTAGAAAGTTTCATATTTATCTCTAAAGAAATTGATTAATGAACAAGAACCATAAGTTCAACGATGCATCCACCATCCATACATCAATGTCTGTGATTTCTGATTTCAAAGGGATTCTAAATGAAGTAGTGGTTGCATTACTAGTTGTTGTAGTAGTAGTAGCAGGATGAAGAGGAAAATTAGGATAGTTCAACCGAAAATCTGGCCTTGAAAAAAAAAACATTACTGAGTTTGAAATAAAGTAAGTGTACCATTTTATCAATGATTTGCTCTTGAGTCTTAGTGTGTGATCATCTCACACTTTAATTGTGCTTTAAAATAGTATATATAACATTTTCAGCAATAAAATTAGCTGGGAATCGAAAAGTCCATTTTTAAAGACAGATCTAGACTATCCGTATAAAAGCCATGTATGCAAATCTCTTTTCTATTCATTATGACACAAAGAAGATTATGTCATAGAGGCTCTCAGGACCTTATGACCAATCATCCTTTAAAACATCTTGAGTTGAGTTGAGACTTGAAAAACAACTTCAAATTAGGACACTTGAATTATTGAAAATTAATTATGTAATAAAATATTTTTAGGCTCCTCAGTACCGATCGATACATGGATAACCCCATCATTTATAGTTATTGATAACAAACATTACTGTAAAAACAGTTTGCTTGAAACTTCATGACATCACACCTTTTCTTCTTACAAAATAGTAGCTGGTAAATTAAACAGAAAATCTTTTCTCTTTCTATTGTTTAACAAAACTGGGAGCGACTGACCGACCGATAAGTGTCTGATAAAGACGTATAGACACATCTGAGAAGGGATTGGCGTTAGGGTGTGTGTTGATAAAACGATTATAGCTTCAGGTAGGTATTAAGATCTTATTTCAACTTGTCGCGTGTAATTAATTTCGATTAAGTGCCAAATCTGCGTCATGTCCGGGTGTTCTTCTGTCTTTAGATTTGTTTTTAATTTCAGTTTCTTTCTTTTCTTGGTTGATGGGTCAAGATATATGACTGCGGGGACAGCGGGGGGTAGGATCAAAGGGGATGGAAATAAAACATCATTATGACGTATGAAAATAGTCGATCAACAAAAGTTAAGATAAAACAAGTTCAATGATGCATCCACCATCCGTGATAATAATAGCAGGAGGAGGGGGAAGAGAACAAATAAGCTTTCTTTGGATCAATTGATTTTCATACTTGTAAAATATCGTGAAATGGAGATATTCCAAGAGTATTATTTTCAATAAAAATCGTAAATGGACATTTTTGGGATTTAAATACAAATGTGTCAAACTCGTGAACCTTTAATGACATCACAATTCTTCTATGATCTGGTAGGTTCTCTTTTCCTTAGCCAAAGTTGTCAACACTTTCTCTTATTATGTCATGGAAAACACAGTTTTTACAAAAGGGCTGATCAATGAATAAGATACTTCTGTCATCTTTTTGGAAGAAATCAATTCAGAATAAACTCACTTCGCTATTAGAACCCTTACAAAAATCCTCTTTGGGAGTTAAAAATCTAAATTTAAAATTATCAACTTTTTAGTTTAATTGGTTCTGTCTTTACGCGTAATACATACATACATTCATACATAGCCAGCCAGACCAGCTTCAAAACTGCAATAAAAACTGCAATAAACATGTTTTGTGGACAGTTTAAGTTAACAGTAAAAAAAGAAAAGGATTCCTTTTTTTAAAGAATATCTGACAGTTAAATACTGTTTGCGGTGATGAAACTAAAAGAAACATTAAGCAAAGAAAATTCTCGTGACCGGTGAAAAGTTAAGTGAGGTTTTTAAGGGTGTCTAGAGCTCAAGGGTCGACCCCAATCCCCAATGCATCACAGCCTTTACACTGTCGTGTCCACTTTTGTATCCCGTTTAGCAAACTTGTTGCATTCACTTATGATAGCAATTACAATCCAATCTTTTTCTCCACAAATTACGATTATTAGTATCTCAATAGTCTACCTTTATCTTTAGAAAAACGGCAAACATGGAATATATTGATACTCATTGCATTTTATATACGTGGATAATAGAGATTTGCAGCAAGCGTGGAGAATAGTGCTCTGTTGACCACAAACAGATTTTTTTTTTTGATTTTGATTCATTACTATTATTGTTTTTATTATTCTGCAAATTCTGCATTTTTACTGCGTCATTGGAACGTGAAATTCGATTTCACTACGTTATCATGAAACCTACTTAATGATAATACAGATGAGTTATGTCCCTTAGCATGACAGAAAACAAATGAAGTGAAATGGCGTAAAACGAAGAAGCAATTATAGTGCAAGTTTTTGAAGAAACGTGTGCATTTTTTATTTCGAGCATTGTATTGTTTTTCTTCATATCTCTAATATCCAATATTTCAGGAAAAAAATGTATGTCATTTTGTTAACTCTTGTTCTAGATAAAAAGGGATAAAACGCACACGAAGTGAGCTTTTCTGCCCATAATTCAAAAATATGTCATTGTTCATAATTGCCATCTATGACTAGTGATAACATAACATCATTGGTTACTGCAGGATACATCTCATTTAAGATTTGGGGGCCGAAAAGTGGGAGAAAGTGGCTTTTATTCATAAATGAAATACTTCTCGCCAAAAGACGTTGGTCACGTGATGAGTTCTATTGACTTCAATCCGTGTGGATCCGTGCAATTGCTGTTGACCAAAGCACGAATTCAAAATACCCTCTATCTTCTCCCAACGTATGTCATTATTGAATTACTCTCTACTTTTTCAGGGAAAAGGTGATCAAATTATACAGATGAAACGCCGTTGGAAAGTGAGAAGAATCCAAAAAGCGGCATCCATCAATGTCTGCTGAGTGTATGTCAGACCTTTGTAATATTCAACTCGATATGGCTACTGCTACTCAACAGGGACAAGGTATGGAAATCCTAGCCTAACAAAAATAAATCAAAAACACTTGCATCCTATGTCATAAGCGTTGCTGCTATTACTTGACACTAATGAAATATGAAAAGAGTCCCCTTCTTTACATCTGGACAGTACACATGAAGAAGGCCGTAGAAAGGATCGACCAAAGCGTTGTGTGAATCACAAAAACAACTAGACCGTCCTCAGAGAATGCATATCACTGCTAACGCCTTACACTAGCCAAATAAAAAACAAATATCTGGGCCTGGTCTAAAATTCAATTACTCTTAATTCGCCCATATCCCATTCTTCCACGAAATTCCATTGACACTTTTGGGGAATTTTTCGATATATCGTGTGTGTACACATAAATGTATGAAAAAATATCTCAATCAAAAAGATATTCCTGGATCCGTCCCACAATTTAACTACTTTTTTCTTACCGTATTGTCCACTTTTTCATGAAATTTCATTGGAGTTAATAAAGAACTTTGAATATATCATGTAGACAGACACGAACAAATAGAAAAAAATAGGAGTAATATCTCTCATCCTAAAACAAATTCTTGAGTCCGCCCCAAAATTCAACAATCTTCTTCTTACTCCATTGTCCACCCATTCACAAAATTTGATCTTAATTCATTGAGAACTTTCGCTAGCTGTGCCCATCACTGCATATACCTTTCTAGGGGTAAACAATGGAACTCTTTGGTGGACTTATTGATTCGTTTCTCTTCCCCATGAATGTTTGACAAATGAAAAGTAAGTAAATATGATACAGCGCAAATCGATCGTTACCTAATAAAGACAAGAAGAGGATTATTGGCCTTATGTTAAAAATACATAGGTAATTTAATAGACTACCTTTTATGCCAGGTTCTTGTGTAAACAGGATATGTCTGTTAACTGGCCCAGCACTCTATATGGGCCGGTCAAATGAAAAATATTAGAACGTGTCAACCAAAAACTATCAACATAGATTTCTTCAGTTTTCAAGTCATTCTGGCTGGCTGGCTGGCTGGATGGATGGATGGATATCTATTGAGCAACTGAGACCATCAAAGATGACAAAGGGTTCTATCATATGTGCATATGTTTATGTGGCTATGTGTTTGTTTTTCCAATGCTTCTGGCCTAACCTTTTTTGTCTACAGACTTGGAAATTGGCGTCAGTACTCCGCGAGAGAGTAATTTTTTCTATTTTTGGAAAAAATGCTTGTTTGACCTTCTGGGGGTATTATTCTGGCGGGTTAAATGATAAAAAATGGCTGTGTTCACGATTGTTGTTTTGTCTTTTTTTATTCGGACTTTTTAGTGGTCACTGCCTAACAAAAGGTTGGAAGAGTAACTTGTTCATAGATCATCCACAACATAGCATGTTGCTAAAAGATGTTGGTCACATGACAGTTTCTGTTGAGTGACTAAGCACACCTGTTTATTTATATTTGTATGTATATAATCAAGTTGGTAGTTTGTCAGTATGGCAACTTTAGTTTAGTATGCTCATATGTGTAGAGGATCCTAGTGTATTAAGAGAGTCCTATAGTCACTTATGGAGCTGAAACATGGAACTTAACCAAGAAACAGACCCGTAAGCTGAGAACCATGCAACGTGCACATGAAAAAATAATGCTGGGCCTCACATGGAGAGACCACAAAACAGCACAACACATCCGGGAAAAGACAAGAGTTAGAGACATCATAGAAGCCATAAAAAATCTCAAATGGCGGTGGGCTGGCCATGTTGCAAGAATGGCTGACAATCGATGGACATCACGACTCACAACATGGATTCCCCGAGACCATATGCGCAACCGAGGCCGGCAAAATATTAGATGGAGAGATGAACTAGACAGGTTCAGGAAGTACTGGCTCCGTGACGCCCATGATAGAGAAGTGTGGCAAATCCTGGGGAAGGTCTATGTCCAACGACGGACGCTAAAAGACTGATGATGATGATGATGAGTGCATTACATATATGGCCAATGAGAGCTCGAAGTGAGAAATCATATTCAAAATAGTAATTTTTTGCTGCACATATTCTTTTCTAGGACCCACTTTACTCATAAAAAAAATTAATGAACTACAGTTAGTTCTGCAAACAATGCACACACATTGCCAATCCTGTTCTCGCATCATTCAAACTACAATGTCAATGCCAGACATCTTTGCAATCAGGGTTCTCACTAATCCCCAACTTAATCAAGTTGAGCTGACCACTGGTAGAATTATTATCAATTCGTCCGCGCCGATAGGACTGACATACAAGAGAACTCACACTAAAATGGTAAACATACCACAACCTCTTATCAAGTCACTGTTACAACGAAATCTAACAGAGTTGTATATATATATATATATATATATATATATATATATATATATATATATATATATAAGGTCTTTCTGTCCAAGTTATTAGAAAATTTCAAGGAACATTCCTGGATAGGATCGATGATGACTGTCCATGGGATATATCCAAAAGTTTTCAATGAATTTAATGACATTTTGTAGGGGCAGGGTTATAGACAACGGAAGAACTGATCAGATTAAGTGACAGATCCACGCACATTTATATCAACTACACCGTCGTTATGGGTCCACACAACATAACATCAACAAAATCTCATGTTTATCCATACGATGTCTCCAAAAGTTCTTAATTGAATTTAAATGAAAGTTTGTGGAAGGCACTAGACTACGGAAAAAGTTATTTTGGACGGATCCATGCACAATTATTCCTATAAATGGTATTGGCAGAGTTATGCACTCTCTGAGTGCTTCATCTTCTTTTTCACAAACTACTCTTTATTCTTCTTTTTTCTTTACTTCAACATTGTCAACCCCAGAACTTCCCCACTGGAAACAAATTGGCAACCATAAATGCTACTCAACTACAAATCTATTGTGTTGACTTGATAAGTGGCTGATGTAATAGTTGTAGAGGATTGGACATAATCACTGGCCGCAGGTTCCAGTAATTAGAATTGGCATTAAAAACTCAAGATGATGGAAAGTCGAAAAAGTTAATCAAGTGGAAGGAAACAATGAACGAGGATAAAACAATAAAAACGACTTGCCATCACATCCAATAATTGAGCGGTAGCCTTGGAATTTGAAGTTAAAAAAAATCGAAGAATGAATATGGTTAGAATAAATTCAATTCATGACTTCGTTTAAAAACATGTAGCAACATCTAAATTCTGGGTAGTATGGATGTTATTAATAAACCTGTGAGAATAAGGCATAAGAAAGGTCAAAAGAGCTTTTATTGCAAAAAAAAAGTATCTTTAAAAGGGGTCTGTAGTGTTGTACTGATGACCATGTTCAAGTCTGAAGACAAAACGGTATGGCCAGGAGTGCGAAACACACATGCACACACAAATAAGAATACAAACTTTCGTCATCTTTGATGGCTGCTGTTGTTCAACCATTCGTGATCTTTAATGGCTACGGTTCGATAGGTGGACTACAATCCAAAAAGCTTTTAGCCCTACCTCTACAGGGGACACAAAGGGTGCGATTCGAATCCCCCCTCAGCAGCCCCCCCCCCTACTGCCGAGTGCCTTGGCTAGAAGTGAAATACATAATCCATTAAAAGCCATCAATTAAACTGCCAGCAAAGATTTTGTTTCAGTTTTTTAAATGATCCTGCCTGGCTAGCTGTCTCTCAATCTATCCATGCCACGTGCACAGGACCCATCAATGGAAGCTGAAGAGTTGGAAATTTGATCATTTACTCTTCAATATGGCTACAAAATGACCAATTTAGTTGATGGGTCAATTTACGATGATATTTCATGCTAATTTGGTCCTTCAAGTTATGTCCGGCAGCGTTCACGCACGTTTTTATCTTGTTTTTAATTTGAACTTTTTAGTGATTAAACAGAAGGTGCAGGAAGTAGTTTATTAATTCCTCACCCCTCTTTTTCCATTATTTTATCACCAGCACGGCATGCTGCCAAAAGACGTTGCCCATGACGGTTTTGTATTGAGTGACTCACCAGACCAGTTGCTACTTTTTTTTTTCATTTTACCTGGAACTTATACTCAAGGTGTCGTGCAGGGGGGGGCAGACAGGAAATGGCGGTTAGATTGCTTCTGTCCGTCCCCTCTCAACTCTTTTTTTATTCTACATGTGCAGTTCATCACAGTCTACATCCGGCTTGCCAGGCCCGTCCAAAGAAAATAAGCCATCCTCCCTCATGTCAGGAGACGGGGAGGCAGAGGATGGGCCTTACTCTGCCACGCTGGCCCATGACGTATTTGGTGGCTATGGTTGTCTAATCGCACAATCGAAACAAAGGTAGGAAAGGACAAGTCGGAAACATAAGGGTAAGGAAAATACTCGCGAACATGGCAAGTGATGCCCAAGCAGGAACAGCTTCATATTCTGTGAGTTTGTTAAAACTAGCCTAGAATGAGTACAACAGACGCGATAGCGTGGCAATAGTCAAACACTGGGAACTGAGCAGACTACTCGGATTCAGTCAAGTAGACAAATGATACCAGCACAAACCAGAGACTTTCCTGAAAATTAAAAGCCATAAATTACCCTGGGACTTCGACATCCGAACTGACCACCAAATCCAAGCGAGAAGACCAGATCTGATTGATGAGCACAAGGAAATAGAACTTGCCAAAACAAAGGGGACGATAAACTGAAAAAGTAAGAGCAATGGCCTATCTGCCAGAATGAATATTGGCGGCGGTAGGGAAGAGGGGAAGGTTTGGACAGTACAAACCACAACGCTGCTGTGATATGTAAGGACGTTGATAAGAAGGCTTAGGATTTGAGGAAATAAGGACACGATGTCACTCACCAACTGACACCTTGTGGAACAAACAGACGCATGATGATGGCGATCATCATTATCATCAACATCATACTACTACCACTCTGAGATTCAAACAGATTGCCCATTCCAGACCAGAAAACCAGATCTAGCGGTAATAATGAATATGGAAAAAAACACCTTTCAGATAGTGGATATACCTGCCTCAGTAGACCAAAGGGTGAAGATGAAAGAGAGTGAAAATTTACCTGGATCTTACTAGGGAGGTGGAAAAGTTGTGAAACATGAGGGTGACGGTGGTGTCAGTACTGATCGGAGCACCTAGAACGATCCTAGGAAAATAGAGCGGAGGAACTGGGAACTCGGGGAAGAACTAAGAATATCCACAGTATAGCACTACTGAAGTCGGCAAGAATACTGAGTCTTAGGGATTATTGTTGAGACTTGCTATTACTTGGTCTCCAGTGAAGGCTACCAGCCACAACCCGTGTGAAAACTCAAATGATAAAAAAGTGCAATCGAAACGATACAAAAAATCTAGAAACACTACAAGAAAACGACTGAAATTGTGAAAATGAAACCAGGAACGAAATCTTCGACGCTGTATGTACATTCTAACAGCATTTGTCTGCATTTGTATTTCTGATAAAAATATTTGTTTCCAATTGAGTTCTCGCGTTAATCCCTTCAAGAACGTTCAAAACAAAAATAATTGCATCAAAAATAAAACGTAATATATCGTCATATATGTATATCTATGTATGTATATACATTTACAAGGTTTTTTAAATATATCTAGTGTTTAAAGCTTCCTAGACTCTATCTATCTATCTATCTATCTATCTATCTATCTATCTCTCTCTCTCTCTCTCTCTCTATATATATATATATATATATATATATATATATATATCATAAAGAAATGGATGTATAATCCAACAGAATAATTATAAATGCGTTGTTTTTATTTGGAACAATGTCCCGTTTTTACTCGGAGAGTACCTACCAGTTGGGCTAGAAGTGTAAATAAAATAAATGATTAAAGGAAGAGACTTTTGCAGGAATCGAATCTGCGTTTAACAGGAGATTGTCTTAACGCGAAGCCCCGCTTGCCATCTGAGCGAATCAGTCAGAATGAATGGGGAGAAAATGGAGTATATATAAACACTGTATAGTCTGTTTTCTTTCTCTTTCTTTCTTCCTAGTACTTTTTATTTTCTTCATCTCGAATATGGATCTAAAAAATGATTATGACGTATTGTTACGTAAAAAACAAAAAATATCCCCCTTAAAAAGCCCTTGAAGCACTCTGTTTGAATTCCCTAAAAACGCTGTTGACCGATTTGAAATTTGGTCCCAACTCGAATTTTTCCCCATTCTGATAACTGTCAACTTTCTTTGCAGTTACAAATACTCAAAGATTTGCTTTTCTTGTTCAGACTTTGAAAACTTCAAACTTCAAGTGATTCTAAAAACAACAATAAATCAAAAGAGAAAGTAATTCTTGTCTTGACGGCTTGTCACCACTTAATATGTGCAGCTGTCAAGTATATTTAATGTAGATCTCAATAGACATATGGGGAAAAGAAAGCAAATTAATGTTGTCGGAAACAAGGCTTATAATTGTTTTAGCGCTAAATCGTTTCCTGTCAATAAAAAGTGGTCTACAATAATGATAATAATCTAGATACATAATCGGCGTATATGCATGTTTCTTCTTGGCTTCTTTGCGCTCAAGCATCTCATGGGGTAATTTACCTTCCTGTTATGACATAACAACGAAGATTATATAAAAATTCTTACGACTTTATATCTGATCACTCATCTGAGCATCTTGAGTTGAGTTGAGACTTTGGAAAAAAACTTGAAATTAGATTACTTGAATAACTTTAGGTTCCGTAGTACCGAACTATACATAAACAAGCCCGTTATTTATTAACGGGTATATGCTAGTCACAATGATAACAGATCTGGAAAACTACTTGAACCACTTAATGCAATTTCCCATTATTATAAGATTTTCTGACCTGTAATCCGTATATGGGACATTAGACTGTGAAAGGGTAATAAAAAGTCATTTTGTCTATACATTTTGGTTTCTCAGTATTAATACACCCGTATTAACGGGCATTAATGTACCTTTTGGTTTTTCATTATCGATACACTCTGTACATATCTACGCGTTAAAACGGCAAAGTCGATACAAAATCACTTATATATCGTTAAATCGGCAAATCCGTTGAGATGGCATACGCAAGTCCCGGTGATAATGTAATTAGTGGGGTCTACTGTATCTTTCCTTTTTGATTCATACACTTCGTATGAAATTCATACCATTATAATGTCAATTTCGTTATAAAGTCTGCTGGTTAGTCATAAACCTTCCCCAAGATTTGCCAGACCTACCTATCTATCATGAGCGTCGTGTTAGAATCCGTTTTGAACTCGTCTAATTCGTGACGCCATCTTTTATTATCGGCCACAGTTTCGCATATGATCTCTCGGGACCCTAGTTCTGAGTCGTAATGTCCAATGGTTATCTGACATTTTTGCAACATTGCATATGAGTTTTCTCATGTTTTCTTCATTATCTCTGACCCGAGTTAGTTTTCTAATACGTTGCACAGTCTTGTGATATCCCCGAGCGATGCTAAGCATTTTTTCCAGTGCACTTTGCATAGTTCTCAGTTTTCGGTTATATTCAAAGTTTCAACTCCGTATGTGACTATAGGCGGATACATTGGTTGTAGACCCTTTTCTTACCTAAATGGATTTTCTTGATCTTAAAGGTTAGGCTTGTTCTACCGAAAATTTGCCAACCAAAAGTGGTTACCCACTTACTTCCTTCTTCTTTTGAGGATTTCATGGAGATCTATTGTCCTACGTAGATGTAGTGTTCGACTCTCTTCATCTTTGCATTTTTTATTCTAATCTTTATGTCTTTGCTCTCAACATTTGCACTTTTGCTTCACTGAAGTTCATGCGGAGATCAATTTCTTTGCTTTCTTGATTCAGTTCTGGAACTATATGATCGTGAAGGTTGTCTGCAAGAAGGGCGATGTCGTCAGTAAATCTGAGGTTACTTAGGGATTCGCGTCTATTCTACCCAGTGGCTTTACTTTCAAATGAGAAATATTTTCCATTTTTCTTTCATGTATTCATGTATTCGTTCGTGTCCCTCCCTCCACACGTTATCTCCGAGAGTTCTCTATGAATTTCACTCAAAATTTGTAGAATGGTGGACTATTGGTCAGTGACTTGATTTGGGGGGCGCAAGGACTTCGATTTCAATTTCCGCAATATAAAGCGTTGGCAAAAGTATGCGCTCTCTGATAGCCATGTAGTTAGCTAAAATAATTCACACAGTATCAGTGTCAATATTGACAAATACCTTCGTTAAATTCCTGTCAATATCGCCCCTCTCCTTGTATATGCCTTCGGGGGCGTAGGTGATAATGGCTATCCATAGCTTCTTTTCTTTTGTCACTTTCTTATTCCTTCACGCTTTCTGATACTCATTCAGTCGTTCTATCGCAATCCATTTTTGACTGTACAATGCCATGATTGTTCTTGAGATTGAGATTGGAGTGTTTAACATCGCCCACAGGTGATAAAGCTCTTATCAGAGCCCTTTACAAAAATCAAGGTTTATTTCCAGAGAGAAAAATAATTGCTCCAAGATGGATTGAAATAAATGGAGGAGAAATTATCTCAAACCTTTAGGCTAATTTTGTGATGAGGAAAACACGCACATATACATATATATGGTATTTTCCACATAACAGTGGGAAGTTTCAAATGGCCTAAAACTGCGTCTTCAAACTTTAGGAAATGCAAAGATTCAAAAAAGAAAAAAAGTACAGACACAGATCGAAAACTGTTAAAAAAACGACGTTGTTTATACATTTAATGATCGACAACGTTCGTTTCTGTAATGAAAAATAGAATGTTTCCTCTATGTCTGCATCTGTATTTCAAATAAAACTATTTGTTTCCGATTGATTTTCGAAGTTTATTCCCTTTAAACCGTCTGAAACAGAAATAAAATTAAAAACGTTGTAATACGATATAGTCCATAGAAGAAAACGTTAGAAATATGACGTGTATTCATTAGTTATAAACACTGTTTAGTTTGTTTTCTCTCCCTTTCTTTCTTTTCTTCTGTAACTTTCTATTCTTTATCTTGAAGATTGATTTAAAAGAAGACTTATATGACGTAGCATGACGTAAAAAACAACTATTACTCTTTCTTCACCCACTCTCACACTCTCTCTCTCCCTCTCTCTCTCTCTCTCTCTCTCTCTCTCTCTCTCTCTCTCTCTATCCTTATGAATGCTATGAACTGATCCAAATTAGGTCTAAACAAGAAACTTTTTAGCAGCCATAGAACTGTCGACTTCCGTCGCAGTAAAAAAAGAATAGGAAGTATGTGAACTAACCGGAGCAAAAAATGAAAAGTATGCAAGGCAAGCATGGTTGCTACAAGGTGAAACTCTGCTCTTATTTCTCTTCTGGCTGAAGATGACTAGTATAACTGTTTTTTTTCACATATAATAAATAAATTCGTAGATATGTTGGACTTGTCAGTTTGACTCAATCTGTATGTGTGTTGCATACTAATCACTTGTTTGTCATTTTACATTATAGTTGGGGAAATGTTTATTTTGTACATCGGTTTGGTTTACCTTGACGGGATAAACAAACAGTGAAGAGGTTACTCCCTGAAGTTAGCTGAGAATTGTTGTTCCTCACAGTATTTTTAAAGGTTCCCAATGAATTTCAATTAAACTTTATGGAATGATGTACTGTAGGCTAGAGAAGAGGTGATTACATTTTGAACGGATCCATGCCGAATTACCCCCTCCAAGTCGTAGTTATATGTCCACATAATATCGCCAATATTTAATGTCTTTCCACACGTTATCTCCAAAAGTTTTCAATGAATTTCAATGAAGTTTCATTAAATGGTTGACTGTAGTCTACAAAAGAATTAATCAAATTTGGTAGTGGATCCATGCATGATTACTTCCCCTCTCTTTGTGAAGGCTGTCGGACACGAATTAAGTGATCAATTTAGCATCAACTCAAATTGTAAATTGAACCTCAAATGAAATCTGATTTGGGGACGGTATTTCTTTTAAATCAAAACACAATAAAGCGTAAAGATTCAGGCTTCTAGCTCCATCGGTGTGTCATGTATACATGATCAATAGATTGATAAATAAATTGATAATTGATAGATTACTAGTCTGAATCACTTAAAAACTGAAAACACTTATGTTGACAGTTTTGGCTAATGGTTTCTAATGGGGCTTATTTTCATTAAATTATACAAAATTAGTTGTGAAGTAGTGGTTAACAAGCTAGTATTACAGATCTGTAATGAATGTTGTGACCTCAGTCTGCATTGTGTTCCCTGCGTTGTGGTCATGTAAATCCTCAAAAGAAGAAATCAATTGAAGAATCTCTCTAGTCTGGTAGGCTTTCGGTAGAGTATGTGCAACTTTCAAGAAGAAGAAAAATCCTATTAGTCCTAAAAATACTGCACCCACTGCATCCTCCTTGATAGTCACGTATGTGGCTAAAACATTGAACCTAATCAAAAGATTGACCCTTTAACAGAGATCTATGCTCCGTTCACGAGAGAAAATCATGCTCAACATCATATGGTGAGATCACAAGACAGCACAGTATATTAGAGAGAAAAAACACTTGTCAGCGATATCATGGAATTCATTAAAAAAAACTCAAAAAGCAAAGGGCAGTGTATGTTGCAAGAATGGCAGAAAACTGATGGACATTATGAATCACAACGCGGATCCTCAGAGATGATGATGATAATCATCATCATCATCATCATCATCAGAGCAGAGGTTCTTCAAACTAAGTCAATTCCCGTCCAAGTTTGGAGTTGACTTAGTTTTTCTATCGCCTCAAAAACTACAAAAGAGAACACGAACAATCTTCACCAAATCTTAAAAAGTAAAAATTAATTAACCTGTGATTTGAAATAAAACCAAACTGATTCGCTGGCAGATTTCTTGATGACTTAACTAAATCAACAAGTCTCACAGGTCTGTGAAAATCAATTATAGAAACACATAATGGTTTACCTCATTTTAATAAGTATTTCCATTGATAAAATACACATTTTCCTACTGAAATAACATATAAATTATTGGTAGCCGGCTCTTATACTGACTGAGCCAAACTAACGAGTCTTATATATCTACGAAAATTTATCTCACAGATATACAAGGGCATATTTCATTCTGGTAAGTAAATACTTTGAATATCAAATTTATTCCAAAGAAATATATAGTTTTATATTTTTTTTTTCTTATTTTTTTATATATACTCTACAAAAGTTACGGTAATCATTTTCAGTCTGAATAGAAGTTGGAGTGGAGTTTGACCCTGTAGCAGCCAGGTTTGTTGAATTCAATGTCACATTTTCAGTGAAATATATAGCCTTGGCTCTTTCCATTAGGTATTTAATTCAAGGCTCAGTTTTAGAGAGGTGCATTCGCATATCAATCTCAATTTATAGTCTTACACGAAATACAGCTTATAATAAAACTTCGTTGTGAAATGATATATACGACACCACAAGGCCAACAAACAATAGGCCTTTTGTATTCTTATGAATTTCATTCTATTTATTTGATCTTACATTTTTAATGGGGTGAATGTGCTTGACTCAATTTGAGGCCCATTTACAGAGAGACACATCCGTATATCATTCTCAATTGACAGTTAAAAAGTGCAACATTGATTCTATTGTAAAATGACATATACGACACCACAAGGCCAACAGTCAATAGACATTTTACATCATATTATATCCCAGAGTTTCAAACTCTCAGGATTGACTTTATTATCGCTATTAGTCAGATCTGGAATTTAAAATGTATGAATTTCAGGTACTGATATCAGAGAAGAGTAAAAAAGAAAGATGTTACAATATGAGGACTGATGGAGGCTCTTAAACTGAATATTTCATTTTATTCTTAAAAAATTTGATTTCTTCCCTATATAGCATTTTTTAAGATACTTTTTGCGTGGGTATATGTGAAGTATACTTACATACTTGGCCGACGATGTATTACAGAGTAAGCCTTTTCAGACGTCAAAAGGGACTATAGAAACATCTTAAGTAGATTTATTGACAAGATAAAGCATTGTCGCTTGGAACACCCTTAGATAGATAGCCAGTCATCGTCATTATCAGTCTTTCAACGTCCGTCGTTGGACATAGACCTTTGCCAGGATTTGCAACAATCCTCTATCATGGGCATCGCGGAGCCAGTATTTTCTGAATTTGTCTAGTTTGATAGCCAGTCACTGCCACTTAATTAAAAAGACATTATGAGAAAGAAACAGATAAGGGGTTGATGAAAAAAGAAAGTGTATAAAGATTCTTACGTCGGAAGTAAGAAGATAGTGAGTTTACTTGCGTGAGAAACGAAAGAAAGCAGGCGGAAAATTGAAGAGAAAAGGCTTGATGATTATTTAGTTCCGGTTTCAGGTGAAAGAATACGGTATCTGAATTTAGTAAAAGAGACATCGATAGAACAAGGGACATTAGCCTTTCAAAGGGAGACCAAGGTTTGGTCACCTGAGTAGTAGAGTAGCTGAGAAAGAGGGTCAGACGGTCTATGGGCCGCCGGTCCCTTGCCGCTGAGAGAGAAGGGCATAAACCTCTCTCTCTCTCTCTTTCTCTCTCTCTTTCTCTCTCTCTCTCTCTCTCTCTCTCTCTCTCTCTCTGAGTGAGGATTTTGTTTTTTCTTCGATGTATATTCGGTCGGCCGAAGAAGAAAAATAAAGGTTCGATTTTGAATCCCTACATAGGTCTGACGTCTTTTGTTCCTTCCCTAGCTGCTGCTACAGTGTGCATACAGGCAAAGAAATTCATCATCCTTCAGGGTGTCTGTTATGGCATGTCGTGTCAATTCGCCTTTTTCGAATTCTTGCTAGATTATTATTTTATTTATTTATTTTACTTATTTTGTAAACATTGAATTTCTGGTATGGAAGATGTCTAGTTTATAATAACGAATATATTCATTTTATTTATTTTTTTCTTTTTGGTGAAAATTATCTTGTCACTAAAGATGTCATCAAAACAGTTTATGTAATATAAAAAAAATTATACAATATAAAGACATAAGAATTTTTTAAAAGGCAGTAGATATTCCTCATTGAATTCGCTCGACTGTTTTCTACATAATTACAAATCAATTACAAATTACAGCAGTGTTTCCATGGTGCTGTGGTCTAAGGCGTTCTCTCAACCACCAATCGATTTGAGAATTGAATCCAACTGAGAGCAAAACATGTTTTCTTTGCTTGCGGGGTCAGTGGCCAATTGACCATTGGGCTGAATAGGTCTTTCCGTTTTTACTCGCTTTCAATGCTAGTGACGGATTAACCATAAGGTTGAGTTGGCTTTTTCTTTCTGTCTTTTGTCAAACACTTACTGTTGAGTTTTGATTTTATTTTTGCATGTAACGATGACGGAAGATAATGGCTAGAAGAAGTAACGTCATGCACGAATAACAGTGGCACAGTGACGTACGCAAAAATTGATGACCAATTCACACCCACTTCTAAAACTAAACTCAGGTTGACTGTTTTGCCAAAATTAGCAAATCCTATTTACTGGAACTATTGATAAAGGAGTTGAAATGAGACACGTAGTTTTGGAATAATATGGTTTGGAGATATAAATTCGGTTTTGTTTACTTTTTAGATTTTCATGAAGCAAGAGAATTTGACCTTAGCGCAGTCAAATTTGTATGTTGGTAATTTAATTCAATTTGATGTTGCCTTTTAATTAAATGAATGTTTTGTCTCTTTCCGAAAGGTAATTCAATTTTAGGCTCCGTCTTAAAGAGACACAACTGTGTATCATTCTCAATTTACAATTTTGTGCAGAATTTCGCTTGAAACAAAGGAAATTAAAAAATGCACACCAAGGGCATTAAGGAAGTCGAACAAGCACGGATATCCGTGGAAACCAGAAATGTTTCATTTCACGGAATGTCCCTTTTGATATACGCCATATATGTCAGCTTCACAAAACACACGACTAATGTTTAGCCGGTTGCGATTACTTTGAAATGCCGGTGTTTTCACAAATCTCATGTAAACCCATAATTTATCTTGCGTACCCCTAGGAGCCTACATAACCAAATTTGAGAGTTACTTTGTATAGCAAACTTTAGTTTAATAAATGGCTGCACATACTTCCGCACAATTATATGCAACTAACCAAGAATTCAACCTATTGAACGGCTTTAACGAGTTCCATCCATTGGTCATATACTATTTGTATATGGCCACTTCTCCAAGCCCTGGGCACAAACTCACTACCTACTTTTTAAAACACAAACTAACTGCTAGTTATTATTGGTTGGATAATTTCGAATGCAAATTTTTTTCGAAATCCAACCTAAATTGTATGCTATTGGTAGACGTGTTCAATTCAGTTATAGTTTTATTTTTTGTCTAGGGTGCATCGCTCTCGAATTGTAGTAATAAGTATATACATAGCCAGTGCCCATTGATACAAGTATGCCGGCTCCTAGGAGAGCACTCTGTCATATGTCCTCCATATAGCAGCGTTTACTTGAGAAAAGGGGCCAGGTACTCAGTATATATATATATATATATTGAGAAATGGATGTATATGATCCGACAGAATAATTATGAATTGTGCAATATTATATAGAAACTCTTATTTGAAATGATTTCCCCTCGTTACATTGTTAATGTATCACTCAAACTAGACAACGTAAATAGGATAAACAATTGGAGAAAATGGGGCTGCTACAGGAATCGAACCTGTGAATGATAGGGTAGACACTTCCACGTAGCATTGCTCTTACCATTAAAACGACTACCAGTAGTGCAAAGGCCCAGATAACTGTTTTCACCTCAAATTCTCATCGTGTTTATTCTCAGTCAATCGTTTCCTTTCAAAGCGACTATTATGTATTAAGAAATGGATATATATGATCTAACAGAATGATTACAAATTGCGTTATGTTTTATAGAAAGTCTTACAGTGAATGAACAAAATGAAAATTTGGAGATAAAGCAGTTTTGGAGCCTTTGCATTACCGGAAGCCATCTAGTAAGAGCGATATTACATTAAAACGACTGCCTACTGGTTCGATTCTCACAGCACTACCATGTTCTTCAATCGTTTATCTTATTTACGTTGTCTAGGTCAAATCATACATTCACCATGTATTATAGGGGCGTCATTTTAAATAGAGTTTCAAAGTAATGATACGCATTCAACGCTGAGCACATCATTTTAAAACTTCATAGGGCAGACTGGGGTATTATTTTGCATTGTCTAAGAATCTGATAACCATGAAAAACACTTCCTAAATCTTCGTCCACAAAGCCAAGTTATCCATGTGTTTATATACGTACATATAAATGTTTGCGTGTGTGAATCAACATTATGATAAGCAACGTGTTCGAGCACCAATTACACATTTCTATGGGTCCGTCTATCACAAATTCCTGCATGTCCACCCGTCACGCTTTTCAGATAAAACTTTTACGTTGAAAGAAGTGAAAGAGAAGAAGGTTCTAAGAATGAAATCGCAATCTAAAAACCACAGAGGAGGCAGGCAGAGGGAGAAAGAGAAGAGGTTAATGGGATGCAAAAGGGTGATGGATTAAATCTGAAAATATCCGCCAGAGGAGAACGACTGAACTTGGCCATCAAGAAAAAAAGGGAAACAAAAAATTGATATGAGGTGGAATTGTACCCGCTTTCCAGTGTTCATGAGTGGAAGATTTGATCAAGTTCGAGGAATGAACGCTTCAAGCAACCCTCATTAGGTTTTTGGTTCTTCTTGATGTTCAAATATGGTGCTTTAGATACCCTCTTCTACGTAAACCGTTTGCTAATCTATGGGTGTTTCACAAGTATGTATAGTTTGTCGTATAGAAATTCAAATATATACGTGTTTTTCATCACGGATGATATCTTATATGAACAATAAGAAGCGTAGCTCCTGCAGGGTCAAACTCCACTCCTTTCCGACTAAATATGGTAACTGCAATTTTACGATTATATATATAATAGATAAAAACTTATAGAAATATTTTCCTTTTAGTGCAATTACTTTTTAATAAAATAAACCCATGTATCATCATCATCATCATCAGTCGTTTAACGTCCGTCGTTGGACATAGACCTTCCCCACAATTTGCCACACTTCTCTATCATGGGCGTCGTGGAGCCAGTACTTCCTGAACTTGTCTAGCTCGTCTCGCCATCTAATATTCTGCCGGCCTCGGTTGCACATGTGATCTTGGGGGATCCATGTCGTGAGTCGTGATGTCCATCGGTTGTCTGCCATTCTTGCAACATGGCCAGCCCACCGCCATTTAAGATTTTTAATGGATTCTATGATGTCCCTGACTCTTTTCTTTTCTCGGATGTACTGTGCTGTCTTGTGGTCTCTCCATGTGAGGCCCAGCATAATCCTTTCATATGCACGTTGCATGGTTCTCAATTTACGGGTCTGTCTCTTGGTTAAGTTCAATGTTTCAGCTTCATAAGTGACTATTGAGAAGATGCATTGGTTATACACCCCTCTTTTTAGAATTAATAGGACCTTCTCATTTTTTAAGGTTGAGCTTGCTCTGCCAAAGGCTTGCCATCCTAGTGTAATTCCTCGTTTGATTTCCTCTTCTTTTGAGGGTCTCATGGAGAAAAATTTGATAGCTATTTAGGATTTTTCAGTTCAGGACTGCGGTAAGAGACAAGCGTACCTATCAGTTGACTGTGATTTCAATTCACGGTAGCAGAATGATAACTTTTATCCTCCTCAATTAGGTTAGGATTGATCTTGATGTTCTTGGTACGATAGAAAAACAAAGTCAACTCCGGGTCTGGACTTGAGTATGGCAATATCTAGATTTATTTAGTTCATTTAAAGATAAAAAGAGAATAAAAAAAAAGATCCTATGCGCTCGTATATATTAGAGACAAAGAAACCAAAAAACATGTCTCAAGGAAATAGTCGAGTAACAAACATCTTTTGGCAGCATGCCTTGTTGGAGGTGATCAATTGAAAATTGGAAATAAGGATGATCAATGAAAAAGTTACTTTTCCCCCGTTTTGCTTGGTAGCGACTCTCAAAAAGTCTGAATTAAAAAAAAAAAAAGCACGAATGGATGCTACTGGATACAACTTGAGGAGTCAATTCAGCAGAAAAATTACAATGCAAATTCAACCCCCATTAAATACCTACCTTAGGGGAGAATTTAAAAAAAGAAGAAAAACTGTATCTGTCCCACGCTGTCACCAACATTTATATTTTTGTATTTTTTTTTCCTTTCAAACAACAACAGTTAATTTTTAGATGTGTCTACACATTTCAATAAGACGCGTAAGGGTCGGTCAGTCGGTTGGTCGGTCCTAGTTATATTAAATAACAGAAATAGGAAGGAAGGAGTTTTGTGCTTCATTTACAAGCTGTTTTTATGTCATAATAGGTGTAATGGCATCAATTGATGACCTATCAAGCGTTTGTTTCCAACAATTTTTCAAATATTGTTTCTCATTTATGATTAAAACTGTCCAAAAAAATGGCTGAAATCTTCAGAACCTTTAAATTTCCAGCTAACTTTGCAGCTAAAAATGGTGTACGTACCTATTTAAAGCCAACTTATCAAATACAATAACCATGTATCAAGACTCCAGAATAAAGTATTGATAAAAATTACACTTTGATTTAATCTTACTAACCTTTTTTTTAAAGCCGGATTTTTGGGTGAACCATTCTCACTTTCCTCTTCCTCTCCCCCTCTAGCTACTACTTCCACACCAAAAAAATTCGTGACAGACTTTAGTAACGAAGTGATATTTTTTAATAAAATTTTTTTCTATGACTCATAAATTCCGTTCCAACCATTGATCTGATCTGAAACCAGTGTTGCCAATTTAGGTCTTACATGCAGAAATTCAATATTTTTAGTAATTCTGGCCAATTTTTAGCTTTTCCCAAACACTTAAGACAAATACGTAAAAGCCAATAGTTTTTAGAACGTTTTGGTATCATTTGACACTTTTCCATGTCGATTTTATTTAGCGTCTGTCGTTGGACATCATCACCATCATCACATCATCATCATCATCATCATCATCAGTCTTTTAACGTCCATCGTTAGACATAGACCTTCCCCAGGATTTACCACAATTCTCTATCATGGGCGTCGTGGAGCCAGTATTTTCTAAATTTGTCCAATTCATCCCTCCATCTTGTATTTTGTTGTCCTCGGTTTTGCATGTGATCTCTGGGGATCCATGTTGTGTGTCATGATGTCCATCGGTTGTCTGTCATTCTTGCAGCATGGCCTGCCCATTATCATGTAAGTTTTCTAATAGATTCTATATCTCTGACTCCAGTTTTCTCCCTTATATATTGTGCTCCCTTGTGATCTCCCCATGTGAGGTTTAGCATGATTTTCTCATGTGAACGTTGTATGCTTCTCAGTTTGTAGGTTTGTCTCTTGGTTAAGTTCCATGTTTCAGCTCCATAAGTGACTATCAGGAGGATTCGTTGGTTGTATACTCTTCTTTTTAGGATTATTGGGGTCGTCTTGTTTTTGAAGGTTAAGCTTGCTCTGCCAAAGGCTTGCCATCCTAAGGTGATCCTTCGCTTGATCTTTTCCTCTTTCGTGGGTTTCATGGAGATTCGTTGTCCAAGGTAGATGTAGTGGTCTACTTTCCCCAGTTTTGCATCTTCGATTTTGACATTTATGTCCTGTTTCTCAATGTGATCGTTGCACATGATCTTCATCTTACTGAAGTTCATGTGAAGGCCAACTCTTATGCTTTCTTCATTTAGTTCGTCTAGTTCATCTATCATTAGTTGGAGGTCATGTAGGTTCTCTGTGAAAAGGACAATGTCGTCTGTAAATCTTACGTTGCTCAGATATTCGCCGCCTATTTTGATTCCTCTATTTTCCCAGTCCAAGATTCGGAAGATCATCTCCAGGCAGGCTGTGAAAAGTTCGGGTGAGCTGGTATCACCTTGTCGTACTCTTTTTCGGAGTCGGAAGGGTTCAGAGTCCTTATGTGGACTGAGAAAGGAGTTGCTGTGATTGTATATATATTATAGTACTTTGACGTATACAGGGTCAACACCTTGTAGGATGATGGCCTTCATAACCATGGGGATTTTTACAGAGTCAAATGCTTTCTTGAAGTCTAAAAATGCTGCAGCAAGTGGTATTTTATATTCTGCTGCTTTCTCTTTCAGATGATTAATTGAATGGAGATGGTCCATGGTCGAGTAGTTTCTTCTAAATCTAGCCTAGTGTTCTAGTGATCCGGTTAGTGATGATTTTTGTGAAAATTTTATAGATGGAGTTTAGTAGGCTTATAGGCCTGCAGTTGTTAATGTCCTTGGCGTTTCCTTTATTGAGTAGAAGCATTATGATTGCTGTGTTCCAGTCTTTCGGCACTTTGCTCTGTTTTAGACATAAGTTGGATAGAAAAGCTAGTTTTTTGTTGACGATCTTATCAGCTTTTTGAGTAGATCAATGGTGATGTTATCTGGTCCCGGAGTTCTTCCTTTTTTGATTGTTCGTTTGATGGATTATTTAACCTCCCATGCTGTAACTTCTGGGAAGTCCTCGAACTGATTGTCTGTGTCTTGCGTATCTTGGTCGTTGTTTTGCTGTTCATGTCTCGAAGAGTAAAGTTCTTGGTACAATTTTTGGGCGCGTTAGACAATTCTATCTCTGTTGTAATGACTCCGTTTTGTTCGAGTATGCTCGTTATCTGTTTCTGTCCTATACTGGGAACTTTGTTTATTGCTTTAAAGCCCCAACGTTTTTCGAGGATGGTTTCGATGATTTCTGTCGTATGCCTTCTTTTGTCTTCTCTTATTTTTTTCTGGTTGTTTTGTTGAGTTTGGTCTCCTCTATTTTTCCCTTTTTGTTTTTGGTGGTGGTGTGAGGTTTCTGTGTTTTTCAATGAGTTTCTTGGTTTCATCAGAGATTTCACTGAGAGTCTGTGTGCTTCTTGGTTTAAACATTGTGGCAGTTCTATTAGAGAGGTTGTTATTTTGCTGTGGAGTTCATTGATGTTGGTGTTGGTGTCGTTTTCATCGGTAAGTATTTTAAATCTGTTCTTCAATTCTAGTTTGAAGGGTTGAGTGGGTTCCTTTGGTACGCTCAATGGTTGCTGTTTGGTGTGGAACAATTTTCTACGTTCTTTATTGGTGTTCAACTGCATCTTACATCTTACCATTCTATGGTAGCTTCCTATGTTTACTTGGTTTAGAATTTGAATGTCTCTGATGGTGTCGCTTCTGTCCGTTAGGATATAATCTGTTTCGTTTTTGGTTTCGTAGTTGGGACTCTTCCAAGTCCATTTTCTATTGGGGTTCTTTTTGAAGAATGTATTCATGATCTTGAAATTGTTTACAATTGCAAAGTTAACAAGATCTTCGCCTCTTTCGTTCCGCTTTTTGTATCTGAATTTTCCAATGCATCTTTCGTCTCCTTGTCCTACCTGTGCGTTAAAGTGTCTCATGATGATATTGAAGTATTTTTGGTATCTTGTGGTAGGGAGTTCAAATCATCAAAGAAGTTGTTTATCTCTTCTTTGGTTGATTGCGAAGTGGGAGCGCACACTTGGATGACATTTAGCTTGTATCTCTTTGAGAGTTTTATGGTGACACTGGCTATGCGGTCTGAGATAGCTTCGAAGCCTACCACGTTGTCTTTGAGGTCCTTATTGATGAGGAAGCCCACCCCACTTTGTTTTACTTTCTCTTCCATAGTTGTAGAGAAGGTGTTTGCTCCTTGCAAAGATTCGCTAGATCTCGCTATCAGAGGTATTGCTTAGCCGATACTTTCTGAACTTGTCTGGACTTCACACCATCTCATATTTTGTTGGCCACAGTTTTGCATTTGATCTCTGGGAATCTACGTTGTGAGTTCATGTTATGTTAAGCATTATTCTCCCCTGTGCACATAGTTTTCACTTTGAAGATCAATCTTTTGGTGAGTTTCCATGTATCAGCTAGAACAGGCACAAACAAGGGACCAATTTAGCAGAAACTTACATTGCAAATTGACTGCAACAAAAAACTTTTTTTGGATGGGTAGTGGAAAAAGAGTAACATTTTAGCATTTGTCGTTGGGCATATGACTTTGAAAATAATTACCAGACTTATCTATCATGGGCGTCGCAAAGCCAGTACTTTCTGAACTTGTGAAGTGGGTCACGTTATCTTACCTTCAGTCGGCCACAATTTCGCATATGATAAAGTCTCTGGAGATATATGTTGTGAGTTGCGATGTCCAGTAGTTGTCTGACATTCTTGTAACATGGCCAGCCCATTACCTTTTGAGTTTCTAAGGTTTTCTATGATATCTTTGACTACAGTTTTCCTCTAATCTAGTGCTGTCTTGCGATCTCTCCATATGATGTTGAGCAGGATTCTCTCCAGTACACGTTGCATGGTTCCCAGTTTGAGGCTCAACTTTTTTGTTAGATTCCATGTTCCAACTACATAAGAATCTATGGGGGGAGGCAGTGATTGTATACCCATCTTTTCGGTACATTTGGGATTTTCTTGTTCTTGAGAGTTGAGCTTGTACTATCAAATGCTTGTCTGACTAGAGCGATTCTTAGTTTGACTTTGTCAAACGGCAAACGTTTTAATTTTTAACCCTTTATCTTAAGCGGCTTATGCAGCTTCTACGCGTGATACATGTATACTTAGCCAGTCAGCCAGCTACACCAGCTTGAAAACTGAAGAAAGCTATGTTGACAGTTTTGTTTGACGGTTTCTAACTAGGTGTCTGTTACCTGTATCAAAGTATGTTCTAGATGTCGCTACAGGCTGATTTATTTTTTCCTCGTGAAAAAAAATCTTCCTGCGCGTTGTGTAGTGGGGGCTGCACTTTTTTAGGTACCACATTGATTAACTCGTACCTTGACCTTGTGCAGTTACCTAGCTTTATGAATAATGAGGTGGGTTAATATATCTCATCCAATCATCATCATCATCCTCACAATCCATTGTAAGTCTATTGCTGGCCAAAGGCCTTTCCCATCTCCTTTAATAACGGCAGTGACTGTGCAAATCCCTGTCATGTTATACTGGCAATTCAATCTGTCTCATAACTCCATCTTGTGTCTGCTTTTTTATTACTACGTTTACTGTCCAAAGGCACCAATCAGTTAACCCTTTGCTCCATCTATTATCATTTTTTCTTAGTAAGTGTCCAGCCCATCACTATCCTAATCAATTGTATGTTTTCTTTCACCCTGGTCCGTCTTCAGATATATGGTCTTTTTCTATCTCTTAGAGTTATCCCTATGATTGCTGTTTCTGCAGCACTAGTTTATATAATTACCATGTTTCAGATCCGTAAGTCAAAGCTGGTATATTACATTCATTTGTATTTTACTAAATTGTTTAACATTACTTTTGTCTTTCTTGTGTTCATCTTAAACCTACCATTATATTTTCCCTAATCATATCACTCAGCATATTTTGTAATTCTTTCGGTGCCTGTGTTGTCATTGATACATCATCAGAGAATCACAAGTTATTCAAATATTCTCCGTTTATGTTTACTTCCATTCCCTTCCAACTACATTTCCGAAAGAAGCTTTCAAATAGTTTGGCTGATATTGTATCCCCTTGTCTCACTCCTTTTTCCTATCGTTATCATTTTTATGCAGTCTAATTATTATTTTGTTAGCATCTTGTTTTTGCATTGGATTGAAGACTGCCATGTGTTCTACGGAGTTGAATGCTTTTCGTAATCAGCAAAAGCAAAAAACAGTAGTTTGTTGTATCTTAATGACTTTTCAATCAATTGATTTATTGTATATTGGTAATGGGTTTTCATTTCGAGTGCCAGTGAATCTGTTAGTATTTTTGTGCATGGTTTATATATATCCAGTTATAGTGTAGTTGTGCAGTAGTTGCCGAGGTCACGATTATCTTCTTTCTTAAGGAGTACAATCAATATTCCAAGGTAGAGGTTTTGAAGAACTTTCTTGTCTGCATTGTGTGAATTGGTACCACAGCTACCTTTAATCACTGGAACACTTCCCAATAATGGAACTATACAAGATATCATCTTGAATTGTTCTTTGAAACCAAGATCTTCGATCATCGACCCTTTCGAGTTTTAATCCCTTTATTCTATTACATATTTCTCTCCTCACTCGGGTTGATTCCGAGGCAACCTGTCTCTTGGAGACCTGACCCCTGAGTGACCCCTACTCATTAACCTATTATCAAGACAGTCATTACTATCAATTCAGTTCCCTGACCAACAGTAGTCAGTTGGACTTGAAATGACATGTATCATTTTACTGATTCTACATAGCCATCTATTGCTCAACTAACGCTGAAAATGACAGACCTGACGATGAAGCTTTTTCGCTTCGAAACATGTTTGGGGTGACTTTGTAAATAAACCCAATTCACTGATATACACAACACACTCCGGCAATGCTTCAATTTTTTACAGTACAACTCTTTCTCTTCAGTGGTGTGTGCTGTGTGAGTATGTGTTTAAAGTTCCCATGTGGAACCAGAGTCCACTATCAGTAGCTATGCCTTGTGGGTAAAAGTTCTGGTTAAAAGCGACAGACATGCAGCATTTTATTAATTTTTTCCAACCAGACATGTATAAATGAAGGATAGCTGCATATATATATATATATATATATATATATATATATATATATATATATATATATATTCATTTAATTGAAAAATAAATATATCCGTGAATACAAGAACAAACACTGATGTGAAAGAATAAATGTCTCTTACCTGTATTAAAATTTGTCCCACGCAGTCACCAGCATTCATGTTTTTTGTACTTTTTCCCCCTTTCCAGCAACTACAACTCTGAAGCCGTCGGTCGCCTCAGACTGACTTTTTCTTTCCTTTCAAGCAACAACGACTCTGATGCCGACGCCGCAGACTGACTTTTTCTTTTCAACAACAACTCTAAAGCCGTCGAGGCAGACTGACTTCTTCTTCTTCTTCTTCTTCTTCTTCTTCTTCTTCTTCTTCTTCTTCTTCTTCTTCTTCTTCTTCTTCTTCTTCTTACAAAAACTTCCTTGTGTGTGTTAATGATAGTAGGTGTAGGCTTCCTTTTTCCAAGTGCCGTAAAGAAGGGGTGATCGATAAAAGAAACAGTGATTTCATGAAATTACCCATATGTCAGGGGTTTCACTAGTTTCACCACAATTTTACTGTAAAAAAAAAATAGAGAAATATTTTTCAAAATTCATGAAAAAGAAGTTTTTTCTTTTCTTTTTTTTTTTTTTTTTGAAGGTGAAAATAAATTCAAAAGTTGATTGATTGGTACTTTGCACCAGAATGAATACTTGGGGGTTGCACCTCGCTGCAGACAAACTTTTCTTCTTTTTCTTTTTCTTCTTTTTATTCTTCTTCTTCTTCTTCTTCTTCTTCTTCTTCTTCTTCTTCTTCTTCTTCTTCTTCTTCTTCTTTAAAAGAAAAAAACCTTCCGTGTGTGTAGCAATAGTAGTATTTCAGAGTAAGTTTCCTTCGTCCAGCAGACGTGAAATACAAATGATCGATAATAACTTCACCATCAACAGCCACAAGAAATCAGTTATCGCCGTTTAAACAAATTACCCTGGCTATCCGATGGGAGGGTCATCTTTTATTCATCCCTGCTCTGCCCACGGGCAACAACAACAATCAGCTGCTCTCTAGCTATACCCGCCATATTGTTTATACTACAAATAGTTGCCTAGCAACCATCACTACTTACTTATGTACTACTCCCCCTTACCGACCCTCCCATTCATCCCTATACACGTATTGTGGTGATGTAGTGCCCATAAAGCAGTGTTGCCAATTTAGCGCTTACTGCGCTTAATTCACCTCGTTTCTAGTTTTAGCAATGTGAAAAACGCCAAATTAGCAGGGGTGTGCTCATACATTTTAGCCATTTTTGGCGTGTTTATGACCATTTTGAGCATTTGTCAGGAGGTTTAAAGCCATTCTAGGCGTTTGAGGCTATTTTTCAAAATTTAGCACCGTTTAACGCTTTTGGGTTGTCAAACTAGCGCAAAAATACTTTTTGTAGCCAAACTTATTTTTCAAATTTACATCTAAAATTAGGGTAAAAAAAAATATCTAGATTCTCCAGTTATCTGTATAAAATTTAGGAAAATACTACTTTTCAATTTCCAATTTGTTTTCCATGTTCAACGTCTACTAATGGAAACGATACTGTATACCAGGTCCCCAAAGCCCAGATGAAATATTACCACATAGCAGTATTGAAAAAATCATTTTTTGAATGTTTATCTAAAATTGAGTAAAAATAAAGAATTCAAGAAACATCTAGATTCGTCATTAAAATCTAGGAAATATGTTGCCTTTGGGGAAGGGGTAGCGTATACCTACTCATCAATTTCCAGTTTTTTCCATGTTCAGTGACTACCGTATTCCTAGTTCCGAAAACCCAGCCTTAACGTATACGTAGTTCCAAAACCTCATTTCAACCCTGAATATTATATAAAATAAATTGAATGTGTTTTCGATCTTCAACATGTTTCATCAAAATTTTGTAAATAAAAACATTTTTTTAAATGTTGCCAATTTTATTACTATTAATTAAATGATAAAATTACTCATTTAATTTTTTCTCTGAATATCTAAAAAAAAAAAAGTTTTAAAAAGAAGAAATTTCTGGCATCTAGACGCAACAAAAACATCTAGATTTAGATGAAAAACATCTAAATTGGCGACACTGCCATAGTCAACCACATCCACAGCATACAGCAGTGACGTAGTACGCAAATGTGTGTATCGCAATTTCACTATGGCGGTTCTACCGTGTGTTTTATTTTCCGCCGCTGACATTTCAGACGCGAAAGATCTCATCAAACGTAAGAAATTTTCTCATTTTTTCATTGTTATTTGTCCATCTTTTGCTGCATAATATCATCTTATATCTTATTAATTTTTACTACTGTTTACCTTCATCTTAATTTACAATTGTTTTTTTTACCACAACTAATCAAGCCATACTTGCTCCAGTGTTGCTTATCTAGATGTTTTTCACCTACATTTGGATATTTTTCGGTTGCATCTAGATGTCAGAAATTGCTATTCAGATGGTTTCTAATAAAGTACGTTATATTTTTCGTTCATTTTATGGTGATAAGATAATTGATTGTTTCAGTGAAATAAATGATCTTTTGATAAAGATAAATGTTGATCAAAGTCGCATTTAATTCAAAGATTGTGTGTTATATATTTCGTTGATTTTAGATATAAATCTAGAGAATCTAAATGTTTTCGGATCTTTTTTTGACTCGATTTCAGATGTAAACTTGAAAATTGATTTGGCAACAGTAGCTACCCTGTGAGTTGAGTAGTGATTTAAAAACTTATAAAAAAATTATTATCCGGTTAGAAAAAAAAAGTCGTGATTAATGAATAATATTGGGTTACTGTACTTCATCTAACAATAAGCAACAAGAATGAATAATGTAATCGTTATTTATATCTCTGATAGACGGTCCGGTTGAACATTTCAAAACACCTTATGTTTTTATTTTAGAGGAGGTGTGCCGTAGACTGGATACTACGTGTCCCATGATGATTTTCACATTTATGTATTCATTTATACTTGTGAATGTGAAAACAATTTTGGGACTCACTTCTGTCCCATAATGATTGTCACATTTATAGATTTATATGAGCTAATTCGGAAACAATTATGGGACACTGTTCTGTCCTATAATTATTGTCATATCTATGTTTGTTGATATGAAAAAAAATGAGGGACATAGCTTTGTCCCATAATATTTGTCTCATTTATATATACATTCATATATATAAATGTATATACAATCATTGAACATAGGTTTGTGTCTTAATAATAGTCACATTTCATCATCATCAGATATTATAAGTCCACTGCTGGACAAAGGACTTTCCCATCTACTTCCATGGCGACTGCAATGACCTCAGCCATGTCTTACTGTACTAACAAACCTTTCTACCTCATCCATTTATCTTGTGTTTGGTCTTTTCTTACAGTGTTTACTGTTCTATGGGCACCAATCGGTTAACCTATTGCTCCAACTGTTGTCATTTCTTCTTTCTATGTGTCCAGCTCATCTCTGTTTTTGTTTCCTAATTGATTATATAATGGCTCGCACATATAAGGCCATCCTGTGCCACCCACACATCCATGTTGATCTTTTTCTACCTCCTAAAGTTATCCCTAGAATTGCTCTTTCCATGAATTATGCTTTAATTTTACATTGGTTCTCAGTTTGCTTAGTATATTTCCATGTTTCACTTCTGTAAGTCATAGCTGGTATTATGCATTGATCACATACTTCATACTCTTTAAGCACATCAGTGAGGTGCTTTTCACTGTCTCTATTCATACCAAATGTTACTAGTCGATCATTATGTGTCATTTTATTTTGTTTTTGTGGTCTTTCTCTGATTTTATTCACTGAACATCTTATATTTTGTCAGCCATGGTTTGTGATCTCTGGGGATCCTCATTGTGAGTCATGATATCCACTGGTCGTCAGCCATTCTCACATGACCAGCCAAAGCCAATTGCCATTGAGTTTTCTTATAGATTCTATCACCTTGTCTTACTCCTAATAGTCACTTATGGAGCTGAAACATGGAACCTAACCAAGAGACAGATCCGCAAATTGAGAAACTTGCAACGTGCACATGAAAGAATTATGCTGGGCCTCACATGGAGAGACCACAAGACAACACAGTACATTCGAGAAAAGAAAAGAGTCAGGGACAAAATAGAATCCATTAAAAATCTCAAATGGTAGTGGGCTGGCCATGTTGTAAGAATGGCGGACAACTGATGGACATCGCAACTCACAACATGGATCCCCCGAGATCACATGTGCAACTGAAGCCAGCAGAATATTTGATGGAAAGATGAGCTAGGCAAAAAAGTACTGGCTCCACAACGCCCATGATAGTAAAATGTGGCAAATCGTGGGGAAGGTCTATGTCCAGTGACGGACATTGAAAGACTGATGATGATCGATTCTATGATATCTTGGACTCCTGTTTCCTCTAATATATTGTGCTGTTTTGTAATCTCTCCAAGTTATGTTGAGCATGATTCCCTCCTGTGCATGGTTACCTGTTTAAGGGTCAATCTTCTGATTATATTCCATGTTTCAGCTCCGTCCATAGTTGACGGTCGGAAGGATACATTGGTTGTAATCCCTTCTTTTTAGCACTAGCAGGATTGTCTTGTTCTTGAAGGTTGGGCTTACCCTGGTAGAATGGTTCTTAATTTGATTTGATTATAAAAATACATATTAAGGATAGCTGTATTTCTTTGATTTGAATGGAGTAAGAAAATAATTTTCATTGATTTGGTTTAATGTGACCAGACAGACAAACAGTCAAGAGTTTACTGCTCCAAATTAGGTGAGGATTGTTCTTGTCCTTGTTGTTACAGGGTAGAAACCCAACTCCAGCTTGCGACTTAGATTAAAGTTTGACAAAATATGGTAGTCAACTCTATAATTAGTATTTAATGGTTATCTCACCTGACAGACAAAATTTACCCTGCATTTTATATAGATAGTTTTTTGTTTATCTAAAAAGAAATTTCATTAGAAACCATCAACCAAAACTGTCAATGCTGGTTTATCAGTTTTTTAAGTTGGTCCCACTGACTGGCTTGCTATGTATATATTACATGTACAAACTGCACCTATGAAGCTAGAGAGCTGAAAATTTACATATACTCTTATTATGTCTAGAAAAACCTTCTCATTTTATTTTTCAACCCCCTCAAGGTTTATAATGGGATCAATTTAGCATAAACCTACATTGTAAATTGATCCCTCAAGTTGTTGGTTTTTTTTTAAATTCAGACTTTTTGTACAATCACTGCCCAATTAAAAGGCAAGTGAAGTAACTTGATGATTAAACATCATTTTTTTTTCCAATTTTCCAATTGATCACCTCTAAAACAGACATTGGTCATGTGACTCTATTGAATAACTAACCACACCAGTTATCATTTTGCTTATTTTTCAGAGTTGCTTGATATTCCCGAGTTGGCTGAGAATTCTGACCAGGACTTCCCACAGTATGAATGGAAGGTAGACACCAAATATTATACTGCCCAAGTTGGTCTGTGTGCGATTCCTGATCCCAGTGCAAATCTATGCCGAGATTCCCCTGAATCAGTTCAATCTGTCGTTCTTTACTTTGATGCCAAAGAGGTATGAATTTTTATGCTCCTACTTCTTATCATTTGCTAAATTAAGTCTTCTGCCAGCTTGGATTCACGTATGATCTCATATTATTTCATTCCTTTAAATAATTCAAGCAGAGTGGCTGATAACTAAATACCAACAAGAATGACAAAAAATGAAATCAACTGCTTTTCATGGGCACAGGTTGTACCCAGGGCCAGTATTACATATGATTCTAACAGGCTACAGCAGGCTCATAATCTAGGAAGTGGGATGGAGGTTATTTCAACCATATCATCTCTAGAAAAACCATTTTTTGTTTTTACTAAATTCCTCACTGAATAATGAATAACCGCCTTCAGTCTGCATTACACTGTGCAGTGTGATTTTTGTTCCTAGGCGGTAAGGGTTATTGTCTGATTTCTTACATCTGAAAAGTATAGAAAAAGGCTATTATTACCTTCAGGTTCAGCTTTTGTGACCAGGATACTGATGTCCATATGTAATTGTTTTATGTGATTAAAAATGTGCAAATCCAACAATTGTTCAATTGAAAAAAAGAAGAATTCTTATTCTCACTGTCCCTGGTCACAAAAGCAAAGTTTAGAGAGAATGATAGATATTTTTGATACTTTTAAACATAATCAATCAGAGAATAAAGCCACCTCTGCCTAAAAATAAATCACCATGACCGATTTCCTTCATTTTTCTCATAATATCCCCTTTTGTGACTTCTTATCTCTCTGTCATCTAAGACATCACTAACTCACCCATCCTATCCTTACTCTTTACACAGTGATACAAAGTTACGTAGAGTAATATGTGACTTAATGAGATCAAAGGCACCAACTGACTAGAGTTTTCAGTTTCAAAGATGCAGCTTTAACAGAATCAGTAGAACAAAAAAGGATGTGATTTTTATTTCTTTTTAAATTAAAATTCAGCTATGTACTCTCACTTTCTTTCATATTCTTTCTCACTATCTCTATCATTCCAAGAAACCTCTCCACAGAAGCCTGAACATTATAAATATTACATCTCTTTGGTGAAATAAATGTGTCCATTATACATTGGATTATTTTGTAAATAGAACTCCTCCTAAAAACAAGTGAAAAAAGATAAATTTCAGAAGGTGGCTACTGGACTTCACATGGAAATTCTCAAGACCCTATGCCAAAAGATTTGACCAGAATCACTGAAAAAACATGGACAGATAGACAGATGAATGAAAAGTAAAGAATACCTCTAGCCTAAGTTTTTTTCTTGTTTCATTGGGTTAATGATCATGGCTATGTTAATTCAATAACACAGAAACAAAAAGAAAGTCATGAAAAAAGTTTCCTCGTGCTATGGTTTACAAATCTTTGTCTTGTTGTAATAAATCTTTTTCTTTTCAATATTTTCAAAAACTAGGAACAAAGTTTTCAATGTTTGGACAAATGGCTTCCTTTTCTTGCTGAACATAAACCAGAGGTTTTAATTGCAGTATGTCGACATTGTTCAGATTTTACAGGTAAGACTCATTGATGCATTTTGTGTGTTTTCTTGGGGTTTTTTTTGGGGGGGGGGTTAAATTTTATTTTTAGACGTGTCCACACATTTCTTTAAAACACTTTTAGGTTAGTTTGTCTGTCCAAGTTATGTCAAAGAACAGAAAAGGAAGAAGGTTTTGTTTTATTTACTCTGCTATTATGTCATAAGTGATGTGATCTCATCAATGGATGACAAATCAAGCATTTGTTTTTTTAAAGTGTTGCCAAGTATCATTCATTATTAATAACTAAAACAGCCTGCAAAAATGGCTAAACTTTCCAATCCCCAGCTAACTTTTTAGCTAGAAATGTTATATATATATAGATATGAATTCAAAGCCCATTTATCAAATGAAATAAGAAGTTACAATAAAAAGCAACATATAAAATTCAGGATGAAGGCTAAAAATGTATTATGATGATTTATTATACTAAACTATTATTTCTCCTAGAACAGTGGTTCTTAACTGTTCAGCTCGAAAAATTCTGATTTCCCCATTAAGTAAATTTGGTACTGAAAAGGCATAATGAAATTGTCAAGATTCATCTAGAAAATGAGTTATCAAAGGTTCATTTTTTTGGTCTTTACTCCTTCATGTCTAGCCTCTCAAAAGTGGGTAGCTTATACACCAATTGTGATAACTTGAGGCTAGCCATGATTGGCTAATGACTCAGCCCCACAATTGGTATACAAATTATTCACCAGTGCCATCTACCTAAGTAGACTCTGAACAGTTTATTAACGAAGGGGACATAACTCATTGATACTTAGAAATAGTTCACAAAAATATTGTATTCAAGAATCTACCAAAATTTTCTGATTTAAATCAAGGGGAAAATACCTGTGAAGAAGCAATTATTTAGTGGGAAAAAAAAAAAAAAAAAACCCTGAAATTTAGTTACAATAATGCAATTACCTTGACATTTTCTTATTTTACAAGGTTGATGAATTAAATATTAGTGACTAATTTCCCCCTGTTTGGATGTTCACCCAACGTTCAGGATCACTGTCCTAGGATTGCAAATGTCTACCTGAATTTAATTTAGAGTTAGTTGTATAGGTATCTTTTTCAATGCAGCAATGAATTACAATCAAGAGTAGTTTATTTGTGGTTTGGTGATATACTTTATATACAAGGTGTAGACCCTGTATACCTTCAAGTACTGCATCATAGTCACAGCAGATCCTTTATCAGGATACATGAAGACTCAAAGCTTTTTCATCTCAAAAAAGGGGTGAGACAATGTGATACCAGCACACACAAACTCTTCACAACCTGCCTTGAGATGATCTTCCAAAGCCTAGACTGAGAAAATAAAGACAGTGAATACCTAAGCAACCTCAGATTTTCAGACATCATCCTTTTTGTAGAGAACCTTCATGACCTTCAACCAATGCTAGATGAACTGAATAAAGAAAAGCAAGAAAGTTGGCCTCCAAATAAACTTTATGTACAATCACATTGGAAATAAAGACTCAATGATCAAAATCAAAAAAGCTGAACTGGAGGAAGTTGACCACTACATCTACCTAAGACAATGAATCCGCATTAAATCCTCTAAACCAGAGGAAATCAAGCAAAGAATCATTCTGGGATGGCAAGTCTTCAGCAGAGCAAGCTCAACCTTCAAGAACAAAAAAATCTCATTAATTCTAAAGAAGAGTATACAACCAATGCATCCTCCTGATAGTCACCTATGGAGCTGGAACATGGAACCTAACCATGAGACCAACCCGCAGACTGAGAAACATGCAACATGCACATGAAAGAATCATGCTCAACCTTGCATGAAGAGATCACAAGACAGCACAATGCATTAGGGAAAAAAACAGGTGTCCGGGACCTCATAGAAACCATTAGAAAACTCAAATGGCAATGGGCTGCTTATCTTGCAAGAACAGCAGACAACCAATGGACATCACGACTCGCAGCATGGATCCTCAGGGATCAAATATGAAACTGAGGTCAGCAGAATTCAAGATGGAGAGAGAAAGTAGATAAGTTCAGAAAGTATTGGCTCCACGATGCCCATGAGAGAGAGATCTGACAAATCCTGGGAAAGGTCTATGTCCAACGACAGACAGTAAAAGACTGATGATGATATCTGCAATGATATCTACCATTGTTTCAAAGGGAAAAGTAGTTTCCAGGTGGATTCAAACTACCAATATCTCAGTAGCAAAATGAACACACTAACCAACAGCGCGATGGAGACTAGCAAAAGGTTATTTTTTTATTAACATTTTGTTGCTGACTTTCAAAATTTTTCTCATTTTCAACTCTAACTCGTCTTATATGTTAATTGGAGAAAACTGTTTTTTGTTTTTTTACTAAAAAAACATTTGCTGGCTCAAATTGTGTGTATATGGAAAGTTTCTTGTAACTCACTTCTATAGCCTAGGCATGCATTAATTCATATCAAACTTGACATAAAAATAATAAAGATTAGATTAGAGTTCATTAGTGAAGAAGTTTGAAGCCTACTACGTTCTCCTTTCTAGAAACTGCCAAAATAAGTATCTTCTGTTTTTAAGTTGGTCTAACTGGCTGGCTATGTATGTATCGCGCACACAGGCTGCACCAATGGAGGATTGGATGTTTCAGTGAATGGTAAATTCTCCTGTGCAAATTTCGCCTATGGTAAATTCTACCACAGTATTCATGCATCAATATTTACGCTTCATGTAAAAAGATTTCATAAAAATAAATTTTTTGAAAGTATGTGAACCATAGCAATATGAATTATGAGATTGATATATATCTTTTATTATTCATTTACAAGAAGCATTATGGTGATGCTTGGAAAGCGAATTTTACCTAGAACTGAAAATTCAAACATTTACTCCTTATTATGTGTGGTAGAAACCTTTTTGCTGTTTTTTTTTTCTTTTAATCCCCCCCTCCCCAGATAGGTTTTCAGTGGGGAGATCAATTTGCAATGAAAGCTTATGCTAAATCAGACCCAAGTTCATGACCACTTTTTTTTAAAGAATTCAAACTTCTTAGTGATGTAACAAAAGGCAAAAGAATTAAGTTATTTATTGATCAACATTTATTCAATTTTTTTTGATTGATCATTCCCAACACAACATGCTACCAAAAGATGTTGGTCATTGGACAGTTTCTATTGAATGACTCACCAGACGTGTTTTTATAAGTCTTTAATGTTTCACTTCTTCCAGCTGTTCCACGGATGACAATTCTCAATTGGTGCATTGAAAATGGATTTGAATTAGTTGAACTAAAGCCTGATCCCAGTGATGACGAAGAGGAAGAAGGTTAGTTGGAAAAATGGAAGAAAACAGTTTCCTGTATTTCATCTATTGCCTGCTCTTGAATATCACCAGGATCCAACCCAGAGTTATTATACTCAACAAGAATATTTTGATATAGAATAAACAAAAAGATATTTATGCAGTGGCACAAAATAGCTAACTAAACCTTATGATATAAGATTATCCATTTTTGCCACTGAATTAATCTTTTTTTTTCATCTATTTCTTGTAGAAATATTCTTCAGTATTTTCAAGTTTTTACTATTATATAAAAACATAGTGCAAGTGCATATTTTTCTTACTAGTCCTGTTTTTTTTTTGTTTGTTTTTTGTTTTCTTTAATATTAGTATGTACACAATGCCCTCAACTATAACAATCATTTTTTTTTCAAAAAGTAGTTGCTGGGTGGATTCAAACCACCAAACTCTTAATTAAAAAATGAACATACCAACTGTGCCAAGGAGACATATTTACCAGAGATAATTTATTTTTTAATTAAATCATTTGTGCCTGTTCTTCAAAATCTTTCTCATTTGTGTATATGGAATATTTGGGGTGTAATTTGCTTCAACACTTAAGGTGTGCATTGCGTTATATCAAATTTGAAGTAAATTCTTTCTGAATTTGTATATAGTGGTTTTCAAAGCAATTTTCGGGAGTCGGTGTAATTTTTTTTTTAAATGTCAGTATATGATAGTTTTTCCCTCTCTAAATCTGTGTCCACCTATATAATAGGTAATATCCAAGTATATATTTGTGAAGCTAATTTTTTCCCATTTGGACACAATTACGCACACACTCATCCCACACTTCTGCTCAAAATTCCAGATCCACCCTTACTTGAACATTTATTTTATATTTTCCAACTTTTTCCTTCAGATGATTTTCCTGAAACTGTGGGTGTAGCCAGAATTATACAAGCCCTGCATGCACATACCTGGCCAAATTTGGTTATGAAGAGTAAGTATTTGACTTCTTATTTGTCTGCATGAAGTGATAACTCTATTATTTGATATCTGTAACTCGCATAAATGTTCCAGAACTAAATGTCTAAAGAAAAATGATCTTTCATCTGAAATTATCTTTAAAAAAAATACCAACACAAGATTTGGGCCATTCTGGTCCCAAATGACCTCTGAGATCCAAAAAAGCACTTTTTTTTTCTAAAGAAACAAAATCATTTTTAGGTGGTGCCTAGTGGTATACTCACGCAAATTTTCAAGATTGCAGTCACAGAAATGTGACTTGGAATTCCCTGGGACACACCAACATAATTAGAGAATCATATGTGTGCGTGTGAGTGTATGCACCAAGATAATTCAACAACTGACCATTGTATGAAGTTAATATTCACCATATACATTAGTCAGCACACCAGGCATTGCAGTGTCAAGTTTGAAGTTGTTTGGATTTGCAGTTGTCGAGAAATCTAATAAAACTGAAAAATTACCAAGATCTTTTATCTAAGAATATAGACCTAAATTTAGATATAAAATATCTAAATTGGCAACCCTGAGCAGGAGTAACTGATATACTTTGAATCTGTAGTTTGATATGATGAATAGAAATTTATTTTACATTACTATTATGGCAGGTTGCTTCATTCTCAATAAAATGCAGTCCCTTACAAACATGTACCTTTAGAACAGGTACTTCCTTAGTAAAGTCTTGAATCTACCACAACAGATCGATCAAATTTGTCTATTTTCTTACTGGCACAGTAAAAAGGAGTTAGAGAAAGATTTTATGTCCCAGTCTGTTTAGTCATACGATTGTTCAGAAAGGAACACTTCTTTTTGCTTAATGGATAGCCAGTGCTGTTGTGCTAATGTTTAAAGGAAAGGCATGTATCCATCTCTTCTTCTCTTCGCTGGTGGTATAGATGTGGGGGAATGCTGGGCTGTCTGCTCTCATGAGTGTAGTTACTACATGAGCAAAATATGCCTCTGCAGGTGGCTGGTTCAAAGAGGATGTATATTAAGGTAACCCTGATTTAATGTCAAGAGCTACAATGCACTGTTTTGTCTAATATGAGGATACAAACAGAAGAACGGACTGAGAATTCTAGTAATACCGCTCTGGTTAGTCACTTAATAGAAACTGTCATATGACTAACGTTTTTGAATGATCTATTAAAGAATTGGAGAAAAGGTGATTAATGAATTAATTACTTCATTCATCTTTTGTTGGATCACTAAAAAGTCTGAATTTCAAAACAAAATGCATGAAGGCTTCCAGACACAAGTTTGGGAAACAATTTAGCATAAACTTGTATTATAAATTGACATCTCCCTTCCTTAACTTTATTTTAGAGGTGAACTTTCAACCAACCAAACTTTTTTTTTTTCTAGACATAATAAGGTGTAAATGTTGAAATTTTCAGCCCTATAGCTTGATTGTTGCAGCCTGTATTTATGACACATAGATAGCTTGGCAAAACCCCACAAAAACAGAAGAAACTAATATTGATGCTGACAGTTTTAGTTTGTTTCTAATAGAATGCGAATTCTAAAAAGGTAAATGATGACTCAGGGGCATGTCTTTTTCTTTGAATAGGGCTGAGTGGAGTCCTTTCACCTAATTCTATTAGCTCTTGAGTGCCAAAGAAAATTTGTCCTAATGAAGAGTTTGCCGGATTCTTTGCTCATACCAGCAATCAAACTTGGAACCCTCTATATGTGAGGGTGACAGGCTAATCACACCATTTGAGCAATGAGCACTGTAATAAAATATAGATAGTGGGGGGGATGCTGCACACCTATCCCCCTGCAACAAAGTGAGGGACTCTTCACTCCCCAACAAAGAGACTGCTCTCTCCCTTCCTAAATGAAGTAAGAGAACATTGCACCTTCTCCCTAACAAAGAGAGGGAATGCTTTTCACCCTCTCCAACGAAAAAAGGGACCTCTCTTCTCCCTCCAAAACAAAATGGAAGAATGCTCTTCCCCACTCTGGAACAAAGTGAAGGAATGGTCTTTTCCTCCCCCCTCCGGAACAAAGTGAAGGAACGCTCTTTTCCCTCAAAAACCAAGTAAAGGAATGCCATCTCCCACCAACAAATTGAAGGAATGCTCTCCCCCACCCCCTGCTCCAAATAACTAAGTGAAGCTCTTCCCCTTCAAAAACAAAGTAAATAAAACGCTTTTCCCCCTCAAAAACAAAGTAGGGGAACTCTGTTCCCACTGCCCTACACTAGCTTGCATAACATTGTGATCAGTCAAATCTTGAGAGACTATGGTTGAATAAATCATCAAAGCCATTCAGTAGAATATCAAGAATGTTGGGTTTTGCTTGAACTCCATAATTTATTTAGAAAGCAGCCAGTATCCTGTTGTCAACATTTAATATTGAAACAAGAGTAAGAATAGATCATTTTCATGACTTTTGTCTGTGTTTGAAACTTTCGTCAACATTTTGTTTCTGAGATAAAACAATTTTTTTCAACTTGTTTAAAAAAAAATTTAGAATAATGTGAAGGTATTGAGTGATTGGGAAAAAAAAAGACTGTCTGAGAATGGACACTGACTGGTTTTCTCGACCTTTTGTATCCAAGTAGTGTTTATCTATTTGTGTTCAAAAAAGAGTAATAGTGTTGGGTCTATATTTAGGCTCAACTCAATAATAATGATCAGATTTCCTTCTATCTATCAATCTATAAAATACTAAAAGTCTGATTTTCTTTATTTGTTGGTGACCTCTAAGTAGACAAACATGCATTGTAGCCTGGGGTAATAAATTAAGTTACTCCTATTTTATGAGGGCCAAAGGCACCATTTAAGTCTTCCACAGAAACTAGCCGAAAATAGGACAGAATTTTCAGCTAGTTGAGTATCATATCAGCCTGTTTTCAAAAAAGTAATTTTGTACAAATTAACTTTTTGTTTCTTTTCTTTTTCAGAAGACGGACCATCTTTTTGCCAATCCTATTTAAGTGAGTTGATGGCTGAAGATGTTGTTTTGCCTCCAACCAACGATAGCATTGTTAACAATGAGCACAATCAAGATATCTGCTTGAAACGCACGACGACTAACAGCAGCAGTACCACCACAGCTAGTTGCCCTGACGCAGCTGGGGAGCCAAGTGTATCCCTTCGGGTTGAGAATAAAGGTATCTCCCCAACAAGTGGTAACCCTCACTCAAATACAGACAGCCAATCAAGCTGCAATCAGACTCAGCCAGGTATAACAAAGACATTTTTAGAATGAAGTTGACTTGACTTTTGACTCTTGACTCTTGAATTCATTAAAGAAAAATTGGCACTCTAGTAATACAGGGGTCCAGACATGATATGCATAAAAAACTAAAAATTATTCCCTTTTATCTCTTCTCATCCATTTGATAATATTTCATCTTATCATCATTTCAATATTTCATCTTATATCTTCATTTTAATATTTTACCTTTTTATCATTTAAAAGATGTTTTTTGGATAAAGTTGATTTGGCTCTTCACTCTTGAATTCAATTAGGAATTTAAATGGTAACATCAAGGGAATAGCTACAGATCAAAATTATCTCCTTTTCAGCCATAGGTGGATTTTTGAATTTTCCTAATTTTCCTTCTATCAATAGTTTTAATAAACTTAATTTTCATAAATGAAGATCAGTTCCTAGAAGTTTATGACTTCAAGAGTTATTCATGCCTTATTCACATTCAAATTTGAAAATATCAACCAAAACTTTCAAAATAAGTTTATTCAGTTTGTGAGGTTTTTTTGTCAGTTCTTAGAATAGTATACACTTGATTTTGAAAATTCTGATTTTTTAGTGATTAGTGATCACCAAAAAGTGAGAAAACTCATTGATGCATTGATCTCTCTCAACACTGCATACTGCCAAAAGGTTGCATGACAGTTTCTATTGAGATACCAACCAGAATTAGTGCCCGACCTGAAATTTGTTTTGAAAGAAAGATGTTCATATTTTTAAATGGTAGACATTGAGGATCTTCTCTATGTGTATGTTTATCTGCATATTTTAATTAGATCTTGACTCTTTATTAAATCCATGTCTCAAATCAGGGTTGGCACTATGGCCCACAGGCCAAATCCATTACATTGTTTTGCCTAGTGACCTCATATTGGAGATCACCTGATTCTATCCTTAACAAATTTTTTTCTGATTAGTGATTGAAATCAAAGGCATGAGCCCAAATTTTTCTGCCACTGTTTAAATCTCTTAATTCTACTCAATACATATTTTTCCTCTGCTCTTTCAAAACTATCAACGATAACTGTCAACATAGGCTATAGGGCTGAAAATTTAAACATTTACTACTTACATCTAGATAAGGTTTTCTATTTTGTTTTTTGAAAATTCTCCCCCTAAACAGGCTTTTAATGGGGGTGGGTTACTGTGTAGGAACATGCTAAGTTGGTCCCTTAGTTGGCGCCCCACAACATTCATTCTTGTATTTTAAAAAATTTGGACTTTTTAGTAATCACCAATAAAATACCAGAGAAGTAACTTATTAATTGATCACCCTATCATCAAAGCCTGCTGCCAAAAGACATTGGTCACATGACAGTTTCTATTGAATGACTAACCATACCTGGGTTTTTGATGTAATTTTTGTTTGTTTCTGTAGATAATATTTTCTGTGAAGATGACTTATCTATGTTTGCTGCATTGGGATCTGAAGATACTGATCAGGGTTCATTTGAGGCTCTTTTTGAAAAATTACAAGTGATGAAAGGTAAGTGTCAATACCTATCATTTTACTACGGTTGATTTTTCAGTTGAGCCAATTCTTTTTTCAACTTTTGACTCTACCCAGTGTCTAAAGTAGTTCCATTAAACCCTAAATAAGTGTGTATGCGTGCAAAATTCACGTATGTTTTCCTGTTTTCAGTAGTCTAAGAAATTGCATAGTGTGATCTTAAATATATTTTGAACAACCATGACCATCGAAAATAGCTAATGGTTCTATCCTTTCTTTATATGTGCATGTGTTTGTTTGTTTGTTTCATTTTACCATTTTGCTTACCATTGTTTACCATTTTGTCTACAAACTCGAAAATTGGCATGAGTACCCCACTAGACCTCTTCCAAAAAATGTTATGGTTTTTTTAAAAGCTCTTTTGACTTTTGGGAGGGGCCATATATTGACAGATTCATTAATAACATTCAGATTCTCAAGAAATGCCATTCGTGTCAAAAATAGAATTTATTTTCTGAAGAAATTAGACATTTTGCCTCAATTTTGAATTTTAAAAAATTGGAAAGATTTGCCAAATATGCGCATCATTTTTTTGTACATCCCTCAGAAAAGCTAACATCCATAAATTCAAACTATGGAAACCTAAAACAAAAGAAATTTTGCATTTTATTTTTTCTGATGGCTAGAAATTTAATTTATGTTGTTATTTTGGGGTCACATTTTAACAGCCATTTGATCTTGGAGGTTGAAAAGCTTTCATTCTCTCTCCCAAATGGATGGTCTTGTTTATATTTTTAGTTGGGTTCGAAATCTTTCAAGTTGTTAGATTTTTGCAGCTTTACTTAAAGAAGATGAAAAAAAACCTTATGATGTCTAAAGTTCAAAATAAAAAAATTGCGGTATAGGGCGTTGCATTTAGGGACTTTTTCATTAATCCCCACCTGATCATAGATTTCTTTATCCGTAGGAAATAATGAGTTTATTCCAATAGCCCCTCCACCCTCTATTTTGTTTATTATTTTACTTTTTTTACTTTAATTTTTTACTCTTTATAGTTATCATTGTTTACCTTTTTCTTTCACAGAAAAAGCTCAGTACCTTCCCCACAACCAGAGAAAACAATATGCAGAAAAGGTAAAGGGAGATAATTTATTCTTTCATCATTTCTAAATTGGATAATACTGACCCTTTGTATATGTTCAAGCATGAACTTCGAGGACGGCCATTTGTAAATGTCTTTCCATCCTATATCTCTAAAAGTTCTCAATGAATTTTAATGGAATTTTTGTGATAGTGTAAGCCACATTGTAGGGAAGAAATGATTAGATTTTGGAGTGGATCTAGGAATTTATTTTTGATTGAGAAATAGGGCAATAGGCTACAGAAGAAGTGATTAAATGAGGAATCCATGCAAGATGATTTAACCATCATTGGGAAAAATGTACTTTCACAGTTGTCCATTTTGAATTTCAAAATTCATAGAATAGCTGGCAACAATTTTCTTAGCCATATAAGGTGATAATGATGTTCATATGTTTGAGTACTCCAGTGCACCTGGCCATACCATTTCATCTACACACTTAAAAATTGGCATCAGTACACCACTAGACACCTCCAAAAAAAAAAATTGAGGGAAGCTTTATTCTAATGGGTATAGTTTTTTTTATAACATCTAAATTCTCCATAATCTAGATGTTTATTCTATCTTGGATTTTTTCCAGGGGAAAAATGCTAGTCATGTCATAAATAGAATTTATTCTGACCATATCTATTTCTCAATGGATTTTTTTTTTTTTTTGTCAACTACAAATTTTGACACTACAGTTTACTGATTGTGATGGCAAATTTTGTTGTTTTTTTTGGTGTGGGGGGTGGTCATCAATTGTTTTTTGTTTGTTTTTTTTTTGTTTTGTTTTTTCCCTCTTTTCTGGAACAAGTACTCACTGAGAATGTGGATTCATCTTGCACCACAAAGGAAGTAAGCAGAGCCCATGATAAATGTGTTCCTGTGTTAAATAATTGTAGCTACCCCACTTGAAACCAGAGACAACACCCTATTGGTTGTTAGGGACTTCAAATTTGGGAGCAAAACATCTAAAGAGCTGCATCATGATATATCCGTCAAGATGGAGGAGAAACTAGTGGAGAGTCACTATGATGCAAGTCTGGGTTTGATCAACCCCAGCTGGGTCACCTGGACAAGGGGAACTTCTGTTGGGTGACCCGAAATTCCCATTGACCCCAAGAACATAACATCACTGGGGATACATCCCAAGGCATAGATAAAATGTATTTTGCAAACTTTCTACACAATCTTTGTTGCTTTTTTTATATGAACTGGATTCCCTTCAGCAGTGAGCAAATAGATACCGAAATACTATTCATTAGCAAATATGCTGCAGAAGTGATCTTAATAGGGGATGAGATGAAAGAATTGGTTTCAACTCGCTTGCCACTAGTTCTTGTAGTTCAGTTTGGCTGGGCATTGACCAAGCCACCTTCCTGTATAGAGGATCGTGAGTATAAATCACACCAACAACATATTCTTTATTTCAATCCACTCTATATATTTATTTACTCACTGCTTAAAGAAAACCAACCTGCATACGTTTTTCAATAAAAAAGCAACAAAAATTGAGATGAAGGTTGATGATTTACAATACTTCATCTGATGAGAATGAAAATTGGATTATTAGTCCTGATTTTACTTTTAACCCATTAATGCCCAAAGATTTTGGTATAATTAGAAATATAGGGTAAATGAAAGTGTTTTAGTCTGGTTATGCAAAATTATTTATTAAAAAAAACTGTAGCATGTTTCTTATCATCTTAAGTGTTCATATGTAATTTGATCTGCTCTTTTTCATAAGTATCTTTTCTATGGGAGTCATTCCAAATCAAGTGGACCAATGGTTCCCACTTGCCCATTTTTGAATATTGCTCTAAATTTGGTCACAAGTTCTTTTGAGTCCAAAATGAAGTCCTGGGTAAGCCTGGTCCTGAGTTATGATTATTTGAAAATGGATTCCTGAAAATACCGATGAAATTTAGTGCCCACTCTGACATCTTTTTCTGAACAAAAAAATATTTCTAGATTGAAGCTGATGAAAAGCTGATAAAATTTTCAAAATCTTCTTAAAAAGCTGACCTGGACAAGAAATTTTCAGTATAATATGAGTTCCCAGTATGAAATGGTGACTACTTGAAAATGGAGAAAATAATTTGGTCAGCACCGCACTGAACTAAGTAGCCATCCCTCTTGGATCCATAGTTACTGAATATTAAGCTAAAATTATACGGGACTTCATTTCAAACTCAGAAGTTGAGACCAAAGTTGAAACAAAATCAGCACTTTCCCAAAATTGGTCCACTTGACATGAAATGACCCTTGGCCAATTTTTAGGATGGACTAAATATTGGCCTAGAGGCATGAGTTGAATTCATGAACTGCCTGAAACTGCTCCTAGAAACTTCAATGAATGGAATTTTTTAAAATGGAACTCTTTTTTGATTGAATTTTTTTTAAATTACTTAGAAGTGTAAGCAAAGTACCTTTGATCAGAAGTTATTCCCCTTGATTTAAAATTTATGTTTATTCGTTTTTTTTCAATGATTTTAAAAGTTAACACTGTTTTTGATTGTTTTAGATGGCTGTTTCATTCTGGAAAGCAATCAGTGGAGATGCTGACGAAATTGATGGACTTTCTGACACAGATGAAGAATCTTAGAGACAGAAAAATCAAGGAACGCATTTGTGCTTTCTGTGCATATAACTTCAGTTCATGTTACGTTTCATGTTGTATTTTGGCAGTAATGGTAATCCTTGTTCTTCATTCATACTAAGGCTCCAAAAAGTGTAACTGTACAACATATTCATCATACGGATGTCAAATCTCCAAATTTCGATGAAATTCCGTCTTTTACTAACGTAACTTTGGCAGTGCGGAAACAGCTAAATTAACACAGGAGTGCTTTTTGAAAAAAATTTTTTTTTGACTATTTTGAACATATTTTTTGATGTTTTTTGGCCATTTTTTTCTGTTTTGTTTTTTTTAGCTCTCTTTGGCACTCAAACTAGCACAAAAGTATTTTTCGAGTTGGCAACACAGGGTTTCAAATTTTTCTGCTAACAGTCTCCAAAAAGTATAATTTTACAACTTATTGATCAGATATTAATGCATTAATGAAGTTAAAGACTACTTATTTGCTCATAATCAGAATATTCTACACTATGAATTGTGTGGTGCTTTGTATCTTGGGTATGCTCTGTGCTAGGATGCACAAAAACATAAAAATATTTCAAGTATTTGTAAAAAAAAAAAAAAAAAGAAAATCAAACGTTTTTGACACAATGTCGGGAAGGTAGTCTTAATTGTAGAAATTAGATAATTAATAGAAAACAGAATTTGGATTAGATGCCATTATCAGCTGATAACTAATTCTCTTGTTTCTTTTTATTTATTCGCTGTTTGTAACATTGAATGAGCGAAGGTGTGAAACTTTTCAATTTACTATCGGGACAACCTTCCCTAGATTGTACTTTTACTGTCCGTTGCTTCTTACAAACACTGATGTATTTTTGTGTTTTATTACAGCTGTAGCACACCACACACCCAAGATATAAAGCACCACATGCCTATGCAAGGATTACCATTACCCCCAATTTATGACGTGTAAAATAACACGAACCTGGCTCTTCTTCAAGAAACATTTAAAATATGTATAATTATGAGTCGCGGATATTAAATAACAAGATTATGCCCATGTAAGTTGAATCACAATGCACATGGTATACATTGACCAATGGGCAGCATGAACAACCCCTGAAAGTTTCAATCCTCTCACGTCATCTTTTCGAAATCCTTAGACTAACACAGTTCCTTGGATTTCTTGTAAAACCATTTTGAATGGCTAAAAGTGGCTAGATTTTTGAAAATATGGCAGAAATAAGGTATTTCATTTTCAGATGACAGTATACACTCCAAAAACTCATACAAAGGCCCCAAAAAGTATAAATATACAACCTATTCATAAAAAAAAACATTCACAAATAACATTATTCTCAATTCAAAGATACAGTTCTTTATATTTATATTGAAATATTTTGTTTACAAATATATGTATATGTGTTTCATTGATTATTAGAAAAATAGTTGTATATGAATCAAATTTATTATCCTAACATGCTTTCATTAATATAATAAATTGAATTCAAATACAACTTTTTTTTCTTTGTCAACTTGATACATATTGTCGGATGTATCATATTCACATAGTCATATACATATATATATATATACATATATATATATATATATATATATATATATATATATATATATATATATATATATATACACAGTATAATTATATGTATTGATCAGTTATTAATGAAATAATAAAAATAAAACCTTTGTTCAATATACCATATTTCAAATCATGTTGTTAACAATGTACAGCATATTAAATACCTCCATTTTCTTAAATCTACACCTTTTTTAGCTATTCAAAATGGTTATTCAAGGAACCAAGAAACTGTATTAGTCCAATGACCACTCTTCTTTTTACTTTTATTCATCGCTTTGAATACATACAAATTTTTTTTTGACGTAAACATGGTCAGTTGCAAAAAAAAGTGAGCAATGCCTCAATTTGTATTCTCTGGTGAAATTGAACAAAAAGGTTACAGAATCTTTTAGTATGCCAACTAAAGTTTATTGGCAAGAATGCTTGTCATGTGCACGTTTGTTTGAGTGGTACAAGAAATATTGTGAAGTATGTTGAAGATGATGAACATTGTTGATCATTTTTTTTTTTTTTTTTTTTTCGAACCAATGACCAGAACTGTCTCCAAAATAGTCAGTATTGGTTTCTTTAGTTTTCAAGTTTATCTGGCTGGCTATGTATTCAAGTACAGGCCACACCAATGGAGCTAGAGGACAGAAAATTCAAACAATTTACCCTTTATGTCTGAAAAACTTTTTTTTTTTTCAATTACCCCCCCCCCCCTCGTCCTCCAGGGTTTACAGGTGGAAGTTCAATATACAATGCAAGTTTGTTAAATTGATCCCTTAGTTTGTGTCACTCTTGTTTTGTTTTTAAGTGATTGCTGCCCAACAAAAGGTGAAAGAAGTAACTCATTCATTCCCTTTTTTTTTCCAATTTTTTAATTGATCAACCAAACATGGCATGCTGCCAAAAGTTGGTTTTATTGAGTACCTAACCAGAACTGTTTTTATTTGTTTTAGTTTTTTATATTTTCACTGTTTTTTGATGTGCATGTATCCACAATATTCATGATCCTCTCAACCTTTGCAAAATCTCTTGTGCCATTCAAACTCACCGTGAACGCTGTTGTTAGGAGCATAACAAATAGGACCCCCAATGCTCTTTCTGTCTGCAAGTTTCTTTCAGGGTTGCCAAACTAGCCATTTTTCAGCTAGATCTGATTGACTTGTCCAATTTAGCTGATAAAGATCTATGATAGCCGATTAAATCAGTCAGTTTATTGAAAGTAAATGTTTAGTTTGTATTACTGGCAAACCTGGAAATTTCGCTGATTTGATGAGGGTAGCTTTTCTGGCGTCATCATTCAAAACTGAAAGAATGCACATTTTTTTTTTTTTTAATATATTTTTTTTTTTTTAAATGCAACATAACTGTATGAATTGTAAGATTATTATATATATCTTTAATTATTTATTTGTAAGACTTTAGAAACGTTTGTGAATAATGACAATATCAAATGAAACAATGTACTTCTTCAATTATTTACATAAGAGAACATGTAAAATTATGATATGAAAGATCATTTCATAAATATGTATGATTAAAGAAATATATCAAAATGTTACATTTTACAAGTCCATGATAAACATCTGGAAGTCACATGAAAATCTAAAATGATTACAGTTGTCTGAAGAGGAGGATTTCACAAAAAAACTGTTCCAGAAAATATCAGAGGGCCAAGCTATCATTGAAAAAAAAAAAAAAAATTTAATACAAAAACCTTTTTGAGGTCAGAAGTGTGAACAGTGATACATGAAAAGCATCCTGGTCAAATCAGTGTAATTTCGGTTGGAAATTCAATATTTGCCATATTACTAATTATTTCATTTGTTAATTTGGTTCTAAATGAGTATATATTGTGTGTATGTGTGTGTGTGTATATATAGATATATGGATACTCATTTAAAGCAAATTTAGCAAATAAAATCACGATATATAAACTAATGAACAGAAACAAAAGAATTTCTCTATGAAAGATCTTTAGTTATGGTGAGAAGATCTTGAGAGCTTCCTGACTGAAAAACTTTCTCTATTTGTGGAAAAAAAAATTTTCAGCTACATCTTCAGAGCGTGAAGCTATAAAGCTCTCCAGACTATATATCTACAACGTTTGAAATTTAGCAATTTTTCAAGGCAGTTTTAGCTTCAAGTTCCAAAACGTACTTGGCAACACTGAGTACTTCCCTTATTCTACCTGCAAGCCTACTTTATCAGCAAATTAAAGGCCTGCACTTCCCTCTCCTCATAATAAAAATCATCAAGGTACGCCCTTGACTGTTATTCGACTTACATAAGCTCAATTTTGTTATTCAATTACCATGCTTCGTTATGATGCAGTTTTATTTACTGCATTCTTAGCTTCCATCAAAACTGGACATTGATTATTAAACATACAAATTCTGTGATAGTTCCTTTCTGTTGATTCTTTTTGATTTGAAATAATCAGTCAAGATTTGTTTCTCTATACATTGTAGTTCTAGGAGAAAATTGGGTTGTTTCCTAGAATGCACGGATTGAAGGGAGATAACTCTTGGTAGCCTCAAAATCAAGTAAATATTATGTCCCGTCTTTCAACAACAACAGAGAAAACACTCACCCACTATTTTAAAAACGGCGCACAGATAAAATGCATGAAAACAATTGTATTTCCATACAAACTCTCAATATTTCACACACTCGATCACACGATTTTGAAAATTTTGCATAAATAAAATTGATAAAATGAACTATATTTCCATACAAACATTCAACATTTCCCACACTCACCTACTCGCTGTTAGAAATGGCGCACAAATAAAAACAATTCAGTTGAATAATTCAAAGCAATTACCATCTGTCCTTCTTTCAAGGGGAAATAATCATTCATTTTAAGGCTAACAGGAGTTATTTTGGAAAACTACTGAAAAAAAATTTTCTTTCAATTTTAGGTGCTTTCAATCTATTGGACTGTGGAACCATCTGAAAATTTGTTAGTTTTATATATCTACAATGTAAATATAATGATAAAGTAGACATACTTTTCACCTTTTTGCAGAAGTACAGCTCACATGAATTATTATCTCCTTTTTCTGGTTACTTTCTTTCATACCATCAACCCTAACCCTAAAATATCTAAAACTATTGTATTAAAATTTCTATCTTTAAGTTTCTATTTTGGCGCCATTTTTTAATTAAAGAGGAGAATTCATAACCTGGAAGGCATATTTTGTGAGTTCCACTTTATCATTATAGTTACCTTGTAAATAGAACCTTCCTTATGTAAAATCTTCGGAAAAAAATGTATTTTTCTCAAAAGTAACAAATTTCTGGATTGTTGTAAATTCTAATGCAGTTGTTTTAGAACTTTGAAAACTTTTCTGAAGGAAATATTCTGGTGGACCCCTATTTTTAGCATTTAATTTTCAGACTGTAAACAACGAGCTACAACAAAATTGAACAATTTTTTACCTTTTAAAATCATATTTATATTTTTTTTTTTATTTATAGTTGTGTGGTGGATGAAATAGTTTCTCTAATACAAGATTGACAATGTCAGGTTTAGAGGGAACTCTGGTGCTGAGACCTGAGCATTATTTATCGGACCCCAGTTTTGAAACCTTCAATTTAAATAACTAATAATATAGTTAGTCAAATGATAGTATAGATCAGCGGTTTCAAAACTTGAAGAATTTGAGGACCCCTTTTGTAAAGGAAATATTCTTGGGAACCATTATTTTAACATTTAGTTTTTGTGACAGTAATTAATGAATTACAATAACAAGCAACTTTAATATATCATAAGAGATCATTTTCTATTTAGAATAGATTACATTTATTCTAATCCTAATACATGGTATCAGTATATGTACAATAATTATCCTTTTATCCCAATTTCAAATTCATAGAAATTCAATTTTAATTTTCATTTACAGAACCCCAACCATACTGACGGACTCCCAGGTGTTTCGATACCACTCGTGTAATGAATGTAATTGAAAGCATCTAAAATTGAATTTCTTTTTAAATATTTTTCTTGGAGAACTGCAAAGTTCAGAAACTCAAATCTAAACCAAAATAATTTAGTCCATCCTTTTCCATGGGGTGAAGTTCAAAAAGTCATTTATATCCCTTTATGATTATCACAATATATATTTCTACTCCTTGTATGTTTTTTTTATGTAAATATATTTCTATACAATGTAGTTCTTGGACTTATTTGGATTTTTTAATTAATCCTCTTTAATATGTATCTCAATCAGAATATAAGGTTAGTAAAGTGTGTATCTCTTTGAAACAGTAGGACCTTTAATAAGTCTCTTCATGACAGAAGAACTGTGCGCAAGAGAACACCACTTATCACCAAGAGAAAATCCACTGCTGAAAGTTGCTAGATGTTTGTACGAAAGACAACACAACTCATTGCCAACTAAAAATCAACAACTGAAGGTAACAACACAAATCACTCACATCAACATGACTGAACAACTTGTGTATTCATGTTCCCAGCACACCATTTATATATGAAAAGGCCAGAGAGTGATCATATTAAAGGGCAATCACTTTGCCTGTCTCTTTCAGAAAGATTGATCACAGCAAGAGATACTAGTTATTACGCACGCCTTGAGCACCTGTTTCTGATATTGGCTAAGATCAAACTATGGAGTCCCACTGTGGTTTATCATTAAGTTTAGAAATTCATACTTAAACATTCAGTGTCTGAGATCTTTTCAGAGAGATCTGCTCCCACTTGGAATTAGCCATCAGAGATCAGTCTCTTCTCCAAACATATTCAAATCAAACTTCAGTAAATGGCTGTTGCATGATTTTATCCAGACAAATACTGGACTCAGTCTTGGTCAAAGTCATGTAGACCTGAGGTTACCCTGTATATTTTCACCACAGGTTTGTCTGTAGGATAGTGTCTCCAGATCAAGCTGTTTTTGCCTTTCCAAATCCTCATCTGTGCACTCCTGAACCAAAATTAACCATGTCAAAATCTCTTCTAAATGAACTTTTAAAATTTTCATTCATACAAAGCTAAAGAAAGTAAACCACTATATCTACCTAGGAAAACAAATCCTTGAAATCCTTAAAAGAGGAAGAAATCAGGTGTATAATCACTCTAGGTTGTCAAGCTATAAGTAGAGCAAGCTCAGCCTTCAATAACAAATGGATAATAGTACCTAATCCAAATTCTGTTTTTCTTTCATTAATTGTCTTAATTCTTATTTGTGCACTTTTTAACATCAAGGGTGATAAACAATGCCATATTCAATGAGGACTACCTTCCCTGCATTATGCCAAAATAGCTTTTTACTGTCTTGGTGTCTTGCCACTTACAGACTCTAAATTATTTTTTCCCTTTTGTAAATCCATAGTTGATTTCGACAATCATTAAAAGTTTGGCGGACACAAACTAAAGTTATGTTGAGTTTTAAAATTCTTCCAAAAATAGAATTGACTTCATAGAAATTTGAATCAAAGTAAATGAGTTATTTTCATGATTAATTGACTGGAATCTGTTGAAATATTGACCATAAACAATACTTCACAGAATGTATATAATAAAAAAAAAAAAAGATAATCAAAATTTTTTTTTTTTAAAGTAGTCTCATTCTTTCCAAATTGCGACTGATAAAGAAAGATAAAAATAGACTGCTGTATTGATAGTAATTTCAACTGAACTCTGGGTATATATGTTTGTATTTATATATTTGTGTGAAATTCAGACTTTTTCAGAGTTTTCCGCCCTACAAGAAGTAAGGTCATTGATCATATTTTGAAATCTTACATTATTTTATTCCGTGCAGTAACTTACCAGAAAAGAAATATGTACTAACTTGAGTTTAAAAGTTAGTATTTACAAGGAAAGTATTTGTTTCTAATCAATGCCTCGACTCTGGAAGACACTGATGCTGCAAAGCTGTTGTACAGGTCATCTTAGACTTCTTCTGTCCAAATTGTCTTTTTTACTCCTTTCAGATGATCTATAGTGGTATTTTCATCAGTGCAATTTTTCCTCTCCTTTCATGATATTCCATATATCCCAATCCAGTGAATCTGGCCTCTACACTCAGTGGTAGGGCACAAAGCACTATCCTGCATAAAAATGGTGCTATTTCTCATCTACATGAATGGTAGTACATAGAAATCCAAGACATCCACGTACCTCTCTGAATTCATAGTCACTTTTGATGGCAGAAAATATATGCAGAATAGTGCTCAGAGCCATACTGCTAAATGGATTTAGGATCATGATATTGAGCTCTGAGAATGGTCACCGAATTCAGAAGATATGTGGATTATCATGAAAGGAAAGGAAATATTGCATCAATGAAAATACTACCACAGATCCTCTGAAAGAAGTAATGAAGACTATTTGAACACAGTTCTGAAGCATCAACGCCTTTTTGAGTCACAGCAGTGATCAAAAACAAATATTTTTGTTTTTGATACCAACCTTTCAACTAAAGTTAATACATATTTCTTTTCGAGGATGTTTTTGCAGACAATAAAAGAATGCAATATTTTATGGTTAGAAAAAATTTTAATTTCATGATTTTTGGTTGGGGATTGCAAACTTTCACATGACACTGTAAATGGTTCCTATCAAAAGCATTTCTTTCATCTGCCACTTTGAGACATAGTTTGCAAATTGTGGTCCGTAAATGCGAAATATTAAAAATAGATGAAACTTGCAGATCTGGATCTTCAATCGACCATTGTAAAAGTTGTTATTTCCTTTTATTGCTAAAAGTAATTTATCTTATTTTTTTTCATTTCGGGATTTCTTGCTATATTTAAAGCAAAATGTCAAGTACATTCACAAAAATCATATGGAGACTCCCATGAGTGTAATTATACAACTTATTGTTTAAAAATTCTATTCATTTTTGGCCATGAAGGAAGATAATTTTTTTGTAATATTTATAATATTTGATTTGAGATCGAGATATGCAAGTTTTATATAAAAGTACTATTTAGGTTGCCCTGATTTTGCACCAGTTATTTTTATATAATCACTATGCTGTAAAAATATGAAAAATTTCATTAGCATTCCACCTGGTAACTTGATAAAAAATTATTTTGAGATTTCCAGTATTTTGACAAAAAAAATGTTAGTATCCTGGGTATTAAAAAGATATATTCAATTAAATCTACAATTTCCAATAATCTTATACAAAATTAAATTTAGTACTTATAATAGTTAGGACAATCTTGATGACTACAATGATGGAAGATGCCTGGGTTATGAAGGCTAACCAGATCAAAGGGCTCTCAGGTATTAATGAGCTGTCATCTGTTTTGTCTGAATGTACTGCCATTTTAGGACTTAAAAAGATAAGAGCAGTCACCCATCTTACATAAAATATGACCTGGTTTCAAAGATTTGCTATCTTGTTAAAAATGAATATTGTCACCTTTCTAAGGGGCAGGGGTACATGACAAGGCCTATTTTTCACCTTGGACAGTTTGACCTCCTTTATCTGCATAAGTAATTTAGTACATTCATAATCCATGACCTTGGATTTCAATTAAGAAGGTTGTAGAGGTGATATTGATCTTAACTGGTGACCTTGTAGTAACTCAGCAGAAACCAGAATTATCAATTTGGTTTATCAGTACTCCAGCTAGAATAATTGATCCTCCCATACACTGCCTGTTGTCAAAAAATGTGATCATGTGTAGTGGTGGCGCCAGCATTTGGTACCAAGGTTCAGCCAGAAAACTATGAGGACAGGAAAATTTTCTTATAAAAGTAATGGTATGAGTTCATATTGAATTTTAGCGAACGCAGGCAAAGCTTGGACAAGGCTGCTAGAAGCCGGGGCCAAATGCCATCAGTGGTCAATTGACTGTTTCTATTCACTGACTAACTGGACCAGTTTGATTTAAAATGATTAATTTTAATCAAATTTTTAGTCTAGTTAAAAATGTAGGTCTAGGAGAACCCCTTGATTTTATTTACCACCTCAATCATTCAAGTGTCTATTTTATGATTCAGTGAGTTCCCAGGCTGAAATAATGCTTCATGGGAGTTCATTTTTAACCCTATATCATGGTTGCCTGAAACACAAAGATAGAAAATCGCATTACTTTTGAAGTGACAAGATACCAAGTCAAATGAAGACATTTTCCATACAATTCTGACCCATGTAATTCAGAAAAGGATTCTTATACACGTTGACTCTATTCAGGACAAAAAAAACTGCAAAAAAAAATGTTCAGATATCTGATTATATATTTTCATGCATAAACTTTTTTGTTCTGTAATCTGTTTTGGGAGGGGGGTTGTAATCCTTGAAGTATCAGATTACTTCCAGATCTCTCGCTTATCTGGCCAATAGATCAATATTTAGGACACCAACCCAGATAATAATCATAAGTCTCCTATCCTATGCCCATTTATGGATCTATCTTATCTCAGCAAATTCCTGTCTTTTTTTTTCCTTTCTTTCCTTTGAATATGTGATGGGATCTACCAGGATAAAAGATGTAGAGATAGGAAGGATGAAGGGAAAGTAATGTCACTAAGTAAATGTGAGATAGAGTCTATACAATGTCCGTAAGTATGGTCATCCTAGTTTTGCCACTATGAAGTTATCTTATGAAGTCCAACCTAACTACGATGATAGTGCTTAACTTGGTTAGGATGTGTTCTTGGGATGAATATGTGATGATGCGTGTGTAAGAACAAAGTGTGTATACAAACTATCCTAACTAAAGAGAGAAAGGAGAAGAGACGAGCTTACCTCGATGCCGTCGGAAAACAAAGAGAAGGTAAGAGAGTGGCCAGCTAGAGGCATGGCCAGCTAAGAATACTGGGGCCAAGGAGCATTGGGCCAGGGAGAAGGAAAGAGAGAGAATGGCTGACCGCAGAGGCTGGGGCTAGAAGCGTACCCAGCTAGGGTGCTGGAGCTAGTGAGCATTGGACGATGTGCATCCAGGGGTTTTATTGGGGTTGTCAGAGGAAGTGATGTTTTGGGTATCTAGCTAAAAGAAGAGTTTCATACTCAATTCCTAACTAAAAATATTGGGGGCACTACTGTATCTCCCCCCCCCTAGCATTCCAGAGGGCTGCGAAGAGGAGTTGGAATTAGGAAAGTAAGAAATAGACAGGCGAAAGATCGTAGATAGAAATTTAAGGTTTCAACAACGTGATGGAACAAAATCATGGACAAAAAGTCAATCCCAAGAGAGATGTATAAGTGAAGGTTTGGCTGTAAAGCCAAATAGAACTGTATAACAAAATGTTCATTTAGTCAAAAGCAAAATGTTTCTGTTTTAGGAAAAATGCTGTGAAGGAAATTTTTGTGTGTTCGCAAAATAGTTCAGAAAAAGATAGTGTATGTGTAAAATTTTGCGTGAGCGAAACTATTGAAAATTAATACGAAAAAATAGTGTACATATTATTGTGTGGATGTAGACAGCAAATGGAGCAATTCTATTTATGAATGAAAATGTGGTCAAGCAAACGTGTTCGTGCTCGTCCAAAGTGTGCTAATAGGTAGCAGTGTTCATTCAAGCGCGTTCGTGCACAAATGTGTGCGTAGAAGGTTCTACAATGGCCGTACTAGAAGTAGTAGTCGGTGTCCATGAGGAGAATTCGTCGGTCAGATCAGTGCTATTGGTAGCAGTGTTCATTCATGCGTGTGTGCGCAGATAAGCACATAGAAGGTTTCTACGATGGCCGTACTAGAAGTAGTAGTCAGAGTCCACAAGGAAAAATTGTTGGTCAGATCATTAGTGCTGAATACGATACAATTTTCTATTGTTGGATGATCGCATGTTTTCAATGAAGAATCTGTTTCTGTGTGGACACGTGTGATGATTTCCTGAAATCTTGTGTTGAAAAATGAGTGCAGTTTTTCGGGTGATTTTGTCGAAAACTTTCACATGAAAATGTAGAAAGAGTCATCATTGAAGATTTACTTGTTGGAGTGAAGATTTCTCGATTTTCCAGATTTGAATTTGAATCTTCAAGCATGTTTGTGTATAGATTCACCAGCGAATTTTCATCCGAAAAGTTTTATCGAATCTATTCACGTAGAAGGGTCACCAGTTTTTTGTGAGATGTCTTTTGTGGTGGATCCGAATACGCAGTGGGATGTTGGAGAGACGAGAATTTTGGATCCTCGTGGGTGATGTGTAGTGCGCCGCAGCCCTGTAGCTGTGAAATGAAGGAAGCTGTACGAAGAGAAGGGAATGGAATTCATGCCAAGTATGAAGTTGGACGTGCATTCAAATAAAGAGGAATCAACACATACAAGAATTATGGTCAGACAAGAGACATACGTTTAATACAAGAATAAAGATGAGGTACATGTACGGGTAACATTAATACGATCGATCGTGAGAAGTAATGTTAGGAGAAGAGATAGTAAAGGTGGGAGTTCTCTTGTCTTGATAGTGCTGGCGTCAAAGTTGTAGTGGAGTTATCTGAATGTGTGGACTCCGTATGGTTTGATTGCTCCCAAATACGTGGAAACCGGGTTCAGTGTGTGAGCCTTATCGCCAAGTAAGTGAGTGAACTTGAGAGCTATTCTCAGATGCTGTTAGACTCTTGACGAACAGACTATGAAAGACATAGAACATGAGAGAAGGTAAGAGAGTGGCCGGCCGCAAAGGCCGGGGCCAGAGGTATGGCCGGCTAGGAATACTGGTGCCTGAGAGCATTAGGCCAGGGAGAAGGAAAGAGAGAGAATGGCTGACCGCAGAGGCTGGGGCTAGAAGCGTACCCAGCTAGGGTGCTGGAGCTAGTGAGCATTGGACGATGTGCATCCAGGGGTTTTATTGGGGTTGTCAGAGGGAGTGATGTTTTGGGTATCTAGCTAAAAGAAGAGTTTCATACTCAATTCCTAACTAAAAATATAGGGGAAGCTGAAAGGAAACATTGACATTAATACAATCATTGATAGAGTAGGCCTGATTGCTAAATAATTACAGAAGGAGATAGGATTTTAGACAGAATGGATACACAATGTTTGAAGGTAGGTAGAAGAGAAAGGTAGAAGTAAGCGCTTGAACAAATAGCTCAGTGTGATATATTGTAGCAGCTGTAAGTTTATAAAGAAGTGATAACGGTAATATTTTGAATCTGTAAAGCTTGATATTTAAGGATAATTAATGATAGAGACAGAGTAATCAGTGTAGTGCCTGCAGCAAAGTTTTAAGGCAGTTTTGCACACCTGAATTGATGATTGCTGAAAGCAAACTAAGAGGCTATTCCCAGATGCTGAAAAACACATTACAGAAAAGCTATTTAAGTCACTGAAAACATATGAGGGTTTTAATCCATGAGTTCTTCTGTCTTAATTCTCCTTGCTTTAGAAAGCATAGAGAGAAAGGGAGAGAAGGTACCTGGCTTAAGAAGCCAGGACTGAATGAGTTATTGTTACTGAAGGTTATTGCTTTCATGGGCAGGAGCTAAAGGTGATGACATATTTCATATATGACTAGATTTAGGGTTTTATATCTAAAGCTAATACTTAGTAATTTTAGTATTGATTTTGATTTTTTTTTAAATTAACAAATCAACACACATTGTCGTGAAAACTGGATAATTGTAATGTGACTTTTACACATATATACACACACATACACATACACATATGTTTATAAATGTCTGTTTCAAGCCAAAAGGATAATTGGTCAAATGGAATACTTGCTTTTTTAAAAATGCATGTTCATTTCTTGAAGATATCAGTATTGTGATTTGAACCACAAAAGTCATAAATTGATTGTGAGAAACATATGACTTACTATAAAATGAATTGTTTGCTTTGTCAGGAATAAAACTAAGACTTTGGCACCCGAGTGAACACATCCATTTCAGGCCATGAAGTGTGATGGAAGAGAGCGAGAAAAACGGAAACAAGGTTTTTTATATGGTGAAGACTTACTAGAAGTGAGTACTACTTTTGAAGGTGAGTGGCTTACTGGGAGTCTGTACAACTTTATGGGTTAGGAAAATGAGTGACATCAATATAGTGATACTTATCTTGGTAATTTTACATGCTACTTTTATTTATTAGATTTTTGTTTATAACTTTAGATAATGATAATTTGAATCCATCACAGACCTACACCATCTGACTTCTGGATCATACTCGCTTACATTACAAATGGCAGTTGGAATGCATATTATGTGACAGCGTTGCCACCAAGTTATATCTGAATATACCCTTTCGCCCCCTTCCTCGAAGCATATACTTTTGCCCCTTCCCCTCCCTGGAAAAGTGGCAGTAGACATCTATGCTAGCATTTCTAAAAGAAAAAACACTCAAATTTCGTAGGGAGGTCTACATAGGTATTTGCTTATCTTAAAAGTCACAAGTGTTGGATGAATACATAGTGAGGATCAAACTCACTACAATACTGATAGATTGCGTGTCCAGTGTACCAACTTCAGCTTCATGGCACATCTAACTCCTTTTCAGAACTCTGTTAAGAAAAAAAAATCATAGATTGAAGCATTTGAAAATTTCAAGTTCTAACAAATTTTAATTTCTTGCAATTATTAAACGAAAGCAAAAAAAAATGAATCAATAAAGTTTTGGATTCCATAAAGTGGATCTAAATTTTGCTGAATAATAAGGGGGAAAAAAATTCAGATTTTTCTTGTTTCTATCAGTTATCTCCCCTAAGTTCTATAGCTTCAAAGAATTACCTCCCTTGACCTCAGCTTTTTCGAATCATTTTGCATCGATTGCAAATGTCGGCTGTTTTGAAATTCAATTTAACCAGAGACCATTTCAATATATTTCAAATTTTATAATTTGTCCAATGTTGCATTTATTCATAGAAGGCAAATCAGACAGAAGATGGGAGAAAGAAGTGAGTACAACGATGTCATAATTATTTCTTTGTTTACAAATTTTACGAATTCATCTCATCTAATGCAGTACTGTTACCTAGTCACTCGTCAGGTAATCAGCCCTGCCGTAGTCGGTACTTATCTGTGTCTTGTGGTCTAATAAATTTGCGTCAACTTTCTAAATCTGACTCATAAAAAGACTTGATAAATGAATTGTAAACAAAGAAACTTGTTTGAGGTTTTACTTTTAAAGCTAATTAAAAACTTGCAGTCATTGATGTATTGGCCACCGTCAATATCAAAAAGAAGTTGCCTCCCTTAGTGGCTAAAAAATGGCAGGAATTTTTTAGCTGCTTATTTTCATTTTGTTAATATATATATATATATATATATATATATATATATATATATATATATATATATATACTGTTTATTAATTGCATCAAGTTGTGATCAACCTATGTTGATCATGCTCGAAAAATCGAACGAAGACTCAAATTTAAAAAAAAATTGAATTTTTAAATATGATTATTAAAATGCGATTAAAAAATCCAAAGAATTCAGGTACCATTGTATGTTTTCGTGCGTACTTATTATTTTTAGCCATAAATTTAGCTGGTTGTAGAAAATGGAAAAATATAGCCATTTTTGTCTAACGAAGGGAGACTCTTTTTTTTTATATTTACGATGACCAATAATTTACACCTGGACGTGCAAGTTTTACCGGTGAAAATGCTGTTCCATAATGTTACTGTAGTCGGGAGGAGAAATGCTCTCTAAAACCGGTGGCTTCCTAGATTTGTAACTTCTTTGAATGGCCCCATCTGGTTTGGTTGTAGAGAGTGAAAGGGTGACCATATTTTTTTATTGGTACGTACGGATTATTACAATAATAACAATATTTATCTTACTTTTGTTTTTTTGTTTATCTTCAAAAAGAATAGAAATTCGTCAATTCCCGATCTAATTCTTTTCCACCTTTGCATTACGCATCAATGTTGTTGTTTTTTGAGAAAAGCTCTTTCATGAAATATTACAAAAGGGGAATTGTTGATGAAACGGGACTTGTACTACAATGAGAACATGAATCTCATAACGTTTCTTTTTCGTGTATTATCTTTTTTTCATTATTGATGAAGGACTGATCATTTGGAAAACTTTTGACAGCATTTTCGAAGCTATTTTTTTTTTTAGTTTTATATTCTTGATGAAGAACTTTGGAAAATTTTTGACAGCATTTATTAAATTGATTTTTTTTTAGTCTAGATTTGTTAAATCGGAATTGACGAAATTGTCATAAAAACGTGTTTCCCATGAAGAATAAATTGATTTAACAGAATGAGATCTTACTTTCTTGAAGATTTTTTTTGTTTTTGCTTTTTACGTAGAGCCAGTGACGTGGGCATAAAACAGGTGATCGATTTACAATGTACTCTCATTCAAAACTGAGCTGTGACTTAGTGGCCCTCTTTGCGATACCCAATGTTTAGTTTTCAGTACCAACATCTCAACAGAACCCTGAATCTCTGACTGCAAACATGGTCTCCTCCTCTCCCTAAAAAAACTTGCAGTTAGTTGTTTGTTAAGGTTTAGATTTTGTGATAGGGTTATAAAATTATACAATTAAGAAGAAAATGGAATCAAAACTTGATTATCGCAATAGTAATTTTACAATTTAGTAATGCAACAGAACTACGCATTTCTAACACCTAGTGGATTCATGCAACCTTGTGCGAGCCCATAAAAAATTGACCTTTAGACATGTGTATTTCAGTTGTTGTGTGACCAAAATGCAGAATAACCATTGCAACTGCAATTCCATGAGATTTGTGTGAAATGGAGCTCGAGACGTAAGATTGTATCCGAACTCAAAATGTTATAAACTTTTTTTTCTTTTGTAATGATTTTTTAGATGATATTTGTATTGAAAACTGCACATCAGGTATTGCAAAGAGGGTCACAAAGTCAGTGTCCAGTTTTGCATTGTAGTACATCATAAATGAATCACCCACTTTATGCTCAATCCACTCACTTCGTGTAAGAAAAGTAATTTTTTCTCAAAAATCAAGAAAGTTTCCTGGAAAGCAAGGTTATGTTCATTTAGATCAGTTTATTCTGCATCGGGGGTGGGGGGTAAGTTTTTATAATGAGTTTGTCTATTAGATCTTTTTGCAGTCTTTGTATAGATGCATAGTAAAAATAATTAGAGAGTTGAAGAATTAGTTTTAAATTAATTTTTGTTGTTTTTTGTTGAAATAATCCTTAAAAGTTTTTTCCTGACACTTATGAAAGGAAATTTATCAAAAGATGTTTAAATGTGTAATTGTACTGTGTGTGAATGTTTTGAATAAATTTAATATGTTGTTGGAACAGGTGAAATAAGCCATGGTGAACAACCACATGCTGTAAATTGCTTGCATGATGATTAAAGATCAACCATGCTTGAACATGGGTTATAATTCAAAACATTTTAGGTGCAAAGACAAAGTCATTCTGTTCACACAGTTCAGGCTTCCTGTTTTTTTACGCCAAGGGATTCTGAAATGCCAACGTGAAAAGTGGATCAGGCAAAACTTACAGCTTCGTAGTATTCGTCCTTATATGCCTTAGCACAACTGGGATTTTCAAAAATGTGTTGGCTGATGGTTGAATCCATTTTTTGTTGATCCATGCTAGATAGTTTTTTCTTTGTCAGGCAACCAACATACTGAGCCCCACAGCTGGACACAAATTCATAAACTCTTAGAGTTTTTGGTGGTGTAGATAAATAGTCTCTCTTGGTGGTTGGGAGAATTTTGTGTTGAAAATAACACATGGGTTGGTTGGAGGGAAGCAATCCATGATGCTCCTAGTTACTTAGCCAAGCATATAGATACATTACCAATCCATGGTACTTTTGCATACACAGGGCACTTCATTTGGCCAAGCTTTTTTCCATTCAAAAACTGGCTATCCTTTTCCAAATGCAGTTAAGGACCATGTCCTCGGAATAGCCATTTTTGAACAGATTTTCATCCAGTTGGTCAGCTAATTTGCTTTTAGAGCAGATCATAAGTGCCCCTGTGAACTATTGTGTTAATAAAGTTTATCTACCTTTGTTTTGAACTAGAGAAATCCCAACGTGTTTATAGTCCAGTAAAGATTGGCTTACTGTATACACTGGTAAGGAATGCAGTCTTACACCTATCAAGAACGTCAAGAAAGGCTTGGGTACCTTTTTGTCCATACATAACCATAATTTGAGACATGAGTGTAACAAGTTCTACTTTTGGAATAAAGGGTTACAATCAGAACCCATTTAGAGAATCACAAAGGTGTCAATCATGTATCAGAAATAAACATTGGGTTTTTGTGTGCTCAAAAAATGTTCTAAAAGAAAAAAAATGGCAAAGATATTAACTAATGTCAGCCCCAGAGCAACTCCCTTTATCCGGCAGTACATCTCAGTGAAAGAAATGGAGGGAGCAAGGAATTGAGCCCAGAATTATCCAGCTTGAAAATTAAAACTTCTGTTGCATAAGAAAAAAATGAATATACTGCCAGCAATCAAGAAGCAAACAAATGAGAAAAAACATTCACACAAACATTCATATGCAACAATAGAAAGAAATACAATAGATAAAGAGAGAAAAAAATAAGGATTATAAAATATCATTTGATGAGATTCAAAGATTTGTGCCTGAAAAGCAGAAACAAAGAAACATGAGGAGTAGCAACAGTGCTAGAGATGGAGCCAAGAAGAGACAGAGTAGTTGCAGCAGGTGACAAGAAGGAAGCCTGGCTCTCACACAGAATGAAGAAGGCAATTGAAATGTGAAGATACAATTAGTCCAAGAAAACTTGGATTTTCCTACCTAGACTTTTCTTTCCTTTCCTCATTTTTCCAGTATATAAACTGTTCTGTTTTTCTCCAAAATCCACATTTGTTTGTTATCCTTCTCTGAATGTTTTTTTTTTCATTGTTTTAGCTGTGTTTATTTTGATCTTGCAATAACCTACACACAGCCAAACACATACCTCTTAAGAAAAACCCAAATTAAAGACCAAAAATCTCTTTCCCTGGCTAGCATAGTTCTTTTTATCTTTTTTTTTTTATCGCCTTGAATAACCCGACCCACACCACATCACACTGAGAAGGTTATTATAAATTGAATTCAACCAATCTAGTTGTAAGCTCCATCAATTCAATAAATACTTCCATAGGGAACAAGGGCAATCAAGTATACTCCGGTATAGAGCATTACCTCAAATGTCTATAGTCTCATCTAACAGTACATTTGTCAAAAGGCTACTAATGTCAAAGAACATATAAAACTGTCTTTTTGGTTCATGTCAGAATTCTGTGCAAACCCAACTGTAGAAAGATGGGTTGAAGAGGAACATTAGGTTGGTGTGTTTTAGGTAGCCCGTACATTTGTGGACATTATGAAGCAGTGGGTCTAACTCTGTTGTAGATATATTTAGTCAACAAACTATTTTGTTGATATAGTTATTTGATCCAAAATCACAAGACCTGATCCCATGTCAAGTTTATTTATGAGGATTAGTTTGTTGCTCCTCAGTGATTTTATAGCTTGAAGGTGTTTTCTGTGCCTGTTAAAGTTAGTATGGTCAATCGGTGAGCTACAGTAAGCATGTACTAGCTCACTCAAATGTGCCTTAATTCCCCTAAAATCATCATCCAAAACTGTTTTGCATTTAGAGAGTTGAGAAAACAAAATTTCTGATTCTGTGAACAATTCTTCTGTGTTAATTTTCTGGGATGGAATACAAAATTCTAGCCTATGCTCCAATACAAACTGTTCAGTTTCGGAAAAGGAGTAAACCGTGGAATTTATGATGTGCTTTTTAGCACAGCCCATCTTGCCACTGTAATGTTTACAAACGAGCAAAGCCTACATTTTTGTGGTGTTTATGCTGGGTCTGATTTTTGGTTTGTTGATTGATTTTAGAAATGTATCGACAGAAATGAATCCTATCAAAAAACAAGAGGAAATTATGTCTTATTTTACCTGTTCCAACAACATCTTAAATCTATTCTAAACATTCACACAGAGCACACTTACATATTTAAGCATTTTCTGACGATTTTTTTCTTTTGAAACTTGTCTGACAAAAAAGCTCTCAGTGAACAAATTTCAGGAAGATTGTTTGGATCTGATGGATTACTGGGGAAAAAAAGTCTTCTTCTTTTTTTTTTCCATTTTATCAACATGATATGAATTTACCATCAGTGATTTAATTCTGGTACCTCTAAAATCTATGAGTCTGTTAGGGTTCTGACAGTATATCATCTTCCAGGTCCTAGAACTGGAAATTGAGCATCCTCCAGGCCTTGGGCGTAGAAATTTGGCTCCCTTTAAGCCTCAAACATGATAATTTAGTGCTCTAATTCTTACGCATGGGAGTTTAGCATCCCGTAGTATTCAGATATTACGTTTTAGTAGGTTTCTTTTGATGTGATTATTTTTGATCATCTTGAAAGAATAAACTTATAAATTGATATAATCAACATTGATATGAGTTTGTATTGGTAGACTTTAGTAATAACAAAGTAATGGAAATCTCACAGTTCTTTTTTTTTTTCTTTTTTTTTTAATGAACGGGGATTCCAATCCTAGAATTCAGTAATATATTCACGCAAATTGAGAAGTTGAAAAATTGATAGCTGGAAAAGCGAGGGGCAATTTGAGCAATGTGATCCATATAACTGATCACCGTCTTGTACGATATGCTGCTCAAAAGTTCCAGTGATTTGAACATTGCTGGGAAATAATGCATATTAATTCCTACTTCCCACCATCACCCTCAATGTAGTCCCCTTGGGCATGTATACAGCTGTCCTACAGTTAGAAATGTTGGGCAATTGACATGAAAACAGCTTTTCATCAAGGAATTCCTATCAAGCAAAAAGTGTATCTGAAACTGCCACTTGAGGCTAATGCTTCTAAAAAATGAAGGCTTCTAAAGAAACGTGTATATGGATTATAGGATGCATCCAGAAGCTTGATTTCAATGTGTGTGAAGAATTGAATTTGGATGCAAGCGTTCTGAAATAGATCCAGCCTTGATCTATTGGCATCATGATGATCATCTTTCTTGGCTTCTGATGCATGCTGATCATTTTGTATGAGCCTGCAGAAATTATTTTTGAAAATTGATAGAAAAACTTCAAACAACTTTTAAAATTAGCAAACAAGCAGATGGCACGTTCAGCTTTTGAGAATTCTACCTAAGAATAATAGCTCAGAATTCTAATGTTGACGATGCTGAATCTATACCAGTTTGCGCCTCAGGAAGGTATGGTGATTTGAATCAAAAAGAAAATATTTTGTTGTCTGACTCGTCAAATTAACTGAGTAGCTAATCAAACACACCAAGACATTAAATATGAAACTTTGGAATTAAGCATGTCTGTAAAAATCAAAAAGTCGAAGATCAGCTTCATGCCAATAAAGTGGTTAAAAATTTAAAAATGCAAACATATGGCATTGTTTTCCCTGAACTTGGGGATGAAGCAAATCTGAAATTGAGAGTATGTTCAAACTTGATTGATGGAGTTACCAGTGCTAAGGAATACCTCATATTCCTCATAGTAAAGAAAATATGCAGAAAAGTATGTAGTACAGTAACTGCTGAATCTCTGGCTATAGTTTAAGACCTGGGTACCACCTACTATCTAGGACATTATTGATTGAAGTATTCTTCGATAAACCAAAGGAAATGAACATTCCCATTGTATACTTTACCAACAACAAATTGTTGTGTAAAAACATACATTCTAGAAAAGTTGTCAGCGAAAAATGTATTAGTTGACATTGCAAGCACTAAACAAATGTTGAAATGAAAAGAGATCACTAGTGTGAACTGGATTGATGCTTCTCATCAGTTCTTGAAAAATGAAATAATCGAGTATAGCAAAAACTTGAAGATACGTGTTGTAGAAATTATTTGACAGGTTAACTAGCGGAGTTATCATAATTGTTCAACAAATTGAAATGTTATTCTTGATTGTTCTGTTTGTGGAGATTTAATTAGGATGCAAGTAAAAGATTCTTTACAGTCAATGGATATTAGAAGAGACTTATTCAAAGTGTGAAGATAAAACATGCTTGAAATGCATCTTTTCCTGAGGGTAGACGCAACTAATCTGCTTATTAAGCATGTCTGATTGGATTATCAAGAAATTATGCAAAGGATTTATTGTTTAGAATTTTACACAGTTGATTACTTCAATGATTTGTTTGGTTTAGGAATGAGAGATAAGAGATTTTATTTAAAACAATAAGAAATAATAATATCGTGTTACTTTTGAGGTCTGTTGATGTTTGCTCCTGCTTGAAAGGAAAGGGGAATTATGAACATAAAGGGCTAGGCTAATGTGTAATTTACATAACATTTATAAAGTCAACACTGTAAGCCAATCAGATAAGCCAGAATGGCTTCTTTTAGTATATGAACTTCCAGTTGGGGAGGGAATGAGTAGATGTTCAGAGACATACCAAGGCATTCATATTAGAAGAAATGAAGTTCATATCTCTGTCAGATTACCAACTAATTTTCACTAATGTTACTTTTTTAAACAATACCATTATTTTTCAATGAATGATGAATTTTTTTCTTTCTTATAAACAGAACTAATAGTAAAAATGTACATTTTTAAATAAAATTCCATTAAATTTTGTTTTGAAAACAGCTGGGTATTAATTTTATCTACTAATGAAATGTGCAATATGTTGAGTTCATTGGTACACAAACTGATTTGTTATATTTTTGAAATTGCTAATTATGCATGAGTCAAGTATTTTCTTTAATAATACCTCTTCTTTATTCACAGGTACTGCAGTGAAAAACTGATGGCCATAAAGAAACTGTAATTATTAATTTGAAGTTGCAAATAAGAATGAAGAGGTATTCAAATCTTTCATGAAAGGTTTTCACTTACTTTATATTCAAAAGTACACGTGCAAATAACTCCTGGAAATAAAACTTTTCAAAGCAAAGTGTGTTGATCAGCATATTCAAATTGTCCAGGTATTAGGAAACACATACAATCACACACTGGTGAGGAACATTTTCCTGTTAAGTGCATAATTTAGTACTTCCACACAGTTCAATTTTGAATAGTAACATGCAAACACATACTAGTGAGAAACCTTTCTCTTGTGAAATATGTGAGTCAGCATTTTCACACAGTTCTAATTTGAAGCAACACATGCAAATACACACTGGTGAGAAACCCTACTCTTGTCAAGTGTGTGGTTCTGCATTCTCACAAAGATTCAATTTGAAGCAACATGTGCAAACACACACTGGAGAGAAACCTTTCTCATGTCAAATATGTGGATCAGCATTTTCACAAAGGTCCAACTTGAAGCAACACATGCGACGACACACTGGAGAGAAACCTTTCTCTTGTCAAGTATGTGGATCAGCATTTTCACAGAGTTCAGAATTGAAGCATCACCTGCGAAAACACACTGGTGAGAAACCCTACTCTTGTCAAGTGTGTGAGTCAGCATTTTCACAAAGTTCCAATTTGAAGAAACACATGCGAACACACACTGGAGAGAAAACCCACTCTTGTCAAGTGTGTGGATCAGCATTTTCACAGAGTTCTGATTTGAAGAAACACATGCGAACACACACAGGAGAGAAACCCTACAATTGTCAAGTGTGTGGATCAGCATTTTCACAGAGTTCCAATTTGAGGACACATATGCGTATACACACTGGTAAGAGATCATACTCTTGCCAACACTGTGAATCAACATTTTCAGAAAAGTCTTATTTAACGAAACATATGCTAATACATACTGGAGAGAAACCCAAGACTTGTCAAGTGTGTGGGTCAGTATTTTCAAAGAGTTCTAGATCAAAGAATTATAGGAAAACACACACTGGGGAGGAACCTTATTCATGTCAAGTGTGTGGGTCAGCATTTTCAGATTTGAAGAACCACATGCAAACACCCACTTGAGAGAAACCCTACCCTTGTTAAATATGTGATCCAGCCTTTTCAGAGAATTCAACTATGAAGACACACAAGCGAACACACACTTGAGAGAAACATTTCCCTTGACAATTGTGTGGAACAGTATTTCCATAGAGATCCAGTTTAAAGAATCACACGCGAAGACACACTGGAGAGAAACCTTTCCCTTGTCATATATATCAGCATTTGCACTGTGTTCCAATTTCAAAATGTTGGTGCTAACAGATACTAGGAAGGAACAAAATCTCAAAAGTCACATGCAACACACTGAGGGAAAGCTTTGTTCTCTTAAAGTCTGTTAAGTATTCTGATCTCAATCAACATAGTCGTACACATTAAAATGCAACCTTAATCATTCAAAGTATATGGATTAGCTTTTCCACTGGATTCAAATTTAAATGCTCACTTGAGCAAAATCATTTCTTTATGAAGTGTTTGGTTTTGTATTTTAAGGATATTCTGCTTAAATACACAAGTGAATTAAATTCTTTCTTTGCCATTCAGCAGAGAAAATGTAACCTTTGATATCAACAGGGAAAGACTGTATCTTAGATTTTCCATTGCTGTTATTTTGATTGATTTTCTTTCATTCAGTAACAAGAAAAGTAACTATGTTGAATAAAGATACTGATATGATGTGAACATTTTTTTTGCATCCTTCTGATGGATTTTTTTTATTTCTTTATTAATTTGAAGCAACAAAATTATCTAGAAGCCATAATCCATTATTCTAGATGAATCTCCTCTTTTATAAAATGAATGAGTCACAGACTGACATCTTTGTATAGCCCTATTATAGTCTTTCAAGGTGTATGTTACATTTCTTTCAGATGAACATGTATACAAAATATTCTATTTCTATAATGAAAGATGTCTTTCCTTGTCTCAAAAGTCGCAAAAAAGATATAAAAGAAAGTAGTTAAGGCCAGTGATACTTTGGACATTGTATTTCCAGAATAAAATATGGGACCTAGGCTCTCAAGATCTTGCATGAAAGTCAAAGGGTTTGTTTATATCATCCATGAGGAATTTCACAACAAGCCCAGAACTCCTTTCCGGTCAGAATTTGTTTTTTGAGGTTCTCATGTATTTTTGAGTATATATATATATATATATATTTATATATATATATATTGTAAGCTCTACCTACATGAATATGGCAAGCAGTGATTTGTAGATTTATGTGATGAATATGAGTTACATATAGAAGATATTGCTTATGAAAGTGAATGTTAAATTCTAGTGTGAAGTTTGAGGTTAAGCTTTGTTTTATATAATGGGGAGAAATAGGTCATCTAGTCAAACAGAAGGATATTTTATCAACACCAGAACCATCCCCCACTTTTATAAAATTATGACCTTTGATAAAATGATAATACTCCTTCCTTTAATTAATTATATATCAACTCAAAAGTGAAACAACTCCTAGTAGCTAACAGGAATATATTTTTATGCATTTATCTGTACTCTATAATGATAAACATGGTGACATGAGAGAAATAAGGGTAATTATGTATCATAGTAAAATAAAAAGGAGGCTAAGCCAATTATCCATGATTCTGAAGACATTTATTTTAGTTTTAAAAATTTATATTTTTAACAAATATGAAGTGGTATATTTTAGTACTTCAGGATAGTAGAATATCTTTGAAATGATTGAATTTATGTTTCTAGTTTTTCTAACTCTCATCATTTCAAGAATATACCAATTGATTCCTCTGGCAGTACCATCTCACCCCTTTGACAAAATTATCATCGCTAGGTGAGATAGTTTGGACAATTTACAAACTTGTATTTAGTTAACTATAGGTTAGTATTGAAAGGAGCTAAGGATTAGACAGAAGAACCAAATTGTAAGGTTACATATAAACATTAGAACAATTGCACTACTATTTAAACCTGATTTTTTTAGGAATATTTTTTCAAAAGCAGCCCGAGTACTACTGCCCAGTCCTTCAAGTTGGGAAATGATAAGGACTTATGTTGGCAAAAAAATCGCTTGTGTTCAAAAGTTTTTGGTACTGTTCATAACCACTTTGGATTCATTCCATATTAAATCACCTGCTGTTCCCAAGGTTACCCACTAAGATTCTACTGGAAAAATTCATGGGTGCTCTGATATCAAATTTATGTAGAAATCAGATTGTGCTCAACTTTTGGAGATCCCCAAAATTGCCTTTTTTCATGTCTTCATTGGACCATGTTGGCAGTCAGCCACTATTTTCATATTTCTACCATGTATTCTCATATGTAAGGATCTGCTGGGAGTTTTGTTCTGTTGCTGGGATTCCTTGTGGAGTAATATAGTATATATGTAGCCTCAACTAAAAATTAAATTTTACACAACTTTCATTATATTTTGAAACAGTAAATTTACATTGTATTTAAAACAAAAGTGGAAACATGTTCTCTCTAAATTACAACTCACTAACTTCATGAATAACTTTGAAAATGAACACATTTTTCTGGGCTTGCTGACTATTTTTTGGTAAAGAGCATTTGATTTGGAAATGATTTTATCTCTTCTGACAGTTCCAGATTTTTTTAATTAAGAGTTTAACCATATGCATTCAATAAGTGGTAACAAGAAATTGCTGAAATTTGGGACTAGTTTTCTGTAAATGCTTGTCATTCATTTATTCTCATAATTATGAGTTATTTGGTTCAGGGAATTAGTTGAGTTCACCAAATTTCAAAGTTTTTGTATGTTCTGTCTCAGATTTTTTGTACCATATGCAATGCAGAACTCTGATTTAGAAGGAGATATGATTCCAGCCTATCATGGCTTTATAAATTCTTTTTTTTACTATTTCATAACTCTGTCAATAACTGTCTTGTTTTTGAAAATGGAGGATTGCTACCAGACTCGATTCAATGAAAGACTTCCTCTTAAGTTGCTATGCAAGGAGATTAGGTTTGGATATTTTTTTCAATAATGGTTTGTACTGTCATTTCAGCAGCATTATTTTGATTTAATGTAATGTTCATTACCAATGGTAATGGGTGTGCATTTGATGTTCTCTTCATTGTGCTATCTATCAGTTTATTTGTGCAGTCAACCATTAGACTAAAATAACTGAAGGGATCATAACCTGGCAGAGGTTTTGTTGATTCCACAATTACAAATGTCCATGAAAAATCATGTCTTAGGTTGTGTAAAGCCAGATTCAATATTGGTTGACTTTTAACTGAAGCAATGGAGACATTATTGGGTAAATAATAACATCATTCTGACAATTTTTTGGTATGATTGATATGGCAGTTCTTGTATGCACAATAAAAATAAACTTTTGAGCCCCTTACTTTTGAGCGGTGACTTCTTGGGGCAATGGGTCAGTGGATGCTAACACATCCAGCCGAATTAGTTTTCCAATTTCTCACCAGGCGCAGATGAAAGGGGACAGGAGCTAGGTTGAATTTTTATATTAGATTAGTTTGGTCACTTGCACCATGGCTTGCAGAATTTGGTATGTTCTACTAAGTACAGGTGAGCCCAATAAAACTTGAGTCTTTGGTCTCTATTGAAAGGTTGACCATTGAGGACGGTTGTATGTTTTATTTGTGTAGTCTCCTGTTGGGTGCTTTTCCCAGATTTCCTGTGACATTTATTGGATATGTGCTGTTTCTTTATTGAAATATAAAAGGAGATCATCCGCCATTTTGCCGAGCCGATCCATGTTTAAATCCACTTATAATGCTATCACCGGTGTAATGGATGATGGCAACACCTGGAAGATTTTGCATCAGACATCATCTCCAACACCAATTCAACTTGTAGCTCATTCAGGTGTATTGATGGACCTGTCATGATGGAAGATATCATCAGTTTATTCTACATTTCAGGTGTAGATTTTTTGTACGACGAAATAACTGCTTCTTCATGTGTATCATAGATAGTATCTATAGATTGCTGTACTGTTGGTTGAATTTTTTCCGAAAGGTCCATCATTTTGTCACTTGATGAAGTTGCTGTGTCTCTTTGAATAATATCTACATCACCAATGTGAGGTTTTTTAAGTTTTATTGTTGTTGACTTCATTTTCATAGGTATTATAATAACATATCAGAAGGTTCCCACGGATAAAATAGGTGCGTGCTCATTACTACATAGTAGGGGGCGTGGCTGTTAACATTCGGTCAAGTAAGATAACAACGGAAGAAACTAGTAAACAAGCGAGAGACAAATTGCAGAGGAACAACTAACAAAGCCTTCACATGTAAAAATGCTACACTACTTATTTATGTTCATGGATTTTAAACAAGAGAAATTATTTTTTGTAATGTCTAGTGAATGTAAAGTCCTTTCAATATGCATGAAAGTCTATGATCAAGGTACTTGTAATTGAGCTGCTGTGTCATTATATATACCTATTGTTCATTAGGAGATACTGCCAGACTGTCCGGTTATCTCTTTACTCCATCTGAATAATTCTTTTTTTTGTTTTCTCAGAAGTTTAGGTCCTTTTCTATGAATTTTTGTCATTCATGATAATACAGGATTTTCCTGGAAAAAATTGCTCATTTCATATTATTTTGGCAATTCCAGGGAAAATGCTTAGCAAATTTTCAGGTGGGTGTCTGTTCCCAAATTCATTTATTGTCTTTTCAAGTTAATAGATGTGGTTTGATTTTGATCAGGAAAAGAAAGAAGATTGAGAGGAAAAAGAAAATCAGCCTGACGTGTCTCTCCTCAGTAACTGCTGGGGCCTTCTGATTGGGGTCTAATTGTGGACTTTGATACCACTGTTTGGATTTTCTTTCTATCCTTTTCTACTGCCTACCACTTTCCCACCAACTTCTCCACTGGTACCACAAATTTTTTCAAGTCAGTTTAGGAGAGAGAGGGTGTACATGAGTCCCAGCTGTGGATGTGATCTTTCAGGCTCAAGCAGTAGGCTGATCTACTATAGATTTCTTTTTGCTAGTCACACTGGGCAGATCTTGAGTATTGATGGCCAGCTTTTCAGGGGCCTTCCTTCCCTTGCAAGCTGTCCCAAGATGACTGCTTTTGCTGCATAGCCAGCACCCTGGTTTTATATCACCAGTGATCATGGGTATCTTTTTCTGATGGTCTATATCCAAACTGCTACGAATGGAGAGGAACGCTTGTCTATCGAGTATGAGGTCGAACCTCCATTTGCTACATATACGATCCAAGGATATTGATATTTTAGAACATATGTGTCAATATGTTCTCTGTTACAAGGTACCTCGAATACTGCTACTCTGCCCTCATTCCAGATACTCTACTTGATGGTTATGTTCCCCCAAAGCGAAGCCATCACCTTTTTAATGATTTGTTGAAAGTTCACCCTCAAACTGGTAAGTGATTTAATCAGTGTGTCCTTGTGTGACATGACAATCTTATTCAATTTTCTATTAATCAAAAAAACTGACACTTTTCTCTTTTGGATGCTTTGCAATTCAGGTAAATATATTGCAATGCCACTCTCCTTGATCTGGTGGATGTAATCATGGTCGAGCTTAACGAATTCCTTCACATCACTGGTCATCATGGGAGGCGATTTCCATTGATTTGGTGGGCCCCCGCTTGTAGTTTTTCCATTTTCTTTTTGTCCTTGTGTAGGGGGCAAGTCATTTTGTTCCCCTTGGGCAGGACCTATTCGTTTCTTTCTTTTTTTTTCTTTTTTTTTTTTTTTTTTTTTTCACTTATGGTTTGTGAATTTTTTTTTGGCTTCACTTGAGGGGCAACTTGGGGTGACTTTTCTTTTTGTCCATGTAATGGGGACATATTTCCTTTTTGCCCATTCAGTGGGCCGGGCTTTTTTTTTTTTTTTTCTTTCTTTCTCTAATGGGAGGAACCTTTTTGCTTCTCAAGTTGGTGGGAATTGTTTTTTTTTACCTTTCTAGTGGTCGAGGATTCTCTTTTATTTTTTTTTTTCTTTTCCTTTTTTCGGTGGAGTTAGATAGGGCCATCTTGGCCTGACTTGTATAATTGGTCATGAGGTGAGGAAAGGGGAAAATCTATGAAAGGGGAACTCCTACCTTGTAGGCAACGGACAAGTTATGGTGGCCGCGTCAACCTGGTCTCCTTGTAATCTTGGTATTTCCAAAGGAGTTCAAAATTGTCTCTTGGATCTTAGTCAAAACAAGAAAAAACTGTGCTATATAAAAATGAATTTCTTTCACGAAAAGCAACACTACTCCATGCAAGGGATTGAATCAGATCTTGTTGCAAAACTGACTTGAGAGGCGCGTAGAAAGGATCTCCTGCCTTTTGTCAATAAGCCAGGCTTTAGCATAACCATAAAAGCCTCTCCTAAATCCATGTCTATTCTTTCACCTTCTTTGCGGATCCATACACCTTTCTTGTAAGTACACTTTCTTTTCGTTTCTTTTCCTTTTTCGCAGTAGACAAATGAGAGAGTGTGCGTATGAGTTTGTAGTATGTTTAATTAGGTTGCATTTTTATTTCAATAAAATCTTTTCCTATATATATATATATATATATATATATATATATATATATATATATAAATGGGTTCACCACAGAGACATTCGAAATAATAAATGGAATTTATGTATATAGTACCCCAGTTTTTGATATCTTGCCTCAAACTGGAAATCTATTGATAAGACAGATTTCAAAAACCGAACATACTAAATATTTTGAATTTATTCTATAATGAATAATATATTTTCGAACAAGTTGCGTAATCATTCCAGAAATAGCAATTGTGAATCAAGTTTCAAGAATGATTTAAATGAGTTTAAAAATAATGGAAAGAAGCTGAGCATACAAGGACATTTTTATAATCATCTTATATCTAGATAGATATTTAAAAATTTAACCCTTAATTGCATCAAGAAATCATAATCAACCTTAAAAACAATTATATTCATTATTTACTTAGATGGGATAAAAAAAAAAAATCAGCACCCCCTACCCTGAAAATTTCTGAATCCTCCCGTTTTGCACATAGAATTTATGCCAAAGATAGTATGATATTGTCCGCTACAGATTTCATGATTACTGCATTGGAAGCACATTGGATTGATGGGTTGCATTATATTATTGTTGCTGTTGCAGTGAGAGGAGAGTGTGAAGAGAGTGCGCGCCAAGTATGAATGTAGATGCAGAGATGAAACAGAGTAAAAAGAACACATACAAGTATTCCAATGGATAAATAAAATGTACATTTCTTACGGGAACATTCATGACAGCAAATGAAAATGAAATACATGTAATGATAAGATAAATCCGATCGATCGCATAAAGAGATGAGAAGAGGTAGCAAAAGGTGGGAGCTTTTTTCTCATTGGTTGTACAGATTTTTTTTAATCTTAAATCTCAAATGAAAAAAAGAAAAAAAAAGAAAATATGTCACACTAGCCATTAGATGAATAATGATCATAGTATATCAAGTAACTGATGACTCAACCATTCAACAGTCTACACATCCCATTTTTTTCTACCAAGAAAAGTATTTTTCCCCAATATTCTTTCAAAAAAAGTTTTTACATGTTTCTGCAACTCAAAATAAAACTTCATGCGACCCCCTAAAGTTACCCGAACCCCAACTTTGAGTAACCCTGTGAGGATCAAACTCATTCTGATAGTAATAGTATGTGTGCCTAGTGTACAAGCAACTGCTTTGTGGTGGATCCAGCTTCCTTTCGGAAGACTGGAAAGAAAAAAATAATAATACTTGACATTTGTGAATTTCAATTGTAAACAAATTGTTATTTTTGGCATTTATTAAACAAAATAAATCTTTAAAAAATGAATTATTGTGGCAAGGTTTACGGATTCTATCAAGTGGATCTTAATTTTGCTGAATAATGAAGAAAAGAAAAATCATCAGTTCTTTCTTTGTAATTTATATCAATTATCTCCCTTGACTGCTCGAGTTTTTTTGAATTACCTCCCTTGTTTCCCCAATCCACGGAAGATATTTTGCATCGATTGCAAGTGTCGGCTGTTTTTAAATTTAATTCAACCAGAAAGCATTTTAGTTTTTTAAATTTTATAATTTTTCCCTTTTTCTCTAATTTTGTATTCTCCAAACGATGACAAATCAGACGAAAGAGGATAAAAATCTGTAAGTACAATGGTGTCTTGATGATTTTTTTTGTTTACATTATACGAATTTGTTTCGTAAAGATGTTTTTCCTCAACTAATCAAACGTCATTTGGTACCTGTTTAGGGTGATTAGATCGTTATCCAACCGTTTTTTATTGCTCAATCTGAGAAACAGTATCTGTAGTGCGAATCCTCATTTTTTTTCATCTTTTGCTATTCTTAGGTTTGAACGATATGAACAGGATTTTCGACTTCTGAGAAATTGAAAAATCTTGCAAAAAATCAGCTTTATCTGATTTTAATGTCATCTTTGATACTTATTTATTAAAGGACGAATTTCGAAAAATTACTTCATTGAAATCTAGCGATACACTGATTTTTACCAGATTTATAATTTTCTCAGGTGTCGATTTCCCAGTGTAACTGTATTCGTATTTTTCATCCCTAAATATTCTGACTTGAAATGTATTTCTTTGTAGTGCTTCTACACTGATTCCTGAGCCAGGCTGTTCCAAGCTGCTGTAACTCTGATCGAAAAAAATGAAATTCTTGGACCTGGGTGGTGTTGCAAACCCCACTGATTTGCGCTAGAACTGCTTTGAAAATGGCTAAAATCGGCTAAATATTTTCCACTTTCAACTCGCTTTACGTCTAACAATATAAGGGTGTTCAAGCCAAAATTCTTCATCGATCGTAGAAAGAGCATAGATTACAGATTAAAGAGCTTCCTATCGTTTTCTCAATTGCCCAAAGGGATCAAAAGTTATACTAATACAAAGTATCTGAAATGGGTAGAAAATCTAGAATTGTAGTTACTATTGTATTTGAGGAAGTGGGGATAAAAATGGTAAACAGAACAACTTGGATTTTGTATTTCTGCCCGTAAAAATCATCGAAATATTGCAGTGAGATTTTGGAAATTACCACTGAACCATGCATATTCATTTTTGGGACAGGAGAAAATATCAAAATTTAGGTAAAAATCCATTTTCCTCATCACGTGGAAAATGTATAGACTTTGGATCATACATCTAGACGCTGACTTTTGGATGCTGTAACAAAACTTGATCTGATGATGTTTAGGGATGAAGTTTTTAGATGCAGCGTGTCAGATTTTCATCTACAGTTTAGATTTTTCTTTACTCGAACTTTATAATCCAGTGTTGCCATTTTAGATATTTCTTTTGAATTTTTCCTTACTTTCTGTTTTTGACTCTGGAGTCAATTTTGATGTTTTTGCGATTTTTCTTTTTCTTTTTTTTTTTTTCAAATTTTTTGGTATTTTTTTAACTTGGATGTCAAGTGTTGGCAATTTTTTCTCCATTTTTGTATTCTCTCAACTAGCTGTATTTCAGATATAGAATAAAACTTTAAATGAATCTTGCAACACACTGACCTCTGCAGTGCCAGAAAAACATTTGGATAGTAAAGGGGTACTTAAGGGCCAGGGAATCTGAACAATGCTACCATTTGTATGTAAGAATAGTCTTCTGCTTGAAAAATATGAAAATTGAATAAAAACTGTTCTATTATCTTATGTGGATGTCATATTTTCAAATAGAAATGGTGAGTATGAAGCTTGAAACAAGCCCTTGAAGTTGGAGTAGTTCATGTTACAATATACTGTTCTGGAGTTGTATGAATTTGGCTTAAAGAGACCTAAATCTGCATGTTTTAGGCTCTGTTAGATTAGCAGATGTCGATTTGTGCAAACCGAAAGTTAGGAAACAATGAAAAAGATAAATATTGAAATATGCCTCAAGTGAAAAAGAAAAAAACTACATACACCTCATAACAAATAAATTTCACTTCATTTGAGACTATTGTGCAGACAAAATTCTTTACATTTGTTGAGTAATTTTAATTTCAAAATGAAAGAGTAGCCTAAACGTCTCTCAACACTTCCCCGTCTCATGACTGATCATCCTAAAAACCTCATTTAAAGCTGAATTTTAAAGTAAAATAAGAACAAATTATCAATACAAATTTCACATTTGTTTTTCAACTCACTAGACTTTTAGTGGATTTGCGAAAAAAAATTATTGAATGTGTTTTTTGAGTTAACTGTAAAATAAAATGATTCGACCAACTATCCCCCCTCAAAGGAAAAAAAATGGCCAAATTTTCTGCTATCACAGATTTTTATTGGTTAATTGGAAAAAATCAGTTAGACAAAAAATTGCTTATTTGGCATCCCTTGTTGTACCTGTGATTTCCATTTATGTCTCCTGGTTTATGGACTGGGTGTCATGTTTTGTTTTTAACATACTTTTTCCGTGTATTTAACATCTTCTGTCATACTTTACTCCATCTATGCCTTGGATGATTTTATGTCTCTATGAGGTCAGCTCTCAAAAGTTGGTACTCAAGGAAGTTGCTGACTTTCCAACCTTTCCGAGTAGGTAGGGTGTTAGATTTGTTCTTTACTCTGGAAAACTTTTAGACTTTTGGGGCCCTGGGCCTAGGAATGTTGTTCTTCCAATTTGATGCAAATCTTGAATGGCCAACGTTTACTTCCTCTGCAACCTCTCAAGTTGATTTGCATTTTCCACCTCAATAATGGCCCTCAATTAGAGGTTGTCAATCGCAGGAGGATGACCATATCTTCAAGGCTCTCATCTCTGTTTCAAAATTTTTGGAACCAATGTTAAGCTATGGGTTGGTGGATGGTGCTTTGGCCAAATACTTGATTTTCCAAGCAGTTTTCACTGCATTACATCCCATTTTAAACTTGTACTACAAAACTGCTTGAATTTTCTTTTTTTCATTCTTTGATTTGGCAGCCTCAAATAAACCAGAATGAACAGTGAAAAGAAAATATTCTACCTGCATAAATCGATTGAAATTCACTCTTTGAAATGATACATTACATTACATAGTTAAGTAATGGTTTATTCCAAAATTAAGCATCAAAGTTTAAAGTAACAAAAACTGCAAGTATTTTTGCACCAACCAAATAGCAACTTTCTGTGCCTCAGGCATTGAAATTTAGCTTTCTTAAGTATCTGGATGTTGGAATTTAGAATATTTTAGGTCCTAGGCATTCCTGCTTAACTCTCAGGCAGCTCCATACAGCTTTTAGAGTCACTGAAATATATCAACTCCTTTATCTAATTTCAAGAATTATCATTTGAATATACCAACTTTGTTTTGGACTATTCAAACTATTCTTCTCATCTTCAATGTAGTCAGAATATTCTGGACAATTCATTTCCACTGCCTTTTTCAAGTGTAAAATGGAATATCCATTGAGAAAGAGAGTCTCTCGTATTTGTATTTTCTGGTTTTACTTGTCTGAAACAAAGTTGGTATGTTAATGACTCTTCTCAAAGTTATAGACGAATCACCTGAGATTAGGCAAATCTTTTTTTTTGCGAATCTATTAAATCATTCTATCATAATAGAAATAATGCTTTAAATATTTTGTAAATTTTCTGATTACTTTGAATCTTATTTGCACATGAATGATTTCATTTTATCCTGCAACTTTTTTTTTTTCGACATTATGAATAACTTGGGAAAGTCTTAATTAATGTTAGAATGATAAAAAAAAAAGGAATTGATAAATTCAACATCCCAAACAAATTTTTCATTTCAGATTCTGAATTTGCTTTACCTAGCCTCATATTCCATATATAGTACAGAAGTAGATTTGTGGATGATGAGCTTTCTTTCCACACTCCAACCACTGTCTCATATTTGTAATGTTGCAAGTTTGACACTTTCCTACCATTTTCCATGGAAGGAGTTCAGACAAATTACATTCCCTGGTCCCTCTTGTCTGGGAATTTTCAGATAAAACTCAATCAGAAGCTCATGCTTTCTAGATGTATCAAGGAATCTTTGCAAATTTAATGCAAATAGCTTTATCTCAAGAACATCTGCTGTGTGGAATGAAGTCCCTCCTGAATGTTTTCCTACCAAGTACAATCCCAACTTTTTTAAATCAAGAGTAAACAAATGCCTACCAAATGTTAGTCTTTTGTTCTCATTCTAAACATATTATGTTTCCCATTTCACAATTTTACTAATGTACCCAAACTCCTAGTTTGCACAGTAACCTTCAACATAGTTCCCTTCAGGCACATATACAACAATTCCATCCATTCCTGGAAGGCTTCAAGCATGATGCTTTTGAGCATCTCCTATGATTCTTACTAGATCTCAATCAAGTCAAAACTTTTCAGCTTGGGAAACAGGAAAAGGTTGCAGGGTAAGGTTAGGTGAATAGAGTGGGTGAGGGATGATTACTTTGTTTTTGGAAGCCAAGAACTGCTGGATAACAAGTGCTTGGTCTTGGCACAAATTTTGCAGTGAGGCATTTCATACCCAACATGTCCAACAAAATGATTAAGATAATATCACAAACATCATGAATAGTTTGCCTATGATCTGCAAAGATAGTCTGACACTTTTCCAACATTTCTTGATGCTGTGGTTGTCCAGAACAGTCATTGTCTTTGACGGACACTTGTCCTTCATTGGAACACTTGTACCAATGAAAACATTCCATTTTTGGAAATGGCATTATCACCAGAAACCTTTTAACTCAACCAGTGAGTTTCTGCAGCCGTCTTCTTGATCTTGATGCAGGATCTTTACTCTGCAATATCCATTGCAAAAACTGCCAGAACACCAAAACAATGTGTCACAAAAATAAACTCGGCAACACATCCACTCCTGCTGTTGGCCCGCTGCTGGCTCCCCCTAAAGGCATAATGCTGAACTGCTTACTGTTCAAATTACTGGATCTTTTGAGTAGCACTTGGTATGTTCTAAAGTGGGACAGACTCATTTTTGGTTATCATGGAAAAACCCTATACTGCCCATAGATTACTACGTTGTCCTTTCATATTACACCAGTAACAACATTTGATGCATTTCAATTATACACTAGACAATCTCTGCACAAATGAATATATGTTTTTTATCCATAAATCATTTTCAAACCTTTCTCTATTTATGTTCATAAAAAAAAGCAACATGTCTAAATTCAAATAAAAAAATACATAATGAATCTGTTAGACTTTTGTCTGATGTGAGATGTAAAGATGAAAAATTTTTCGTATGTTTCCTTTCTGTTTTCAAGATCATGAATGGTTTTGTATCATTACATTTGTTCTGATAGATTTTAAAATTCAAACAATTTTTCAATCAATAGAAATTATCATAAATATATAAGTTTTTAAAATTATATTCCATTAAATTTTGTTATGAAATCAGACGAGTATGTATTTTATTTGCAAATTCAACTTGTAATTTGAGATAGTCTGTGTTCTGATGAAATCAAAATGATTTTGAAATTGCTAATAATGCATGAGTTTAGTATTTTCTTTAATAATACCTCTTTATTTGCAGATATTGCAGTAAAAAATTGATGCCTGTAAAGAAACTGTAATCATCAATTCAATTTTGAAACTGAGAATGAAGAAAGAGACCATTTTTTTGATAAAGCATTTACACATATTTTTGTAAGTTGTGTTACTTCACGTTTGAAAGTACACACCAAGATACTGCCTGGGACAAAAAAACTTTTTTGTGCAAATTGTGTTGATCAGCATATTCAATTAGTTCAGGTTTTAGAAAACATGCAAACATGTACTAGTGAAAGAACATTCCTCTGTCGAGTTTTTAGATGAGCAATTTCACACAGTTCAACTTTGAATAGTAACATGCAAACACATACTGGACAGAAACCTTTCTCTTGTGAAGTATGCGGATCATCCTTTTCGCAAAAGTCCAATTTGAAACAACACATGCAAACACACACTGGTGAGAAACCCCACTCTTGTCAAGTTTGTGGAACAGCATTTTCACAAAGGTCCAAATTAAAGAGACACATGCAAACACACACTGGCGAGAAACCTTTCCCATGTCAAGTATGTGGATCAGCATTTTCACAAAGGTCCAATTTGAAAACGCACATGCGAATACACACTGGAGAGAAACCTTTTTCTTGTCAAGTGTGTGGTGCAGCATTTTCACAGAGTTCAGACTTGAAGCATCACATGTTAACCCACACTGGTGAGAAACCGCACTCTTGTCACGTGTGTGGAACAGCATTTTCTCAAAGGTCCAACTTGAAGAAACACATGCGAACACACACTGAAGAGAAACCATTTTCTTGTCAGGTGTGTGGGTCAGCATTCACCCAGAGTTCAGACTTGAAGCATCACATGCGAACACACACTGGGGAAAAACCCTACTCTTGTCAAGTGTGTGGGTCAGCATTTTCACAAAGTTTCAATTTGAAAAAACACATGCGAACACACACAGGAGAGAAACCGTTCTCTTGTCAAGTGTGCGGATCAGCATTTGCCCAGAGTTCAGATCTGAAGCAACATATGCGAACACATACTGCTGAGAAACCCTTTTCATGTCTAGTGTGTGGATCAGCATTTTCAAAGAGTTCAGATTTAAAAAAACACATGCGAACACACACTGGAGAGAAACCCTACTCTTGTCAAGTATGTAGATCTGCATTTTCGCAGAGTTCCAGTTTGAAGAATCATGTGCGAACACACACTGGAGAGAAACCGTACTCTTGTGAAGTATGTGGATCAGCATTTGCACAGAGTTCCAATTTAAAAACACACATGCAAACACACACTGGGGAGAAACAAAATTTGAGAAGCCAAACTCTTCAAGATGGAAAGCCCTGTTGTTGATATAGCTTATTTCGAATAACAGTTTACAATAAAGTGCAACCTTAATTATGCAAAGCATATGGATCAGCTCTTCCACAGAATTCATATTTAAAAACTTTCTTGCAAACATATACTTGAGTAAAATCATTTTTTAATCGCGTGTGCTTTTGTATTTTCATGAAGGTTTTGCTTAAATACACCAGTGAACGCTCACTTGAGATATTCTGTATATCTTTGAAATATTTAAAACAACATTTCCAAAGGGTTTGTTTTTACAAGATCACTTGTGAACACACTCTAGAGATCCATGATCTTATGAAGTACGTGGATTTTCTTTCACAAATAAGTCTCTAACTTGACTTTTTTTGAATGTGTGGCTCGATTTTGAAATATTTAGCTGAGAAAATATGCAATTGGATGTCTACTACAAAGAACTGTATTTTCAATTATATAAAAAAAAAAGCCAAGCTAGAGATTTAAGGGCCCGGGTGGGAGACCTTGTTCTTTGGGGGCCATTTAAATTTAGTGAGATTCGTTATTATATAAGGTAATAGAAATGCAGTAAGTGAACTTCTATTTGTGAAGCTTTTTGAGGAGCTCCCCTTTATTGATTTGGAATTGTTCCCTCCTCCTCCCTCAGCTACATTACATGTGTGTAATACCAATGGAGATTGGATTATTTCGAGAGAATATATGGATTCAAATAAACCCCATATATCAGATCACTACCACCAAAAATAGAGTAAAAAACATTGCATATAATTTATCAATTGATAGAAAATTTAAACCTATTTTACTTGGGGTAAATTTCAAGCTAAATCTGCTCTTTAAAAATCATCCTTCGATTTAATACAATCTGTTCCAGGAAATCCTTAAGCGAGACAGCATTATATCTTTATTAGTTTTATTAATTTATTTAATACAATTGAAGGCATTATTATAATGAAATGAATTCTTTGTAGTTATTAATTCGTTTTTTCTTAAGGAAATTGTTATTTTCAATTATCATATTTGGTATTGAAGGGGACCCCAAAACTAGAGGTAGGCCTGAGTACAATCGTAGCTTTCTAAATCCAGCCTTGAATGTAAGGAAGATAATTATGCACGGATCTGCCCCTCTCTGACATAGCCTGTTGTCTATCCTTCTACTTAATTTGATAAAAATTCATTGAGAACTTTGTGACAGACACTCTCATGGTGTGGATGCCTGTTATAGGGTATGGATATGAAATTCATGTTATCTAACACTACAATATCATATCTGAATGGGTTCCACACACATGGAAGATTACAAAAACCAATACTAGGCAACAATAAGTGATGGATACACTGGTTCTCTGTACCCAGATGGGTGACCGTTTGGGAATACCAGGTGCCGTAAGCAGAAATAAGCTCTACTGGCCTGGCAAGCCAAAAGTGAATCTGACTAATCATTACCTATTTGTACCTGACCCTGTGATATCCTCAATGAGGGTATAAGAGAAGAATTAGGATAAATACATATGAAATCATGATTATAATTCAATTGAACGAAAATCAATCAGAAATCATGTAAAATTATACTTAATTTAAAAGAAAATATTTTTCATTAGAAAATACTTTTATGTATGATTATTTCTTGATTCAAGTGAGCTAGGTGGAACAAGCAAACCTTGGGTATTGATCAAGACCTATATTTTTAGCTTTCTATATGATTTTGAAGTCTGTTAAAAGTCTATGCATGTTAAAACTGTTGAACTGAATTTAAAAGAATCTTCTCATGAATATAACATACCCTTAGAATGTCACAAGAAAAAATAGATTCCTCACCCCATTCTGTTAAAAAAAAATAGTTAAGAACATAAAGTATTTAATTCATCCAATGACCCTTTGGCTGATGCAGTCAAAATATTATTTTAGCACGTGTTGAACATTTTTGTGAGCCATGAAAAAACTATGGCAAATATAGAACAGTATAAAATATTAAAACTGAAAAATATCTTTCAACCAAAAACAAATCCCTAGATTGAACACAAAATTTAATCAATTCTCTCTTATCTTATGGCTTACTGTTTGATAAAAATACAATGAAATTCATGAAGAAGTTTTGGAGATATCCATTTATGTCTCTCCATGTGATATCTCCGAAAGTTTTCAACAGATTCTAATGAAATTTTGTTGGAAAGTAAATCACATTAAAAAGAAGTGATTAGATTTTGGTCCAGGGATTTGTTTATGGTTGAGTGATGTCTAAAGATAGACTATAATCTGATAGTTTTACAAATTTATTAATTTAGCCTTACATGCCCCCGGATTGTAATTTTTGACTTTGAAATATCTGCTAACAGTCATTCAGTATTGAATATTTGTTGTAGTCTACTCATATTACATATTAGTGAAGTTGCAGCACTTTAGTGGCAATATTTGTATCATTATTGAAAATTATGCATTTTCAACTGAATAGCCAAAACTGACTGAAAATTTGGAAAACAATTTAGTTCTTTTTTTTTCTGTCATTCTACATGAAATAGTGCAACTTTTTATGCACAAATTGCTAATGATGTATTTACTACCAGTCCCAACTCTTATTTGACTGGACAATATGCAGCGTATACTTCAAGATCAATGCGTAGTATCTGTTCTTTTCACGTCAAAGGAACTTATTAATTTCACGTTTTCAATTTATAATGTTATTATGGTTGTAATTTGTTTTCTTCAATAATCATGATTTGATTTTAAAAATTTTTCCCACTGACACAAATTATAGTTATTATTTAGAATTTTTATGACTATTTTTCACCCTAAGCTTAATTTTGTTGTAACCTGTTTATTTTTAGTTAAAATCACATACAAAAATTATCAGGTGTGAGCTTTGAGTATGAAACCTTAAATCTAGTCTCATATATCCTTTAGTTCCTGTCTATAAGAGCCATAAACTTCTTTTTACTATTGCTTTCTTTGCTCAACCTTTTTACAGATTGGTTACCCCACCTCTCTCTAGGCCCAGTTATCTCATCTTAATTTCCCCTCAGGGCAAACTTCAGCATTTCCTCATGACCCATCACTGTTGCAAACCTTTTTAGATCTATTTTGTACTTCTGGCTATTAAATCATGTATACTCATTTGACTATTGCATGTTTCAACTCCGTCCTATGTGAATTGATTGGTTATGTGTTTTCTACATAACAATTACAAATACCTTCTATTTGATTGACATCTTGACTACTAATATCTTTCTGTCATTTGTATTTATCTCCATCTAAGAGCAACCCAGTCAATAGTTAAATATGTAGTGATCACATCGTCTCAGAAACTCCCATCCAGCTAAACTCTGAACCCGATTTCCAATAATTACATTAATTTTCAAAGCAACCAACATTATGAAAACAACTCCTTTCAGCGTCCCTGCCTTGCAAATTCTTGACAATGACTAGATACATTACATTTATCTTTCCCTTCCACCTGACTACTAGTTTGCACTAAATCTCCATTCTATTTAGGATCCAATCTCCTCAATCACTGAGCAATCAGGCCTAATTGCTATCAGTAATTGTATTAATGTTTATGTGGAATTTCAATAACAATGCTGCCCGTTGCAAAAAGTGCTGGTCACTAGTGCACTGACTAACCCCTGAAATGGTCTGGAAGCAACAACACAACTCATTGCCAAAAGGTAATTGTCACTCTGCAGCTAGTGTGCTGACTAATGCACAAAAATGTCTGGAAACAAAGACACAACTTGTCACCAAAAGCTAATGGTCTCTGTGCAGCAATTGCATAGACTAATCCATCTAGAAACATGAGCATCACTCATTGCATCAAAATAAAAGGGTAGACGACTGGAGAATTCAAATGGTAAATCAAACACTGGTTGCCAATGCATAGCTTGAATATTAAAATAATGATCTATAATACCTCAAATAGAAATGTTAAAAGATTGAAATTGTTATCGATTTTATCACTATTCAAGGGTCATGGTCCTGATTGGAATGCACTTTTTGCAGTTTCGGTGACATGAGAGCTGATACTACACTTTGATCTTGAACTAAAGGCTAGACCACAAAACTAGGATGGAGCCATCTCCATCATGTCATTCCTGGGCCAGATCATGTGCCTCTGTCAACGGTCAAGTGTACCATCTGACATCTGGATTAGACAGTGGCTCACACTTGCTTACACTTACATATTGCACAACTGGGTTGTCACTAAAATATACGAGTATGCCCTTTTGCCCCTCCCTCAGGAAATATATGCTTTTGCCCCTCTCACTGGAAGAGCAGCAGTGGATGCCTATGGTAGCACAGATAAAAGAAAAAGAGTTCACACAAATATTGTAGTCATAAGGGAGGTCTGAATAGGTATTTGCCTATCTTGGAAGTCCCAAGAGTGGGATGGATACATAGTGAGGATCAAACTAAATGCACTAGTAATAGCTTGTGTGCCTAGTGTACTCATCCCTGTTTCATTGCGAATCCAGCTTACTTTTGTAAGACAGCAATGGAAAAAAATATAAAATTTCGGCATTTGTGAACTTGAAAGTTTTAACAAATTATAATTTCTTGCATTTATTAAGCAAAATTAATGAAAGGAATAAAAAAAAATTGCCTAAGGTAAGATTCAATAAAATGCCGATATTCGGCAAGGGAGATAATCCGTGGAGACGCAATGGCTGCTACTACTTACGTGCTAAATCTTTAAACTTTAATGACTAGAATTGGCTAATTTTTCAAGATATTTTTATAAAAAAAATGTCAAAAAGTAGCTGGATTTTCCAGAAATCTTACTGAAGAAAAGAAAGAAAAAACTGAATTTTATTAAATTCAATTGGGAGGGATATGGTTTTGGGTCAGTAATTAGGATTAGTATTAGGAAGGCTTAATTACTTCCCTTGCATAATATGGCAAAGTCGCACCTACCTAATTTTAATTCCAAGCCTACCTACCAACCCTAATTCCAAGCTTAACTTCTAACCTTGATTCTAATCCTAACCTAGCTACTAACCTTAATACCAAGCCTGTCTACAAACTCTAACCTACCTACTAACTCTTATTCCAAGCTTGGCTACTAACCCTTTCCAAAAAATAATCGAAGATAATGCTATTTGAACGGCGGTAAAAAAAAATCTAGCCACTTTTAGCTATTCAAAGATATGTCAATTCGAAATTTTCTCTACTGTATCAGAAGTCATAGCATCTCCGTCGATAAATACCAGCATTTTGTTAACTTACCTAATCCAAATCATGACCAAGAAATGAATTATTATTGTAAGGTTTACGGATTCCATGTAGAGGATCTTAATTTTACTGAGTGATAAAGACAAGAAAAATTTCAAATCTTTCCTTCGAGTTTCTAACAATTATCTCTCTTGACTTCTATAGTTCACATGGATTATCTCCCTTAACTCCGGCTGTTTAGAAAACATCGTGCGTCGATTGCAAATGTCGGCTGTTAGTAAATTCAACGTTTCAGTTTATTTCAAATTTTATAATTTCTCATTTTTTCTTTAATGTTGCCTTTCCCCCAAAAGAAAGGAAGAAGTAAGTAAATCGATGTTTTGATAATTTCATCGTTTACAAATTTTATTTGTGAAGATTTCTTCTTTTTTTTTTCTTGACTCACGAAAAATTTTACAAAAATATTTGATAATTTATTGAATCATTAAAACATAATTTTAATCATTTTTTGAAAATTTACTCCAAGACGATTTTATCCCTCTTTTATTTTTTGATCGCTCTGAATTTTATTTTGTTCATGAATTGTTTAAATATACTGGAAAATTTGCCCGTATTGCCCGGGCGTTCCACAAGCCTGTCTGGACTCTAAAATATTCCTAATTCCTACGTCCGGACTTCAAAGTGTAGCTTCTCTTTGTGCCCAGACGTTTGAATTTTGTATTTCCAGTGCCCGGACAGTCTCTGACAGCTCATTAATGTTGGAATGAAACGTATTTTATGCCTGGACGTTGGATCTTTAGCAATTATAATTAATCAGTGTGATGGTGTGCAACTTCTTGTTTTGTACGATAAGATGCTGCTGCTCTGTGGTGATACTTTTTATTTCGCTCTTCTCGACTGATTTTCAAAAAGTTTGTTACTCCAATTGATTTGCCTTTTGCTCGAAGTAAACCCTGACTTTATTAGCACAGTCTGGGTGGCAGTTCTACTAGTGCAATATCAACGCACTTGGTTTCAGAGAAACATTGCTTAAAACCTTAGAGAAAACAACACAATGTGGCTGATCCAGTCCATTCTTTGGTTTGCAAATCGAAACTGAAGATAATCTGGTGAATACAGTCTTTGTATTTTGGCTTTGATTTTGTTTATTTGATCCTGGTTGCTTACACATTGCATTTTTGGTATTTCTGAAAGAATATTTCAAACAAAATTTGATAGATTTCTGTATGTCATATACGCTTCATGGATGCTGACTACAAATGTAGACTAAAATGACCACCTATTCTCCCTAATTTACTTTCTGAATTATTGAAAGGTGGAGAAATGTAATTCCTACCTCATTTACATGACAATGTTCATAATCAAACCCAAGATCAAATATCACCAAGTCAACACATTATTACTTATCTTATTAAAGATCTTCTATCAATTTTGACATCTAGATGCAGCTGAAAACATGAAAAATGTCTAAATTAGCAACACTGGTCAAGTTGAATATCATTTAATTAAAAAAAAGGGAAAAATATGGTCCAATTTGTCAAATTAGGCCTGTTTAAAAAGCATTTGGCTATGAACTTTTCTTTTTGGTCATATTTGAATTTCCAGCCACATTAACTTTGTTGCAGTAATAATTTCAATTCATGTATCTTAAGTTTTTTGAAAGTCTCAACTCAGCTGAAGTTATTTTGAAGGGTGATGAGACAAAAAGACTCAAGGCAAAATGTCTTGTAAGAAGAGCCATGAATGAAGAAAAAGTCATAAAAAGAACCATAAGCGGAAATATAAGTGGAAAGACTCACATTTTTTTACCTTATCTGTAAAAACTTCAACTGCAACCCACCAGATTTAGTACGGCAGGACTCAAAAAAGTAGTTGAGCGGTCAGCTCTGCACGTAAGAACAAGATTTCCTCTGAAAGAGGAGAAGAAAAATTTTAAAAAAACATTCAAAACATATGCACTGTAAATGGAGTATGATTTTGAAGGTATTCTCCTTTCCACCCAACCCTAAAATATTAACAGGAAAAGTCTTCAAAGTTGCTGACCAAATCCATGATGAACTCTATTTTTTCTTCTTTTGTTTAAAAGATTTAAAGTGTAACAATTTTTTTCCCTGTTTTCAGCATGATTTTCCCTCATGTAGGGGTCCCCAACCTTTTTTATCCTATTCACCTCCGAAAACTTTTCGAAAGTAAATTCACCCTCACCCTGCTTTGCACCTCTAACAATTAATCAACAAACTATAAGGGAAATCTTAAAATACTGTTTTCAACATCATTATTTAATGTTCAAATGAAAGTAATAGTTGCACATAACAATGTTATATAACTTATTTTTTAATAATAATTTTGAAAAGAATATGTACAAATGCAGAATGAGCAGATTTTACACTTAGGGTTGAATTTACCCTAGTTTGGGAACTCTTACCACAGTGCATTCAATTAATTGATTAGGCTTGAAAAATTTTACATTTTTCATCTTCAGGCTATGACAGTTTCGTGAACCATATATTAGAGAATTTTTCTACTACCTATTAAGTTTAGAGGATTCTTGTTACTCATCAAGAATTTATCAACCTATAATGTCATATTGACTATTTTGCATTTCTATGTAAATGCTTCAACTGGTACTTAAGACCCCAGTACAAGTGCAACTGAACAGTTGTTCCCAATTACAAAGTGACTAATTAAAAAAAATCATTAACAAAATTGAAACAATAGAAACTGTAAAATTTTAAATAAACTAAAGATGTTTCTGGTTGAATTAAATCAGATAAAATTCAATTGAATTTAGCCATTATTTGTGATCTGTGCAAAATGCTATATTATCTCCCCATAATTTTTTGTAAGTAAAAAAATGGCTTAAAGTCAATGTCAAGTTTTACATTATAAATTCCCTTAGTAAAACCTAAGAAAGGATTTTTTCATAATATTTTTGTAGAAGTGCTTAGAGATATACTTAAAATTTGTGTCCTGTCTGGATTTGGTTTGTATTGATGAAAACTGCAGCCTTAAAAACTGAATCTAAAGTAGAGAGGAAAACATATTTGAAAGGCTTTGAAAATATCAGTAAAAACATTTTTTAAAAATGTAAATAAACTCAATAACTAGGAGAGTATTGTGATAGTATGTGCATTTTTATTTTAAAAAATACATTTACAAAAAATTGGGTAAATTCTCACTTCAATGTTGATTAAATTCTTAAAATTTCTTTTTTGTCATTGGCTTGAACAGATCCTGACTAAGCAGATTTCATAAGTTAGTGTTGTCTCCTGAAAAATCTTCCATCGAATAGCACAAGTTAAATACTGATTTGAAAAAAAAAGTATGGCCTCCTCCTACAAATCTGGCCTTTAAGAAACATATTTGGCCATATACAAATTTTTGAAAAAAGTTTTCAAGAAAAGTTATAAAAACTTAATATGATAAAAGTGTGAGTAGAAAGACTTAGTTTTTTGTCCATATCTGCTTTTGGGGGCAGAAACGTCTCCAAATATCATGGCAAAAAACTTTTTTGCTACATGTGACGACAAAAGAAGGGGAAAAAAATGTTAGCACGTCATAGCTCTCATAGCTTCTCTTTCTACAAAGCTGAAATGATCTTCATGGTAAAAGGAATTTACTAGTTTTAATATTCTCCTCTCTTTTCTTGCTCAAATGTAATCAATGTTTTCCATTCAGCTGATTCAATTATGAAAAATGGGTCTGTCAGGGACCTGATAATTTAAACACACAAGGCTCCTTTACTCACTCTTTGGAATAGGATTAAAAAATTCCCCATGGTTGAGAAATACTGCTTTAAATCATATTCCATCAAATTACTCTTTTTTGAAAGCAGCCTGGTATCAATTTTATTCACAAACTGAACATGAAATGTTAGTTATGTTGAGTTCATTGTAACACAGAATTTTGTAATTTTCAAATTCCTAATAATGCATAAGTTTAGTATTTTCTTTAATAATACCTCTTCTTCATTCACAGATATTGCAGTGAAAAATTGATGGCCATAAAGAAACTGCAATCATACTTTCAGTGATGAGAATGAAGAGAGAATCCATTATTTGATAATGCATTCACTCATTCTTGTGAGTAGTACTACTTTACATTTGAAAGTACACATGAGAGATGCAGAGTGGAACAGAATCTTTTTTGTGCCAAGTGTGTTGTTCAAATTTTAGAAAACATAGGCAAACAAACTGTTGATAAAACATTTTCTTATATTTTTGGATTAGCAATTTTTCTTCAAGTAGACACATGCAAAGACATAGTAGAGAGAGACCCTACTCTTGTCAAGTATGCAGATCAGCATTTTCACAGAGTTCCAATTTGAAGCAACACATTCGAACGCATACTGGAGAAAAACCTTTCTCTTGTCCTGTGTGTCGATCAGACATTTCACAAAGTTCAGATTTGAAGACGCACATGCAAAAACACACTGAAGAGAAACCCTTCTCTTGTCAAATGTGTGAAGCAGCATTTTCAGAAAATTCAACTTTGAAGAAACACATGCGGATACACACTGGAGAGAAACCCTTTTCTTGTCAAGTGTGTGGAGCAGCATTTTCTGAGAGTTCCAGCCTGAAGAAACACATGCGAACACACACTGGGGAAAAACCTTACTCTTGTCAAGTGTGTGGAACAGCATTCTCACAGAGTTCCAATTTGAAGCAACACATGCGGACACACACGGGAGAAAAACCCTACTCTTGTCAAGTGTGTGGATCAGCATTTTCACAGAGTTCAGATTTGAAGAAACATATGCGCACACATACTGGAGAGAAACCTTTCTCTTGTCAAGTATGTGGATCAGAATTTTCTGAAAATTCAACTTTGAAGACGCACATGCGAACACACACTGGTGAAAAACCTTTCTCTTGCCAAGTGTGTGGATCAGCGTTTGCGGAGCGTTCCAGTCTGAAGAAACACATGCGAACACATACTGGAGAGAAACCACACTCTTGTCAATTGTGTGGATCTGCATTTTCACAGAGTTCAGATTTGAAAAAACACTTGCGAACCCACACTGGTGAGAAAAAACCCTACTCTTGTCAAGTGTGTGAAGCAGCTTTTTCAGAGAATTCAACTTTGAAGACACATATGCGAACACACACTGGTGAAAAACCTTTCTCTTGTCAAGTGTGTGGATTAGCTTTTTCGCAAAGGTCCAATTTGAAGAAACACTTCCGAACACATACTGGAGAGCAACCTTTCCCTTGTCAAGTTTGTGGATCTGCATTTGCTCAGAGTTCCAATTTGAAAAGACATATGCAAACACACACTTGGGAGAAACAAAATTCAAAAAGTCACATGCAACACACACAAGGGATAGACTTGTTCTTGTGAAGTTTTTAGTTAATTATTTAACTCATTTCACATAATATGCATTTTCAAAGAGTTTATCTTTAAAAGATAACTGTGGAATTATCTTTTACAAAAAGTTTTCATTCAGAAACAAAACATAAAATTACAAACTAAATAGAGAAACTGTTGTGTTTGCTTATGTATGATGTTCACAGCTTGTGAGTGTAACACAGTATTTAACAGTAACCGTGTCCTATATTTATAGCTACTGACTTCCTGTTCTAAGGTGCTTCTACCCTGTTATTAGTATATACAACATCCCTCTCTTCTCTTTGGAAAGAAAAGGCTTTCTGCAATCTTAAATATCTAAACTTGAGATTTCCCGGTTCTCAAGTTCCAGTGCAGATTGGTCTTTTGTTTTCTTTTCATGATTCAACCTTATCTTTCTTCTCTGTCTGAAGGTTTACTCTTTTTTTGATTGCATTAAAGTTTCATTTATTTTCTCTAAACAAGTCTATCATTTAGATTTTTCTTTTCAGTATTAAAGTTTCCTTTGACTGTCACAAGTTTTTTTTTTCTTACTCTGAAATTTCACCCTTCTGACTGTACAATTTTTTTTGTTTCTTTTCACTTGAACAATCAGTTCGTCCATAGCCTAATGTCAAACCTTCCACAGAATATCATAGAAATTTGAGAACTTTTGGAGATATCATACAGTAACGAGCATATACATGAATGTATTTGATAAAAAATCTCTCTTAAGATTGAAACTATTTTGATTATTTTACAATTTCCACATTTATTTGACCTGGGGTCAAGTACCTCGGATAAGAGACATCTGAAAAGTTGCAAATGTCAAAGAAGTCTGAATCTGGTAGTTGTCTCTCACAATTTGAAGGAGAAAGATCTACTTTTGAGTCCTTCATGGACAAATCTGGTCTGAATAAGTGAAAATTGAACTTTTCTCTTTTTTCTTGGTTAAATACAAAAAAAGAACTCATTAAATCTACACTATTTAAAATTATATATCAAATATACAGAGTTCACACTATTTTGTCGTTCTTCTTTGCTTCTTGCTTCATATGCATGCGCACACACATACCATCATATTATATTTGACTTGGTTTGATGAATTACTTCTTCAATTTCTCTCTACATAATCAATGAACGTGACAAGGACATTGTCAGTACAGTTGAGAACTATGATATACCCATAAATATTTAACCTAGCATGAAGGAGTACTTCAGCAAGTTAGATTTATTTTTCAAATGAAAAAAATGAAGGTATTGAATGGAAATGTTAGATATAGAAGACGCCAGCTCCTTTGGAGAGATGCATGGAGATCTTTTATGGACAAACAGTGTTGTATGAAATGCAAGAATCCAGACTTTAAATTAGAGGGTTTACAGGAAGTTGGTAAAGGCATTCAGACATTAGTAAAGTATGCTAAGAAGGTGAATGATAGCTGCTTAGAAAATTACCTATTGGAAGCTCAAACCAGTGATACTTGTGTAAGGATTCACCATTCTTGTCAGAATAATGCATATAATGAGATCAAGAGAAAGAACACAACCATTGGCCAAGGAAGCAGTAGCAATAAAGTGAAAAAAGTTGTAACAACATTGAAAAATTTGATTGGAAAATAACTGATCCATTTTTGGTCACTGCTTTAAAGACAAAAACATCCAAAAAGAAATAAAATTGTTCAAACTGCAAATCTTCTCATTCATGTAAAGTTCTTTAATACATGTTCTCAATGGGATGAGAAGTGAACTGAAGAAGTGAGAATAAGAGTGCTGGCTTGCCATGATTCTGATGCTTGTTGCCTCAAGTCTTGTCAAAAATATCTTACTACTGGAAAGAGGTCACAGATGGCTACTCCGGGTGCACAAATAGTGTCTGAGAGCTAAATAATTCCAACAGTGTCTGTAAATGGAAAGAATCTGAATCAGGGCTGTTCTCTCTTGTTGAAGTTCACAAAAAAATGACTGAAAATAGCAGACAGCAAAATATGGCAGAGATATGGGAATCTAATTTATTTCTGAGAAATTGGTAGCAGTTCATATATAATTAGCTTTAAGAGAACTTCTGATCATTTGAAAAATGCACTGTTGTCAAATATGTGGATAGGCATTTCCACAAAGGTCCCATTTGAAGGATCATATGCAAACACACTCTGGAGAGGAACCTTTCTGTGGTCAAGTGTTCGGATTGGCATTTGTACTGAGTTCCAATTTGTGAACACATATGCTAACTCACTCTGGGTAGAAAAAACATCTGAAAAGTCTCATAAAACACTAAGGATATATGCCTTGTTTCTGTAAAGTCTATCAAGTATTTTTAACTCATTTTAGATAATAGTACCCAACAAAGTGCAACTGTAATCTTGCAAAGTATATGGATTAATTTTCCCATAGGATTCCTCTGCTCAATTGTCTAATGCTCTATTGTCCCCATGATCAATTGTCATCTAGCAGCTCTAATATAGTCTTTCAGGGTTTATATGATTTCTTCCAACGTACACACAAAATATTCTGTTATAGTGACTAATGTTGATAAATAAAATCACTTCAACCTGTCAAATGACATAGATATGTTTGAGTTGTGCAGTTTATACGTTTAAAAGATTTTTGTTCTGTTTAACACTACAAAATCTTATATTTTGATGTTAGTTATTTCAGCTTATATTTTGTGACATTATTATATATTGCAATACTTCAACAGTACTGCATTAAAACCAATACAAGTTTAAGGTATTGCTGTATGTGTATATAGAAAGACACTAGTATTCTACAAGAAGAGTCCAGTAAGTGTAAGAGATAAGTAAGAAGTAAGAAATAGCCACACAGATTGGGAATAAACTTGTGTTTAATGACTTGGTTATTCAGTTAAAGGTTAGTGTTGTATCAAGTTGTATTTTCAGCTCACGGAAAAAATAGTACCGGTCATAATAAGATAACGATTTATTCAAATGTATTTCTTATCAATAGTAATGTTGTGGAAAAAAAAGATATTCAAGAAAAATACAGTGGACAAAAGAAACAGAATGGTTTTTCATTGGGATGTGGCAATATTGACTTCTCTAAATGATTAGTAACAGTGTGGTCAATGTTACATCAGCTGTTAGATATCCAAGAAAATGTCATGGTAAATATATGCCCTTTGATAACAGATTGTCAGAATGAAGACTGATTTTATACCTCATCTTGAAGTTTTGAGAGTGCTGGGACAGTCCAAGAGCGAAATTATTAGAGTTTAGAAATTGTATGATGGAAAAAAAATTTCACCTCACAAAAACGGTCAACCACATAAGACAAGTTTGAGGGAGGACATAGTGACCAATAGACATGTAATGAATGAACCTTTCAAGACTGCAGTGGGAGTTTCAAGACAAAGCAAAGCTGATCTAAACAAGGAGGTGAGCCGCTGTACCATATCCCTATGATTGGATGAATTTAGATTGAAAGCTTGTTCTCCAGCCACTAAAGCTATCATAAGTAAAACAAATAAGAAGGCTAGACTGAATATACATAGGGACATATTTATTTGAAGGATGAGAATTTGTCTAAAGTTCATTTCAGCAATGAAAGTAAATTCATTTGAGTTGGTTCTGACACCAGACAGTTTGCTTGATATGATGCAAAGGATAGACTTGAACCAAAGTGTGTAAAAAAATTCTGCTAAGATTAGTATAGAGGTTATTCCTTTTTGAAGGTATTCATCTCATTGTTATAATTATTGGGATGGTAAATTAGCATGCAAGTCATTTCATATCAAATTACATGGTGCTCCCCCCCCAAATCACAGTTGCTCCTATACCAAACATCTAGAGGAATCCAAAATATTAGGTCTGGAGCTCTAATAATATTTTAAATTTTACTCAATTTTATGTAAAAGAAGACTTTCCATTCAAACTCTGATGCTTAAAGCTCCATTGATATGACATATACACCTTTGAAACTTTGTGACTTGGGCTAGTTTTCCTGTAGAATTTCAAAATGTAATCAGATCAAGTGTATCTCACGTACTTCTACTTCTACAGGGCTCTGAAAAAGGTAAAAAATTCCGTAGGTAAAAAGATGATATTCACTCTTAGAACTTCAAACAATATGTAAAATAAAGTGCTCGTATTTTTTCCTGTCATATATGACAAATCAGTTTGTGTGTGCAGTAACAATATTTATTACTGTTATAGGAGTGTCGGAATGATTGTTTGGAATGTGTTTGATTTTGGGGTGCTCTGATAATTGCCTATTTTCATGTCTTCATTTGACTATGTGGGCAGTTAACCACCATTTTCATATCTTCACCATGTATTCTTATATATCTGAAGATGATCTTATAAAGGCTTGGTGCTATTACAGAGCTTCCTTGTGAGGTAATGATTTTTTTAAACACACAGGGTGTTCTGGTCTCATAGTTTAAGTTGATTCTTGTAAGTTTTTCATGTTCTCTACTTATGTTTTTCTTGTACTTGGCATGTCTAAATTCCCCATTTCTTTCATGGTGAATATCAATAACCTTCCTTTAACATTTATTGTGATTTCAACATGTGGCAGTAAAAACAAAGCCTATTGAGACAAATTTCTTTGTTAGCAGCAACCATAACCATCTTGTCACCACAGAACCAACCACTATTACTACTCTCTCTCACACAATATAGGAACCATTATACCTATAATGCGAAACTATTTCAGATATTGACACATGATGGATAATTCTGCAGAAAAACACTTGAAGTTTATGAATAAGGTTCTACCCCAAGATGTGTGTCTGGTAGAACTGACGCAAGATTAAAAAGTTTTAAAATAACAACAGAAAATTCCATTTGAAAAAATTAAAAATTTCAAAAAGTCAAAAAAGCTGTTTTTAGATGTTGAGTGTAGTACTCAGGCAAATTTTCAAAGTTCTAGAGCATATCTTGCGTCTGACACATGATTTTAGAAGATAGAAATGAACGGATAATTTTTTTTTTAAATTTCTAAAAACTGAAAAGATTTTAAAAAAGTAAAATAAACTACAAAATATTCCATTATGCTAATAAAAAATGCACACATCAAGAAATGATGATTTGCAGTAACAAACTGTTTCTCTTCAGAAGTTTGTGTCAGTGTCTGAAACAGTTTTGTTTTAATAGATTTTTGAAACCATCAATTTCTCTTGTAAATATCCTGTATTAAAAAAAGGAAACTAATATATACATTTTTCATGAATTTATTTTAAATGATTTTTTTTTTCAACAAACCAACCTAACCACATGAACGTAAATGCTGTTGTTCAGGATTTTCTACATTAGAGTGCAGTAATAAAAATATTTGGTGTAAGGGTGTATAACCAATGCATCCTCCCAATAGTCACTTATGGAGCTGAAACATGGAACTTAACCAAGAAACAGACCCATAAGCTGAGAACCATGCAACGTGCACATGAAAGAATAATGCTGGGCCTCACATGGAGAGACCACAAAACAGCACAACACATCCAGGAAAAGACAAGAGTTAGAGACATCATAAAATCCATAAAAAATCTCAAATGGCGGTGGTCTGGCCATGTTGCAAGAATGGCTGACTATCGATGGACATCACGACTCACAACATGGATTCCCCGAGACCATATGCGCAACCGAGGCCGGCAAAATATTAGATGGAGAGATGAACTAGACAAGTTCAGGAAGTACTGGCTCCGTAACGCCCATGATAGAGAAGTGTGGCAAATCCTGGGGAAGGTCTATGTCCAACGATGAACGCTAAAAGACTGACGATGATGATGAATAAAAATATTCTTATATTGTTATTGTTAACAAAAGACAGTATATCATCATCATCATCATCATCAGTCCGTCGTTGGACATAGACCTTCCCCTGGATCTGCCACATTTCTCTATTGGGGGCATCCCAGAGCCAGTATATTCTAAATTTATCCAGTTCATTTCTCCATCTTGTATTCTGTCGGCCTCGGTTTTGCATGTGATCTCTGGAGATCCATGTTGTGAGTCAAGATGCCCATCAGTTGTCTGTCATTCTTGCAACATCACCTGCCCATTGCCATTTAAGTTTTCTAATAGATTCTATGATGTCTCTGACTCCCATTTTCTTCCTTATATACTGAACTGTCTTGTGATATCTCCATACGAGGTTGAGCATGATTTTCTCGTGTGCGTTGTATGGTTCTCAGTTTGCAAGTCCGTCTCTTGGTTAGATTCCATGTTTCAGCTCCATAAGTGACTATTGGGAGGATGCATTGGTTGTATACTCTTCTTTTTAGGATTATTGGGATCAACTTGTTTTTAAAAACTGTTAAATAATGGAAACTATGCTTGCTGTAAGGTTAGAGAGAGGTAACCAACTGAGAAAGTCGGGGCTAGTGAGTGCTGGTACGTGTGGGTCCAGATCTTTTATGGACAGTAGATTAAGGAAGTGACATGCTGCTAAGGTAGCAAGATTCAAGGTTTCATAGATAAAGCTAATACTTATTTATTTTCGTATTTACTTATAACAAAAGATAAACAAGTCGCAGCATTACAATCATACCAAGAAAGATAACCAACCTCAGCATCGAACAAAAAGCAAAAAATGCAATTAATATAAAAAATCAATAAAAACACGAAAAATAAGAAAATTGCACATCAAACGAATAACAACAAAAGTGCATTAAAGATATTTAAATACTTTTTTCTTTCATATTTTGATGTTTTGAATGATTATGACCTTTATTCTATAGTCATCAAAATTTAATAAGAAGAATATTGAAATAAAAAATATAACTTCGTTGAACACTCTACAAATACACATACAGACACATTTTTTTCATTACTCCCTTCATCTCCTGCTCTCATTTGTCTTTTTACCTGAAAAGACAATAACTAGAGTTGGAATCAAAAAAACACCTGAGAATTCACTGAAGGCTGATCATTTTTCCTGGAATCTCCGAAATAAAGCAAAATGAACAAGTTTTTTCCTGGAAATTATCCCCTTTTACCATAAATGGCTAGAATTCTCAGAAAAAAGCCTAAACTCCTAAGAAAACAAAACCTCTATGTATTCTGAGGAAGCCAAGAGATAAGAGGACAGTTTGGCAAAATCTCCCCAAAAAACTTGTATGTATCAATGCAATGGTTCAATTCAAAAGTCAAGTACCTTGATTAGAAACTTTTAATTTGCACATTGAAATGACTTCACATTCACTACACATTACAATAAATCATTTTTTCTTGTTTGCTTGAAATTCATATTCATAGTGTAGCATTCTTACACTGGAAACTTTCTCATTTATTCCTCTGTCATTCGTCTCTCATTAGCTAGCTCTATAGTTCCTTCTTCTCCACCCTCCATACTTAAAAGGGAATGTGGCTGTCATCGTTTAGCTAAGTAGCAGCAAACACGCACCAAATTTTATCAATGGGAATCATAATAGAATCAACAACAATAAAATATAGAAACTTTCACAGTTCATTTGCCCCTTTTTATTGCTTCTCGTAGTAATGGCAGACTAAGATTGTATAGAAGTGTTGTAAATAATGATTCAGCATATTATAAGTGTGTGCGGGTTTCCTTGGGTAATGAATCTCTCTCAGAGATATGTGATTCCTTCGTATCACATAAATAGTAAAGAAACTGGAAAAATCGACTTCGAGGTGGAAAGAGCGGTAATTGACAAAGTTTGTGGTTCTTTAAGTATATGGTTGTCACAGGGTAGCATCCAAGACTTAGATTTCTTTGAACTGTCCGTTTATTATTTGCAACAGCCCGAGAATCCATCCAAAATGTAGTTCCTGGCGCCCATCTTGTTAGCTGTATTGCCATGGTTTCTGGGAGTGACAAAGATAAATGCATTTTTAATAACCCTGGATGCTAGTGTAGTGCCCACCTTTTCCAGCTAAAGAAAATCATACACATACGGAGATATCTGCCATCGGCAGGGATCTACTAGCTAACCCCTACATCACTGTAGAAATGGTAAATTCTTTGTCACTTCCTCTTTGACGTCACACAGAGCTACCAATAAGATAGCTGATTATTATCTTTACAGTATTTAAACTGTGGCAGTAAATCTCTCTCCCTCTCTTCTATGTTCCGACGGCCTCAAGGTAAGCTCGTCTCTTCTCTGTCTCTCTTTAGTTTGGATAGTTAGTATAGTTTTTATATGCACTTTCTTTTTACTCACGCATCATCACATATTCATCTCAAGAACACATCCTATTTAAGTTAAGCACTCTCATCGTAGTTAGGTCGGACTTCTTAAGATAACTTCATAGTGGCTACAACTTGGATGACCAAACTGACGGACATTCTTTAGACTCTATCTCACATTTACTTAGTGACATTCCTTTCCCTTCATTTTTCTTATCTCTATATCCTATCTTGGTAGACCCCTTCACATATCCGTGTTGGCAAAAACTCTGGTCCTCATTTATTTTATTTCACTCATGAATTAAACCTGGCACTGTTGTTTATTTCTTTGTTTGTTCTTATTTCATCATTTTGTTAACAATCCAACTAACTGTGTACAAACCCTGTTTTTGTGCTTAAGCAGTGAACACGTTACTTACTAGGATTTATATCCTTAGATCAATTCTAGTAGTTTATATTTTAGGGGGCTAATATAATTAGCAGCCCTAAAACATAATAATACAAGACTGATATAAAAAAACATATACATTGATAAGATCTATCGTGAAGATGCCTGTTTGGATTATTATGTAGTATCTCTATAGAGAAAGAGAGGGTGTGTTGTTAGATAATTCCTATCCATTAAAATGAAATATATGAGATTATAATTAGTTGAGGAAACACGTAGCATAACGGGCCTTATGTTGTTTGTCTGTCAAATGGAGCCTGGTTAGTAGTGCCTGTTATAATGAGTGGTAGGTTTGACCAGTCTAAATGATAAAAAGGTGTTTGGTTCAGTTATAGGCGCAATAGGGAGCTAAAGGGGCGAAGTGATAATCGAATTGATTGTAATGTTTGCATCATGTCACCAAAAAATAAGATAAGTGAAATAATTTCAAGGTTTGCATTGAACAGCTATAAAGCTATCATTTATTGAGGAAGATTAGTGACAAAGGACAATATATAGTCACGGTTAGAGAATGGAAATTTCACCAGTCACGAGGTTAGAGAGGAAAAGATGAGAAAGGGAAGAATAGACTGAGAAAAACCTGAAAAGTGAGCGCGTGAACACAAGTGTCAGAGCTTTCATAGGGAACCTATAGAGAAAGTGACATTTTATACATGTGGTCCAGTTTAAGGTTTCATAGTGGAAGCTAATACTTATTTATTTTAGTAATTAATTTCAACTACTAATAAAGGTGCCGCTACAGACCCATAATGAATTTTATCATCTTGTTTTATCTATATATTTATTTTTTCATTTTATTATTTATTCCTAATCGGTCTTTATATTTCATTTTATCCAGTTATTCATTAATTATATTTTATTAATTTATTACTGAATAATTATTGCTATGCCATCGGAGGGCAGAACAGCTCCCCATTGTTTGTTCGAGACGTCATATTTGGGAATGAAACCTATAAAGAGCAGTGTCTAAACAGTTTACCAGTTGAAAACGGTTGTGTATGGCCGCTGGGATGCTTGGTTGTCTGGGTGAGTGGGTCTGATGTTGGGAGACCCGAAACTGCACATAACCCCAGGTTCATAATATCACAGATGATGCATCTCAACAATTCTTTGGGAAGTATTTTACGAAATATTGGTTTCTATGCAATGCTGTACTATGCAATATCTATACGTCATGCTACATCCTGTCATGTTTATATGCCCTGAGGCACTATGTCATAAAATATCAGGTAATGAATTTACATTTTTTCAAGACAAAGACAACAGATAAGCTGATCCACCCTTTGAAAAAGTATTTCGAATTTGTGCTATTCATGACCTGTAATTGTTATAGCAAAGTATTTAAAATTCATAACGGACTATTCATATATATATATATATATATATATATATATATATATATGAATAGTCCGTTATGAATATATATATATATATATATATATATATAGTCTGTTATGAATATATATATATATATATATATATATATATATATATGTATATATATATATATGAATTGTCCGTTATGAATATATATATATATATATATATATATATATATATATATATATATATATAGTCTGTTATGAATATATATATATATATATATATATATATATATATATATAGTCTGTTATGAATATATATATATATATATATATATATATATATATATATATATGTATATATACATATATATATATATATATATATATATGAATAGTCCGTTATGAATATATATATCTATATATATATATATATATATATATATATATATATATATATATATATATATATATATATATAGTCTGTTATGAATATATTCATATATATATATATATATATATATATATATATATATATAGTCTGTTATGAATATATTCATATATATATATGTATATATATATATATATATATATATATATATATATATATATATGTATATCATAATGTATGTATGCTATTTGTTTGATGAGTAATTAAATTTTTTCATGTCTTTATTGCCCTTTTTTGGATTAGTAATTGTAATTATTTTGTTATTCGGAGTTGCCTCCCTTGGTGTTTCAACAAGAGTTACTTTCCCTGAAAAAGTTTTCCCACCAAAATGTTAATCGTCACAATTACGCAATAGGAGTGTATCAACACATATGTTACGTTGAATGCTACTCCCTTTCGGTGCAAAGACAAAAATTATAGAAATCAGTTGCAGTTGATTGTAAGTCTCAACAAATTGGAATTTTTAGTAAACAAAATTTTAAAAGATTGAATAACCAAGTTTCTATTAAATAACTTCCTTCACGTCAAATGGATTATTTCCCTTGACTCTTGCTCTTCAAGAAATGTTTCACAATTGCAAACGTCGGCTATTTTTAAATTTATTTCAATTAGTCAACATTTTTTTGTTTATTTGAAATTTTTATGATTTCTCCCTTTTACTCTAATGTTGCATTCCCGAAAGACAAATCAGACGAAAGACGAAAGAAAGTTTGTAAGTACAATGACGTCTTGATTATTTCCCTGTTCACAAATACGGATTTGATGTGTTACATTGAGATTTCTTTTATTATATTTGAAAAAATATTCGATTTTTTTTTATCATTGAATTATGATTTTGAAATAATTTTTTGTAAGTTTATTCCGTTTTATTCCTTTTTTATTGTCTAATTGCTCTGAATTTAATTTGTTCATGAATCGTTTTGATATATTTTAAAACTTGCGATGGGTCACCTATTTTTTGTCTGGGCCCTAAAATATTCTGAATTCTAACGCCTGGGGACTAGAATTCAGCCAAATTCTTGGTGCCAAAACGTTAGAATTCAGTAATTTTTGTGACTTGACAGTCTCTGATAGATTTAATGTTGATATAAAAACTTATTTTCGGGATTAAGTATTGAAATTTAAAATTTCATGTGATTTGATGATAAAAATTGAGCAACTGTCAGTGACCAAGCATAGGAATTATTGTGCCCCGACGTTTTGTTTCATCATCATTATCATCATCAGTCTTTTAACGTCCGTCGTTGGACATAGATCTTCCCCAGGATTCACCACAATTCTCTATCATGGGCATCGCAGAGCCACGGAGCACGTTGTGTTTAGCAATTATCAATGATCAGGCGTTGGGATTTAACATCTTTCTGTGACCAGGCCCTGGAATTTAGCATCCCACTGTGCCTAGGCATTAGAATTTAGCATCATTTTGTGTACAAGAGTGAGAATTCAACATAACTCTGTACCCGAAAGTTAGGAATCATCTAGGCTCTCTTATGCTATCAAATGTACTGTTTTAATCTTTGTTAATCAATAGAAAACAGATTGCAGAAAATCATCAGCTATGTTTCTTTCTGTGGATAATATAAAAGTGGAGAAAACTGGGCTTGAAAACTTGTTTATATTCGTGACTAAATGGACCTATAGCAAGAGTATCTCAAAATTAAAAAAAAAAAAATTAGGGATATATACATCTAAGAATTAATTTTTTGATATGTATGGTATTTTGTACGGAGATCACATGCATTTTTCTGGGTCTACCCATCCCCATTTTCAGGTTGTAATAACTCAGTCAATACTACTCAGAAATCCAACTTATTACACCCATATGTAGATAATATTGCAGAAAAACTAAATCTGTTGGAATTTTATTTGATTTTGCAGATGGTCATTTCAAAATAAGCTCTAGATCGAAAGAAATAAATGCAAAAAAAACAACCCGAATATGTTATGAAATTTTAATATAAGAAAGAAGGGGCCCCCTCATTGATGAATGTATGAATTTGGAGGTGCCTGTCATTGTTTACAGAATTTTGATTATTTTTGTTTTGATTACAGATGTTACTATTATTTGTACTGCTATCTTTCTTAATCAGATAACTATCTTTCTTTGCGTGTTACCTTTTTCAACATGCTATATTTGCCTATTCAAGTCATCTGTATTGATCATCTGCCAGCCAATACTGCTGCGCATGTTGGTAGAGAAAGGCTTAAATTACATTGAATTATCAAGATTAAAGATGACCCTTGAACTTTCGTTACAACCCCCATCTGGTAAATAAATGCATTTTCTACTATATTTCCAGAATTAAGTAAATAACATTTTTGCATAATCTTCTCAGTTAATCATTAAATCAACAAATTTTGTTAGATTCAAAATTTTCTAAGGTAAATTCTACTTTCGAAAGATTTTTAGAAATTAAGTTCTTTATCTCTGTTGACTCATCAATGAAAACTTTTGAAATGTTAGAATTTTTGTCAAATTACACAACATCAGTACAAAATCGCTTGAAAATCCCCCGTGAGTATACAAAATTACCTTTTTTTTTACTAACTCTATGCTATATCCTTGCAATAATAACCAAAATTACAACTTCTAATAAAATAGTCACATTTTCTTATAAATTTTCGAAAGAGTGTGAAAAAGTTTGTGGAAGTGCCTCATCATTACTCTTTGGTGTGTGGGTGTTGTAATCTAATAAAATTCTGTGTTTGGGTGTTGTGCATTTGGTATCTTACATCTTCCCTGGGATTGAAATGTAACATCTTGATATTTCTAGGCATAAGAATTTATGCTTATTCCAATGCTTAGGCACAGCAGGATGTTAGATCTTTCAGTGCCTGAACGATTGAAATGAACATTTTCGTATGCCTAGGTGTTGAAAGATATTTTGGACATCCCTGCTTCAAAGGCAATTCCATGAATCTGTTAGAGTTACCAAAAGTATTTTATCCTTTTTCCAATTTGAATATACCAAGTTTGCAAATTTGAACTCTTCTTCACATCTTTGATGTATTCATGACCTTTCAGACAATTCATTTCATCGTTATTGACAAAATATATGAAATAAGGCAGATCTTTTTTATGTAGATTGATTTAATTATTGTATTATGAAAAAAAAGGTTTTGATCATTTTAAAAATTTTGTAGTTGCTGCAAATTTTATTTTGCTTATGAATCAGTTTTTTTCACTCTGCCTGTTTAATTTTCAAGTAATAAATAACTGAAAAATAACCATAAAGCACTTTGGTTTGTTTTAATTATTATCAGAATGATTATGAGAAAAATATCTATAAGGCACTTTGATGAGTTTTGATTATTATTAGAATGATAAAAATCAAGGGAATCATTGAATTCAACATCAAAAATGAATTTCACGCTTCAGAATTTACTGACTGACTTTGTTCTTCCTAGCCTGATATTTTATATAGAGTACAGAAGCAAATGCATACAGTGGGTGATGAACAATTTTCCACTGTCTCATTATTGTAATGTTGCAAGTTTGACACTCTTTTATCATTACTTCCATGGAAGGGGTCCAGATGAACTACATTCCCTAGTCCCCCGTCTTGGAATTTTCAGTTTGAACTCAATCTCTACTGAGTTATGGGACCAAGGTTGATTGTGACCATTTATGAAGTTAGTGCGGAACAACAAGATGCATATATTACATTTATACACATTCATGGTCCAAAGTGATAGTTGTACTGGTCATCTGTATAAAACTATTGCTGCACAGCCAACAGATGTAGCCCTTAGGCAATGGGGATGCTGATTTCTCTTCAATCTTTGTAATAAATATTATCTTTGATGCTTTTGAATAAAAGAAATATTCAGTGGCTTCTAAGAGTCGATAAACCATGCAGGATCGCAAATGAAATTCCAAATTTGATGTCATTTAAAAAAAATGTCAATGCTCTATTGAAATCGGTACTTAAAATGGGTTTGAAAACTAGGTATAGGGTAAAGTCTCCATTAGTATAGACTTAGAACGTACAAAAAACTGGAAATTGGGGAGTGGGGATATGCCTTATGCCCTGCATACCAGGCTTGTTTTCACCAATGATTAGAAATCAAAAACCTAGACGCAATTATTTGTAATCCTTCTACCATTCAAATGACATCTAATGTCTCCATTGTTTTAGAGGTAAAGCAACATCATTATCATTTCAATATGCAATACCCCTATTGCCAGAATAAGGCTGCAGTATCTGATTTTAGACATATATTTGCCAAATAGTCTTTCAAACACCATGTTGGTCAGTTCAAAATTGAGTGCATATACAATGTAGGGAACAAAAGCTTTGGCAGTGATCTAGACGAGAATGATATTCTTTATGATGATGAATCAGTATCTGAGCTGACAATAGTTTATTTACCTGGTGGTATTGTATAGCTTGAAGGGAATTGGCCAGTAAAAGGATTAATAATTAGTAAAATGCTTTTTTCAGAGGTCTTTGTTTGAAAAATGGAGCAGCTTTTTGCTCCTGTTCATTCTCACCTTGAACAAATGGTACAGAACTCTCAAGGTGGAACTGGTTGCAAGTTATAATTACTGGTAAATGGCCACCTGGAAATACTGATGAAATTTTGCGCCCACATTGACATCTTTCTCTGAAGAAATTATATTTCTGAAACCTTCTCAAAGAGTTGACCCAGGCAATGAATTTTTTGTTTTGGAATGGTGGTTTCCTGATTATGATAAAAATAATTTGTCTATCATTGAACTGAACAAAGTAGTTGTTCTTGGATCTATAATGACTGAATAAGGTATTGGGCTAAAATTTTTCAGGAATCATTTCAGACCAAAAAGAGTCTGTGACCTAAGAGTGAAATTGGAGATGGTTGAGTAAAAACTTTTGCTCCACTCGACTTTGAATAACCAATCTCTATTGAATCGGTTGTACCTAAATGTGAGACTGTTCAAAGATTAAATGTTATTTGCATATTTCATCATTTTTATTTTGAAGATCATAAATGGTTTAGTACAATTGCACCAATTTTATTGATTAAACTTTAAAACACAAGTCTCTATATTATATAATTTTTTTTTTGAAAAGTCAGATATCAATTTATATTCATAAATCAAACATGAAATGTGAGATATGTTCACTTCATTAAAACAAAAACTTTTCCCTAATAATATCTCTCCTTTATTCACAGATATTGCAGTGATAAATAAAGAAACTGTGCTCATCAAATCAAAGTTGAAGACGAAAAGGAAGAAACGAAAACATTTTTGGATAAAACATTTGCACATATTTTTGTACCTTGTGTTACTTATCATTTTAAAGGACACAGACACTTGGAGAGAAACTTCTTTTGTAGAAGTGTTGATAAGCATATGAAAATACACATGCAAACACATACAGTTGATAAACCCTATTCTTGTGAATTGTGTGGGTCAGCATATTTATAGGGTTCCAATTTAAAGGCACATGCATATACACACTGGGAAGAAATCTCACCCATGTCAAGTGTATGGATCAGCATTTTCACGGAGTGTTGATTTGAAGCAACACATGTGAACATACACTGGGCTGTATTTTCAGAGATTTCCAATCTGAGGACGCACATGCAACACATACTGGAGAAAAAACCTTTCTCTTGTCAAGTGTGTTGATCAGCATTTCCACAAAGGTCCAATTTCAAGCAACACATGCGAACACACACTGGAAAGAAGCCCTACTCTTGTTGAGTGTGTGGATCAACATTTTCACAAAGTTCCACTTCTGAACAAAACATGCGAACTCAAACTGGAGAGAAACCCCACTCATGTGATGTGTGTGGATCAGCATTTTCACAAAGATCCAATCTGAAGCAACACATGCAAACACACGATGGCAAAAAACCTTTCTCTTGTCAAGTGTGTCAATCACAGTTTTCACGGAGTGCAAATTTAAAAAAACACATGCTTACACACCCTGGGGAAAAACCATTTTCTTGCAAAATGTGTGGATCATCATTTTCATGCAATTCACATTTGGAGAAACACATGCGAATACACACTGGAGAGAAACCTTACTCCTGTCAAGTGTGTGGGTCAGCATTTTCACAGAGTTCTAATTTGAGGACACACATGCGTATACACACAGGAGAGAAACCATTTTCTTGTCAAGTGTGTGGATCAGCATTTTCGCGAAATGCAGATTTGAAGCAACACATGCGAACTCACACTGGAGAGAAACCTTTTTCTTGTCAAGTGTGTGGGTCAGCATTTTCAGATTTATCTACTTTGAAGACACACATGCGAATACATACGGGAGAAAAACCTTTTTCTTGTGTAGTGTGTGGATCAGCATTTTCACAAAGGTCCCATTTGAATCAGCACATGCGAACACACACTGGAGAGAAACCCTTCACTTGTCAAATGTGTCAATCTGCATTTTCATGGAGAGCAGATTTGGTGCAACACCTGAGAACACATACTGGAGAGAAACCTTTTTCTTGCATTGTGTGTGGAACAGCATTTTCAAATAGATCCAATTTGAAGCAACATATGCGAACACACACTGGCGAGAAACCATTCTCATGTCAAGTGTGTGGATTTGCATTCTCACAGGGTTCCAATTTGAAGGCACACATGCGTATACATACTCGTAAGAAACCTTACCCATGTCAAGTGTGTGAATCAACCTTCTCACGAAGTGCTGATTTGAAGCAACACATGCGAATACATACTGGACAGAAACCTTTCTCTTGTCAGGTGTGTGATTCAGCATTTTCAGAGATTTCCAATCTGAGGACACACATGCAAACACATACTGGAGAGAAACCTTTCTCCTGTCAATTATGTGGATCAGCATTCCCACTAAGTTCCAGTTTAGAACAACACATGCGAACACATACTGGAGAGAAACTCCACTCATGTGAAGTGTGTGGATCAGCATTTTCACAAAGTTCCAGTCTGAAACAACACATGCAGACACACGATGGCAAAAAAATTTTCTCTTGTCAAGTGTGTCAATCACAGTTTTCACGGAGTGCAAATTTAAAAAAACACATGCTTACACACCCTGGGGAAAAACCATTTTCTTGCAAAATGTGTGGATCATCATTTTCATGGAGGTCATATTTGAAGAAACACATGCGAACACACACTGGAGAGAAGCCTTACTCCTGCCGAGTGTGTGGGTCAGCATTTTCAGAGTTATCTAATTTGAAGACACACATGCGAATACATACGGGAGAGAAACCTTTTTCTTGTTTAGTGTGTGGATCAGCATTTTCACAAAGGTCCAATTTGAATCAGCACATGCGAACACACACTGGAGAGAAACCCTTCACTTGTCACATGTGTCAATCTGCATTTTCATGGAGTGCAGATTTGATGCAACACCTGAGAATACACACTGGAGAGAAACCTTTTTCTTGTATTGTGTGTGGATCAGCATTTTCAAAAAATTCCAATTTGAAGCAACATATGCGAACACACACTGGAGAGCAACCTTACTCCTGTTACATTTGTGGGTCAGCGTTTTCACAGAGTTCTAATTTGAGAAGACATATACAAACACACTGGAAAGAAAGAAAATTTGAAACATCAAATGCAACACACTGAGAGAAAGCCTTGTTTTTGTAAAGTCTGTTGTTGAGTATTTCAACTCATTTTACATAATACTACACCAGAAAGTGTAAACTTATTCAAAGTATATAGATCAGCTTTTCCTCAAGATCTTAATTTAGAACTAACAATTACACACTTGGGAGAAATCATTTTCTAAAAGTGTATGGTTTCATATTTTCAAGGATGTTCAGCTTGAATACTCAAGTGAACTCTCACATCAGACAATCCTTATACCTGTGGAGTGTTTGAAAGATCACACGTGAACACATTCTATAGAGCCAACATATTCTTGTGCAATGTATAGATTGTCTTTATGAACAGTTTTGATTTAGAAGCGAAACATCAAATTACAATGTAGGTTGAGAGAATATCTCTTTGGATGTGTGGATCCCCTTTAAAAACACATGGAGAAAAACATGTTACAAAGTATAATTTTCATTATTCTAAGTATTCTTTATTTTTCAGCCATTCTGCAGAGAAAATATGCACTTTGATGGCAACAGGAATTTCAAATTATGTAAATTTTTTCCTAGCAATTATTTTGACTGTTTTTTTTCATTCAGTAACAAGGAAAGTAACAATTTTGAATGAAAACACTGATATAATTGAAACATTTTTTTCTTGGATCTTCCTTTTGTTTCTGATAATTTGAAGCTACAAAATTAGCAATTCTAGAAGCAAAGTGGCATCATTCTGGTTAATTCTACTTGCAACTTGATATAACCCTAACATAGTCTTTCAAAGTTTACGTTATGTTTTCTTCTGAAAAACATACAAAATATTCTGTTACTACATTTGATGAAAATTTTTTTTCCTTTTTCTCAAAAGTCATTTATGACATTGATGTATGTGCATTTTCACTCAATTCAAGTTTGGAAATGCTAAGGATTTATATATTTTTGGGATGAACATTGTTTCATGATAAGTATGGTTCTGAATTTTTGCATGATTCACATTTTTTGAAAGATACATTGAAACTGTCATAAAGTAGCATCTACCTGATATGTGAAATCATTATTAATCTATTGATGAAGTGAATCAAAACACTTGTCAATGTCGTTTAAAGAGTAATAAACAAGGAATATTCATTAAAAGAGTATTGAAATCAATATATGGAATTCATGTCCTGATTTAGAAGAGGGAAATATTCTAATTCTAAAGTCAGGCAAAAAAAATTTTTCTTTATGAAAAATCTAAGCGTAGACACATAATGAAACATATTGAAAAATAACACTCAATTTGGTGTATTTAATTTATGATTTGATATTTTTGGAATGATCTCAATTCTTATGAATTCAGACTTATATAAGCATCTCCTTGCCACTGTAGTTGATTTCGCTAATGTTCAACTGGTAACAAATTGTGAAAGAATGCCAAAAATTACTATGATTTATTCTTGATTTTTGGCTGCGTCAGTTATACGTTTTATAAAAATATATTCATAATATGAGATGAATTGATAGAGTTATACCTGTGTAATGTAGGAAATTTTGAATAAAGGAAAAAAAGGGCACAAATGTGCTTCAAAGAATAAATAAAATGGTCATATAAATGAAATAAACTTGAAAAAATTTTCGTTTTTAGCTGCATGAAAATATATGTTTAGAATTCAAAACCAGGTGGAAAATCTTACTCTTCATTTTTTTTACTACTATCTACCCTATTCTAAATTTTTTAGCCATTTTTATCGCAACTTGACTCTAAATCAAGGTGAAGGGTAAGTTATATAAATATATAAAAAATCAATCCAATAGGAGATTGTTGAATGAATGATGATCAGGCAATAAAACAGATGATTGACTGTAGAATGCAATGTAGACAGAAGAAAATGATCTATATGGAAATATGGGTTTAGTAAATATTATTGTTTTGATCTTTCATATCTGTTTATTTGAAGGTGTGTGTACATTTCATCCATTCAGAAAATGCCAAGTATCCCTTGCTCACTGAATTCATAATTAAAAAGTATGTTCATATTATCAAGTAATTGAATACACTATTTCTTACACTTTTTATTCTTGGCAGAATCATTGTGTGATTTAAGATGCCTTGTGCTCTGTTGGCCATGCAAAATTCAATGTAGGTCAGGAGATGCGGGTGACTCTGTTTCTCAAATCTTGGAAACCAATGTGGTGAATAACAAACCCATCTGACCGACTAGTGATTATGACTTAATTGAAATAAAAAATATATGTTTCATGATTTTGAATTACATGATACCTTTTTTCTACCTAACCAACCTTAACACGTGAACATAAATGCTATTGTTCGGTATTTTCTAACAGAGCATTTTGATGTTGCATATAGGTTTGAAAAATTGCAATTTAGATGTTTTTTAATCAAGACAAAAAAAAAAATGTTTACTTACCTTAGTTTAGTATGCTGCAAGCGATTTGGACGGGGATGAAAAGGTTGTTTTGCACCAATTTTGCAAATTTGCCTTGAAAATTCTGGCTCTTATTCGGGCTTGAATGCAAGTCATTTCATTGGTGTCAGTAATAACTGTGCTATTATTCCAGTCCCTAATAAATCTACTTAAGATGTTTCTATTATTATGTAAAAGTAATTTTAACGAAGTATTATTAAAAATTAAAATCAAACATTTTGAAATGAAAAAGAAATGTTTAATAAAACAATCATCATTGACCCTCATATTGTAACATAAACCTGTCATTGGATGGTGTCTGATAACCACGCTATCATTTTAGCCCCTGAGGCGAATCTAAATGAAAAAGAAACCAATGAACTAGAATCTGCCTTTTTTAAAGGAATTGCAAGTGTGATAGCACTGCAGCAAGGGCATTACAATTCATAAAGGTAGTAATTGAATATTTAGAAAATGTATGAATGGCAGTTTAGTTACCTTGTGAAAAGAAACCCCTTTAAAACCTTTAAACATTAACTTTTTCTAGAACTATATATAAGCAAAATACATGGCATCAATATGCACCAGTTGGTGTCAAAATGGCATTGATATCTCCAGAAATCTTGCCGAACTGGCGCCATAAAATGTTTGAAATAAGAATTAAAAAGTATAAACTTGACTGCAGCCGGATCAAATCCTACTTTTGAAGATGATTACTGCATCTTGTATACTATATATATTCCAAAGAATATGTATTCATGAACTCTTAAGGACCTTTTCTTTTTGTCTCTATGATTACTATATATACAATACAAGATTTTCAGTATAAACAATCTGTTCATAACTTTCTAAGGACCTTTGTTTGTCATGAGGAACTGTTAATGAATTACACAATTCAGTTAAGGGTAAGGGGAGAAGCACAAAAGTGAATTTGAATGACATGGGGAGAGGGCAATTTTATATTTTGATATTAGAAATTCAGTTAGTGAGGATTGCACTTGTTTGTTTGGTGGAAAATGAAGTCCACTCAAGTTTCTGACTTGGGCTGGAGTTTCACAAAAATACAGAGAACGATAGTGTGCTTCTGGATGAACAATTACATTTATAATCATTTTCAATTTTCAAATATCCTCCCTTATGTGGCAACCCCTGCAGAATCCCTAGTTCTCCTCAAACTGGATTAATCTGAAGAAGGACACATTTGGATTGATAGGTTATATCCAACTTTTATTGACAATGAGGAAAACACTCAAATAAATAAATATTTACAAAGTCTGTTTTCTTCATTGTCTATTATGGGTTCCCCCATGTATGCATATATAAACAAACAAACAACCTTGAATCATTCCTCTCACAGATTTTCCTTCTTTTAGACCCAACTCAACTCTCATGCAATATCCCTATTTATTTCTTCGATCTCAATCATGCAAAAAGCATACCATTTTTCTCTGCACTGCTGCAGGTTTCTCTGAAAAAAATGGTTGGCAACCATTGATATGCATTGAAACATGCCCCTCATGATAATAAAAAATCATTGAGATATAACACCTGCTTTTGTCTTAAATTTTATCTCTTCCCTTTCCAGTTGTCATTTTCATCAACGTTCTATCGGATCACCTCACATTCACACAACATACACACATATATACCTTATTGTATTTAGACATATATTTGTGTCCATATGTTTACACATATGATTATAAATTGTATTATATTATACAGGAACTCTTATCTGAAATGATCTCCCATCTATACATGATCAATGTATCTTTCAGTCTAGACAACGTGAATAGAATAAACAATTTAAGAAAATGGGGCTGCTGCAGGAATCAAACTTGCCACCAATAAGGTAAGCTTTTGAACGTAATGTTGCTCTTACCATTGAGTTTAACAGCCACTTGTAATACAGAGGCGTAAATAATTGTTCAGCCACATTTATACATATATATACTTATACATATGCATATGCATATGTATATACATATACACCTATGCATACTCTTATATATATGCATATATATATTCATATGTATATATACACATGTATTGATGTATATTTTTACTTATGTTTATGCATATATATATTCATATTTATATATACACGTTTATACATCCACATGCATATATACACGCATACATACACATATATATATATGCATATTTATAAATGTACACATATGCGTGTGTACACATATACACAGGCATATATAGATGCATATTTATACACATATATATACACAGGCATAAATACACATGTATACATATACAAATATACATAAATATACATATATACACGTGCATATATGCATGTATAACTATACATATAAACATGTGCATAGATGCATACATAGATATATATACACATGCATCTATACATACATAGATATACATATATACACATGCATATAAGCATGTATAGATATAAATATATACACTATTTGGAACGATTTTGCATTAATACATGGTGAATGTATCATTTGAACGAGTCTATGTAAATAGAATAGTTAATAATAATGTGGGTGCTGCAGGAATCGAACCTGTTATTTCCTTCAATTGAGTAGCTTCTCCCTTACCATCAGGTCCACCTTTCCACAAAATTACATTTACATCCATAGAGAACTTTTGGAGATAACCTATGAACAAACAAGCTCCCATGAAGAAATGTAGAAAGAAAAAGAAAAATATCTCAATGGATCCGCCATAAAATTAATCACTTCTTCCTAATAATGTGGCTTATGCTTTCTCAAAATTTAATAAAAGTAATTGCAAATTTTTGGAGATATAAAGCCGTCTGGAGCCGACCGCAAAAATGTATGAAATATTGAAATGAAAAAATATCTGACAAACACAAAAACAAATTTCTGTCTCTTCATACCATATCATTAAAAATTTTTGATGAATTTCAATGAAATTTCATGGAAAGATAAGGAAAAGAAGGCATTAATAAGTTCAGGGATGGATGCAGGAATTTGTTTTTTATTAAAAGATATTTTTGAGTTTTTTTTTAATAAATTGTTGTATTTCCTCCACTCTGTCAACACAGTGTCCCCAAAAGTTCTCAATTTATTAACATTTTGTGAAAGGGTCCGATTGGTGCCAAAGAATTTTACCAAAAACTTTATTTGTCCAAACAAGGACTACAAAACAATGAACAGGATACGCAAGACGTGAGCAATCAAGTCAAGGACTTCCCACAAGTAACGCCATGGGAAGTGAAACAAGCCATTAAACAGACGTAGAAAGGAAAAGCCCCTGGACCAGACAACATCACCATCGACCTACTCCCAAAAGCATGTAAAATCATCACTAGGGAACTGGCCGTCCTTTTCAACTTGTGTCTAAAACACAGTAAAGTCCGAGATGATTGGGACACAGTTATCATAATGCTTTTATATAAAAAAGGAAACCCAAAAGACCTCAACAACTACAGGCCTATAAGCCTACCAAACTGTGTATACAAACTTTTCACAAAAATCATCACCAACCGAATCACTAAAACACTTGATGAAAACCAACCACAAGAGCAAGCTGGCTTTAGAAGAAGCTATTCAACCATGGACCACCTGCACTCGATAAATGAACTGAAAGAAAAAGCAGCAGAATATTAAGTACCACTTGCCGAAGCATTTATTGACTTCAAAAAGGCGTTTGACTCAGTAGAAATCCCTAAGGTCATGGAAGCCATCACTCGACAAGGTTTAGATCCAGTATATGTCTAAGTGCTAAAACATATACCATCACAGCAGCTCCTTTATCAAGCTACATAAAGACTCGGACCCCTTTCAACTCCAGAAAAGAGTAAGACAAGATGATACCAGCTCACCCAAACTCTTCACAGCCTGCCTCGAAATGATCTTCAGAAGACTATACTGGGAGAGTAAAGGGATTAGGATAGACAGCAAGTATCTGAGTAACTTCAGATTTGCAGACAACTTGCCCTTTTCGCAGAAAACCTGCACAACCTCCATCTAATGATAGATGAACTAAATGAAGAGAGCAAGAAAGTTGGACCACACATGAACTTCAGCAAGACAAAGATCATGTGCAACAACCACATTGGAGATAAAAACACTAAGATCAAAATCGAGTACACAGAATTGAAGAAAGTAGATCACTACATCTACCTAGGACAACAAATCGCCATGAGACCCTCAAAAAAAGAGGAAATCAAATGAAGAATCACACTAGGACGGCAAGCCTTTGGCAGAGCAAGCTCAACCTTCAAAAATAAAAAGATTCCATTAATCTTAAAAGAAGGGTGCATAACCAATGCCTCCTCCCAATGGTCACTTATGGAGCTGAAACGTGGAATTCAACCAAGAGACAGACCCGTAAATTGAGAACTATGCAACATGCACATGAAAAAATTATGCTGGGCTTCACATGGAGAGACCACAAGACAAGCACAGTACATCTGGAAAAAGACAAGAGTCAGGGACATCATAGAGTCCATTAAGAAACTCAAATGGCAGTGGGCTGGCCATGTTGCACAAATGAGGGACAACCAATGGACATAGCGACTCATGACATGGATCCCCCAAGATCACATGCGGAACCGAGGCCGGCAGAATATTAGATGGAGAGACGAGCTAGACAAATTCAGAAAGTACTGACTCCGCAACGCCTATGATAGGGAAGTGTGGCAAATCTTGGGGAAGGTCTACGTCCAACGACTGATGATGATGATGATGAGTGTCAAAATACAAAAAAAAATTTACAAGAACTAGTCCTTCCCTCAGTGTGTTGCATATGACTTGGTTTCTCCACATTGTATGTTTGCATGTGTGATTTCAAAATGGAATTTTGTTGAATGCTGATCCATACACTTGACAAGAGAAGGGTTTTACGTATGTTTCTTCAAAAATGAATTTTCTGTATATGTTAATTCACACACAAAAACAATATGGCTACTCTCAGGAGTTTGTTCCCATGTGTTTCCTCAAATCTGGACAATAAAAACACTGATCCACCCACTTGACAAGAGTAACGTTTCTCTCTAGTGTGAGTCCACGTGCTTCTTTAATATTGAATTCTCCAAAAATGCTGAATCACTGATACAACAAGAATTGAATTTTTTGCACAATTTGATTCACACAGTTTACAAAAATGGGATTTCTCTCCAGTATGTATTCACATGTGTTTCTTCAAATCTGTGAAATTGCTGATCACACACTTGCCAAGTACATTTCAAATAATTATTCCTATAACAACATATAAAAAACAAAGAATAGCATTAATTCAAGACTGTGAACATGCTGAGTTCCAGCTATTCCAGTGTACATAAGAATTTTCAAATGCATCCGATAGATTTGAGAAAGAACCACGATTCATCTAAAAAAGGAATAAATATTATTATTAACTAGTTTACTCATGCAGTCAAAGATATTTCATCATCTTTTAAATGATATTTGCCTATTTGGTCTTCTTCAATTATAGATAATAGTTACAACTTTCAAAACAAAATAAAATTCGTAAAATAACAATTTGATGTACCAATATGAACAATTTCACACAATATACAGATCAGATTCTCTCGAAAATTTCATCAGTCAGGCCCCTCCCCCAAATTTTCTATAATGTAATTAGGCAACTTTTCTAATTGATGTTCAAGAACGACAGAAATATTTAGGTAATTAAGCAATTTCAATTACGTGAATGTTCAGAATATAAAAAGAAGCTGTGAACTTAATTCAATCAAAAAATTGTCACAGAATTGAAATATCATAAAGTGTCATAATTCCTTTACAAATAACCAAATAATGAAATGGTCTTGAAATGAAATAGAAGTAAAAATCATGATTTATTCATTAAATTCTTTTATATCGATCTTGGTACTATTGATACTAAGGATAGATGAATGAAATGAAGAAAGCAAGAAAGTCGGCTTACATATGAACTTTAGCAAAACAAAGATCATGTGCAACAATCACGTCAGAAATAAGAACACAAAGATCAAAACCAAAGACACAGAACTGGAGAAAGTAGACCACTACATCAACCTAGGACAACGGGTCTCCATAAAATCCTCAAAAGAAGGAATTGAGCAAAGAATCCCTCAAGGATAGTAGCCTTTGGCAGAGCAAGCTCAACGTTCAGAAACCAGAAAATCCCACCAATCCTAAAAAGACGGGTATATAACCAATGCATCCTCTTGATAGTCACTTATGGAGCCGAGACATAGAACCTAACCAAAAGACAGACTGACAAACTGAGAACCATGCAACATGCACATGAAGAGACATAGAATGATCACAAGACGGCACAATATATCTGGAGAGTCTGAGACATCAAAGGATCCATTAGAAAACTTAAATGGCAATGGGCTAGTCATGTTGCAAGAATGGCAGACAACCGATGGACATCCTGACTCACAACATAGTTCCCTAGAGATCACATGCGCAACCAAAGCAGGCTTAATACTAGATGGAGAGACGAACAAGACATTCAGAAAGTATTGGCTCCATGATGCCCACAATAGAGAAGTGTGGTAAATCCCAAGGAAGTTCTATGTCCAACAATGGACATTAAAAGACTGATAATGATGATGATACTAAGGCAATGCCCATTCGGAAGGCGACAGACATTAAGGTGTATGGAGCAGCTTACCATAATTGATAATCAAAATTATTTTTTGTTTGTTGTACAAAACTGCAGCTTCAAATTCTTCCAGATATTTAGATTCAGATATTTTATATTTTACTTTAGATCTATGAATTTCTCAAGAACAGTTGATGTTAACAACTTCAAACTCATCACTGCACTGCCTTGAATGCTGACTTACATATCTGGCAAATGTCAACTTTGTAAGAAAGGTGAGTAAAAGAATTTATTACATTTTGAAATAATTGATAAACAATATCTATAACAAATTACAGCCTTTACAGTGACGTAACCGCCCTGCAATTATTTTTTAAATATTTTTTAGTTTTTTAAGGATTATCTCAAATTTGTTGCCGCCCACACATTACCTCAGGTCATTATAAAGTCCACGTACAATATTCATAATTTTGATTTTGTATACAACAGAATCAATCTGTGAAATGGGTAAGTGAAATGATTTATTGCATTTTTAAATGGGTTTTAAATAAGCAACATTTTGGTTCTTGGCAGAGGATGCGGATACTCTGACCCCAGCAAGAAGTACCTACCTATATGCAAATAATCCTGTCATTTTATATGTATACTTTACTACTTATGGTATAATAATCAAACAATATTGATAACACAATTATCGCTAAGCTTCAGTAAGATGAATGAATGATGTTTCTCAGTTCTCTTAACAGGTAAAAGTTTTTAAAATTTTAACTTGACAAGGACTTTATAATAACCATTTCCTGCGTGTGATCATTTTCAGTATAAATTATAATTACGTTATGACTACCTCTTGGTGGGGTGTAAATCTATCAAAGGGACACCTCTGATCTGATCACAAAGCTTAGAGTCCATTGAGTGCACAAGGGAATTGGTCCCAAATGAGATTTTTTCACACTCTTCACTCATAACAGGAGTCAAACCTAACCTGCTAACCATCACATTGTCTGTGCTGATGTTCCAGCAAAATTTCATAGATTTATTCTCATTCAACTTGCTTTTTGAGGGGGGGGGGGTTCTCCTCTCACATCTTTATATTGCGTATTTTGCTTTTGTACAATTTTGAAAGATTTAATTTTTTGAGTTGTTTTTTCCCCAGAGGAATTGCTGTTTACAATGTAACTATAATGCTCAATTGAACCTTAATATTCCAACATTCGTACAGTTCTGAAGTATTAGATCACTCCCCTCATGAATGGTGCTAAAAAAAAATTTCACAAGTTGTGCTGTTTTTTTTGTTATCACTGATGTGAATCCAATGATTGGTGTTCAAGCCCAAGTAAGAGCCAGAATTTTGAATACTGATTTTAAAGGCAGGAGGACCATTTCCAGTCGCAGAATTGGTGCAATACGATCATCTTATTCTCTTCCAAATGGGTTGCCACATACTAAGCTGAGTAGATATTTTTTTTGTCTTCCTTCACTGCGACAACAAAAATATAAAACGACCCGTCAAATCTGAGATGCTTTGAATGCAACAATCGCAAGCTCTATTACAGACAACATCTCACTATCTTTGGTTCAAGCATAAATTCTATGAGCAAAACAAAGGAGGATCCAGGATTTTGGTATTCCATCCAATCTAATTAAACAATTGATATAACTGTTTTTTAAGGTTGATTTATGATTACTTGGTATAAATCTTTTTTTTCATAATTGTGCTTTGCCTGAGCAGCGGTGGGGTCCAGTTCCCTTCTTTGCACCAGTAGAATATCACAGTTTACAAGAAATTGAATTTTGACATCATCTTTCTAATCCAATCAGAACAGAGTAAAGATCTTTTGTAACCAACCAGAGAAGAGAAAACTTTCCTATCTAAGCAAAGGAGCAGTTCATCTGAACCCCTTTTTGGAGCTGATCGAGTTAAGAATAAGGGTTTCAGATAATGACAGAGCAAGAGATTAGGGTACTTGGCTCCTTTAAAGGACTTCTCCAATATTTAGTGAGATTTAATGAAAAAGGATTGAGACTTATAAATGAGGGTTTAGAACATAGCATAGCTAGAGATTTGGGGACCTGGCTCCTTTAGGGTCCCCTTCTAACATTTAGTGAGGTTTGATGAAAACAGAAAATCTGCAATAAATACAAATGCACCGTCTTTCATTCAGTGAAAAACAGCCACAAAGACTGAATTATTATTTATGCAATTCATACATGTTCAAATATATCTTTGCTATTGTATGTCTTAGATGGTATGTCAATCAACTGACTCACTTTTGCTTTATGCCATTTTCAAAATTTCTAAATGCTCACTAAAATGAAGATACAACTCAAATTCTCCATTCAGTTAAGTATCCAATTCAATTTTGACATTCCAAACACTAAATTACTGAACTCATTTTCAACATTTTTTTTATATCATAATCCTAGTATTTACCTTCATCTTTGATATGTATTTATTTGCTTTCAGCCAAAAGGAATCCAGTCCTGGTAGAGTTGTGATAAAAAGAAAAATGAAGAAAACTGTCAAGTCTGATTGCCAGATTTCAGTTGGAGTGGTCAAGATTTGAGAAATTTTCAGAATTGTAAACAAAAAATCAAATTCTCTCATAACTCACCATCTCCCATTTAGAATCTCTCAACATGCCTTCTTACAAAATTTCAATGAAATAAATCAAGGAATCACAAAGTTATCCAATTGTAAAAAAAAGAGTCAACTATGATGACAGACACCCATGATAAATGATAGTCCTTGGCAGGGACAAAACTAAAAAAAAATGTTATTGTGTCACAAACTTCACCCACTGAAAATAAATTGATTAACTAAATTACTTCCCTTATTCAAAGAGTTTCTCAGAAGATTGAAATCCTTGTTTATGTTAACACAACATACTGGTTGAACCATTCTATGGCCATCTCCATATGTACTATCCAAATATGATGGTTGAAAGTAGACATTTTCCAATGGTAGCAGCAGTGCAATGTTAGATTCAAGAGATATCTTTTTTTTCTCCTTCTTAGGTCTAACAAAGACACAACGAGCATGAAAGAGCCATAATCAAAATTGAAATAAAAAAATCTAGGATAGCAGGCCATATCTGGAGGAACAAAGGTGAATATACTCCCTTGGAAGAAGTCCAGATTATAAATAGGGAATGCTGTTGAAAAGTGATTTTTTTTTAAAAAGGGAGTGCCATCAGATAAATATAAAGTTGCTGCCCTATTTGCAAAGACATTTAGTTCCTGTGGATTATGAGAGGAGAAAGACATGGCTGGTGTATGTGGAATTACCATGTAGTAATAGAAGCACACTGAAAAAACAATTCTCTTCTATAAGTACAAGTATGCAGCAGGGAGAAAATAGAGAGAACACTGGAAAATAGATCTTTCATTGGAAAAGTCTAAAATGGCTTCTGATGTCTTCCTTTCACTGAGCAGAAAAGCTAGGGAAGCAATACTGGAGCTGAACTTGAAAGAGGAAGATGAGATTCTCAACCAGGTTCAGAAGGAAGAAATATTCAAATTCTAAGGTCAGGTGAAAAGAAATTAATCTTTTCTTTATGAAATATTCAATCATACACACAAAGTAATCAGTGGAAAATAACACTTGACTGGGTGTTCTGATTTACTTTATCAAGAGATCCATAATGATTTAACAAATAAAATAGGTGCAACAGTTTCAATGCAACTCTTAAAAAATGCGAATCATGGGAAAAGGCAGAACCACATTTATCATGAAACACCGTTCATTACGAGAGTAACCAAAAACATGATAAACTTACAAAAATTAATTTCATACCAGAGAATATATTTAAGTATATATAGCAATACTTTGATTAATGCACTTTTGATATAATATGGTTGAGGTTTAGTTATATCAATCAATGTAGCTAAGGGTAAGCTAGAAAAACAGACGTATTAAATAATAAGACCTTGAACAGTACAGTTTAGAATTGTGAGAAATTTTTTTTAGAAAATCAACCATACTTATATATACCTGTGTGTCTATGTATGTATATAAATATTTACACACATATTGATGTGCCGTTTCATGAAGTAACATGATTTTCTTTCCAACAATTTGTTATCATTTTTCAAACTTGAACTGCATCAAAGAGTATATTCATTCATTAAGTGTCATATATGACTTGAGTTGTTTGAATAAAACTTAACAAACCTTGAAAGACTACATCAAGGTTGTACAGAGATGCCAGTCTGTGACACATCCAATTAGCAAAAAAGGGGAATTAATTAATCTTGTAGCACCAAACAATCAAAAGATCCCAGAAAAAATGTTTAATCATATCAGTATCTTCATTCAACATTTTATTTTTCTTGTTACTGGATGAAAGAAAACAAGTCAAAATAATTACAATGAAATATTCACATAATTTCGAACACTGTTCTTTCTTGTTGACATCAAAGTGCTTTTTGCTCTGCTGATATGCAGAAAAAAAAAATCTGAAAATAAAAAATGATTGCTTATAACAAGTTTTTTGATTTACACATTCAGAAAATTATTTAGTTTTAAAATGAGGACTCTTTTGAAAACACAATTCACACACCACATGGTGGCTCTCAAGAGAGTGTTCACAAGTGATTTTTTAAGGTCAAACTCTTTAAAAAGTCTGTTTCAAACACTTCACACATAAACAGATTTTCTCAGGTGAGTGTTCACTTGTGTACTTGAACAAAACCTTCTCCTAAATACAAAACCATACACTATCAAAAAATGATTTCTCTCAAGTGTGTTAGCAAGAGAGCTTTTAAATATGAATCCTATAGAGAAGCGAATTCATATGAAATATCATGATTGAGTTTACACTTTACTGGGTACTATCATGTCAAATGAGTTTAAATACTAAAGAGATTTTACACGAACAAGGCTTTGCATGTTGCATGTGACTTTTCAGATTTTTTTTTCCTGTGTAAGTCAACATGTGTATTTTCAAATTATAACTCAGTTTGAATGCTTATTCTCATTCTTGACAAGTGAAATGTTTCAGTGTGTGATCTCATGTGATGCTTCAAATTAGAACTCTGTAAAAATGTTGATCCACACACTTGACAAGAGAAGGGTTTATCTCCAGTATGTGCTCACATGAGTGTTTTCAAACTAAATCTTCGTGAAAATGCTGATCCACATACTTGACAAGAAAAGGGTTTCTTGCCAGTATGTGTTTGCATGTGTGTATTTAAAGTTGAATTCTTTGAAAATGCTGATTCACACACCTGACAAGAATAGGATTTCTCTCCAGTGTGTATGTGCATGTGTCTCTTTGAATCTGAACTCAGTAAAGATGCTGTTTCACACACTTGACAGGAGTAAAATTTCTCACCAGTGTGAGTTTGCATACCTTTCTCTGAAGTGAAACTGTGGATATGAAGATTCATCAACTGGATGAAAGTAAAGTATTTTACCAGGGTGTATAAGCATATGTGTCCTTAAATGGGAAATCTGTGAAAATGCTGATCCACAGGCTTGACAAGAGTAAGGTTTCTCTCCAGTGTGTGTTCGCATGTGAGTCTTCAAACTTGAACCTTGTGAAAATGCTGCCCCGCACACTTGATAAGAGTACGTGTGTGTTAGTATGTGTGTCTTCAAATTTGAACTCTCCAAAAATGCTGTTTCACATATTTAATAAGAGTAGTGTTTCTCTCCTGTGTGTTCACGTGTGGTCCTTCAAACTGGAACTCTGTGAAAATGCTGATCCACACACTTGACAAGAAAAGTGTTTCTCTCCAGTGTGTGTTCGCAAGTGTTTCTTCAAATCTGAACTCAGTGAAAACACTGAACCACATACTTCACAAGCGTAAGGTTTCTCTCCAGTGAGTTTTCAAATTTGAATTCTCTGAAAATGCTATTCCACACACTTGACAAGAAAAAGGTTTCTCTCCAGTGTGTATCCGCATGTGTTTCTTCAAACTGAATCTCTGTGAGAATGCTGATTCATACACTTGACAAAAGGATTTCTCTCCCATTTGTAATTGCATATGTGCCTTTAGAATGGAATTATTTGAAAATGATGGTTCGCACACTTTACAAGAGTAGAGTTTCTCTCCAGAGTGTGTTTGCATGTGTCTAATAAAATTCAGACTGAGTGAACATGCTAATTCACAATTTAACAAGGAAATGTTTTCTCACAAGTGCGTGTTTTAAAAAACCTGAACAGTTCCAGTATGATCATCAATACACTTTGTTGCATAAGAAAGTTTCTCCTCAGGCTGTGTTTGCATGCATACTTTCGAATGTTAAGTACTGCAACTTATAAAGATATGAGTGAATGCTTTATCAGAAAATGGATTCTTTCTTAATTCTCATTTTCAACATTGAATCAATGATTACAGTTTCTTTAAGGCTATCAATTTCCCATTGCCTATCTGTGAACAAAGAAGAGGTTTTGTTAGAGAAAATACCAAACTCATGCGTTATTAGCAATTTCAATATTTTAACTCAATTCGCGTATCCATGATCTCAACATTTCTCACATTTCACATTCAATTTCTACATAAAATTGATATTGAGCAGTTTTTTCTTTAAAAAAAGGGTTTAACAGAATAAATTTCAGACCTGCATCTTTACAACTTTCTATTTATCAGAGAAAGAAACTTCATCATTCATTGAAAGATGATGAAAAAAATTGTTACATTTGAAAATTTATCTGCACTAAACGATCTTGAAAACAAAAAGAACGAAACATACAAAAATTTTACATCTGTACATCTTACATTTAACAAGTCTAACAGATTCATTATGTATGTCTTATTTGAATTTAAATGAGATGTTGATTTTTTCATGAGTTTTTGTGAACATTAAGTAGAGAAAAGATAAAAATTATTTTACTGAAACAAAACATAAAAAGTAGGAAATGTACAAAATATATATGACACAGAATTTTTTTCCATTTTATAGTCAAATGATCAGCAATGTATAAAAAGTTTTAAGAGAGGAATATTCCTATAGGGATTTTTAGAAAGAGATCATTAATAGAAAACAGCTGGTAATGATCCACAATATATACATTTGTGCAGAGGAGATAGTCTAGTGCATGAATGAAATGCATCAAATGTTGTATCTGGTTTGATATAAAAGGACAACCAATTAATTCATTGGCAACATAGATTTTACCATGACAGCCAAAAATAAGTCTGACCGATTTTAGAATGTACAAGGTATCATACAAAAGATCCAGTAATTTGGAGAGAGGGATCAAACTGTATGCAGTTCAGTCGTTGGCTGTTAGGTAAGGCCTGCAGCATACTTTGTGAATCAATGTGCGTGTGGGGGCAATGCCAGATCTTACTGAGTAAAGATCCCTCACCAACCTCTGCTTCAAGATCAACAAGATAGCTGCAGAAACAGTTTTTTTCAGGAAGCCCCTGGTGACAATACCATGTCCTAAAGTTTCACAGAAGGACAAACACCTTCAAAGATGACTGCTGATAAGCACAACAAGAAACATTGAGAAACAAGCACCAGACTATCCTTGCAGATGGTTCACAAACTCTCCATGATGTTGGTGATATCATAGGACCATTGTCCAAGGATGTTCAATGAATACGTAGGTCATTTTGGGCATAAGACACATTGCTGCAAAATTTGTGCTGAGACCAATCACTTGTTATTTGACAGTTCCTAGCTTTCAATAACATGTAGGTCATTCCTCATCCACCCTTTTCACCTGACCATGACCCTTATAACTTTTTCCTGTTTCCCAAGCTGGAATTCCAACTGAAAGGGTGTTTTGAGGAGATCAACAAAAAATTGCGGGAGGTGATCAAGACTATCATGCTTAAAGACTTCCAATAATTCATGGAATTCACAAAAACTCACTGGGGCCGCTGTATACATGTCCAAGACGACTACTTCTAAAGTGACACTAGGAACTAGGAGTTTGGGTAGATTATTTCCCTGCAAATTGCCTTCAGAGATATTTCAAGTTATTTATAATGTCAATATAAAAGTGGAAGCGTAAAAAAATAATTCACGAGTAAAACAAATTTCACGGTGATGACAAAACTAGAAAAAAGATTAAAACATTTTTCATCCTATCAAAATGATCAAATCAATTTACAAAAAAAAATCTGCCTTATTTCAAATGATATGTCAGTAACTTTGAGAAGATTAATAACATACCAACTTGGTTCTGAAGAAATCTGTCAGAAATGAATCATGTCAAATGTAGTGACTACATCGAAGATGAGAAGCCTTTAAATTGTCTGAATAAAAGTTGGTATATTCAAACATTGTTTTAAAATTTGATAATGGAAAAAATAATTTCAGTGACTGCTTGGAACTGCCAAGGAGTTAAGCAGGACTGTCTGGGACCTAGAATATTCTAAATTCCAATACCCAGGCACTTAGAGATGATACATTCCAACACCTTGGGCACAGAAGGATGCTAAATTCTAAAGCCTTGGGCATGGAAAGATGTTCACAGATGGATACGGTTATTGTTAAAACTTGCCCCAAACTCCTGGGGAAAGTCCAGAATGCCCTAGACTTTCCCAAAGGCGAGCATCCAAGCACTGAACAATGCTAAATGGGGGGATTCTGAACTTGTTGGAGCATATCTGGGCCTGCCTAGCCCAAGGCCCCTAAGATGCTAAATTCTCCTGCCCAAAGCCTGGAGTTTCCTAAATTCCGTGGCCCAGAGGTGCTAAATTCTCTTATGCATGAACAACTCATCCCCCCTCCCCCCACACAATTTTGGGTGAACACATGCACACCCTCAGGCAGCCCTGACTAAGAGAACTGAATCAAAGTACAAAAAAAAAAAAAAAAAATTAAATTCGCCATTAAAATATCAATGAAGCCTTGTAAGGGAAATGACCAACTACAAAATGACAAAAATCCCAGGAAGATATTTAGAGTTGGATGGATTCAGAATTACTGAGCACCCCCTCCCCAAGCCACATGCATGGGAATACTGCACCACTCCCCTCAGGGCCTCCCGTGTGGGGAATTGGAATCCCTTCAGCCCAGTCCTCGCGCGTTGAAATCTAAAAATTGTCCTAGAATAAATTTTTAAAAAATGTTTCAAAAAATATAATTCTATGATTTAAGATAGGATCAAATATTTTTGTAAATTTAAAATTTTTTGTAATTCAAACAAAAACAAATCTTCAGAAATAAAATTAGCAAGCAAGGAGATCATCAAGACTTTGTTGTACTTAATTCTTTCTATCTTTGTTTGCTTGATTTGTCTTTTTTAAAAAGAAATACAAAATTAGTGAAAAAAGGAGAAATTATGAAATTTGAAAAAAACATGTTATCTATCTAAATTAAATTTTGAAATTGCCAACATTTGCAATCACAGCAAAATCTCTTCTAAAGAGCAGGAGAGAAGGGAGATCACTGATGAAAATTCAAAGGGAGATAATTGATAGAAACAACAAAGATCTGTATTTTTTTTTCATGGAATCCTTGAATCTTACAAAAATGATTCATTATGCAAAATTCCTTTTGTTTAACATACAAAAAATTGCAATTTGTTAAATCTTTGAATTTTAAAATGCCAACTGTATAATTTTTTTTCTTTGAAGGCTTCCAAACAGAAGCTGGATTTGCCGTGAAGTAGGAGTTAGAACATTAGGCACGAGTGTATTCATCCTACCCTTGTGTCTTTCAGGATAAATAAATACCTATTTAGACCTACCTCATAGCTGCGATATTTGAGTAATTTTGTCAATACTAGCATGGATGTCTGCTGCCACTTTTCTAGGGAAGTATATAGAGCAAAATGGTATATTCAGGATATAACTTAATAACAATCTGGTCACCTGATTGGCATTTCACTTGCCATGAGTAGTGTCAGAAAATCTGATCCAGTCTGATAGTGTTGTGTAGTATATTATTAACAGATGCATATGACCTGACCCCAGAGGAGTGAGTACCAGCCAATAATAATATAGTTCAGGCAATCGGTACAAAAAATGTCTCAATTAGAGATAAAAGCATAGAGTTGGCACAAATATCCTTTGATAGGTACTAATCATTTCCTGCCATGGAGACTTTCTCAAACTGTCTGTCCTTAGCAACGTTTGCTAAGGAATTCATTCTCCATAACAATAGCTGAAGAATCAGTTCTTTAAAATTTTTGCAACACAAAGTTTCTCAACGATTTCTATGGTCTACCTCAGTCTGGCCACTGGAAAGATATAATTCTCTAGGTGGCATACAACGGCCTTATTATGGACATACTTCATGCGTTATGGTATACCGTATATAGAAATTCCTGGATCCATCAAAATATTTAATCACTCATTCCTCACCCTATAGGTGATTGTTCCACAAAATTTTATTGAAATTCATTGGGAACTTTCGGGGATATTGTGTGAGCAGATATGAGTGAATGCAGAAATGTCAGAAGAAAAAAGCCCAGAAAAAATGAAAAGGTATCTCTCAATCAAAAACAAATTCTAGGATCCCCCCCCCCAAAGAAATTTCATCACATCGTCATTTATAAATGCCTTACAATCATTGAAATGTATTGAGATCTATTGGAGACATCAAATGAAGAGAAATGAGCAGATACAGAAATGCATGGAAAAAAACGAATATCTTTTAATTAGGAACAAATTTCCAGATCAATTCAAAATTTTGACCATTTCTTTCTTACTCTGCACCTACCATTCCACAAAATTTGATTGACATTCATTGAAAACCTTTGGAGACACTTGCGCAAATACAAGAATGTAGGAAGAAAGAATTTGGGGACTACTGTTGTGTGGCTAAAACCAAATGTTGCCTGAGAGTGATGAGGAATTCTCTGTGTGTCTCTGGAAGAAAAAAGATATTCATGATTGTTTTTATTATGCAACATCATTTGAGAATATTTTTTGGACTAGGCATACCTATATGGCAGCCATAGTGCCTTTGTATTTGTGGATAGGAAGGTGATGGGCATCTCTGGAATTATGTAGGAACGAAGCCGAACAATATTTTTTGTTAGCATATCGCCCTGAGGAATAGGTTGACATCCGTACCTTGTTAGCGGGTTACAAGACTGCCATAAGTTATGGTTATTTAAGAAAGAGATAATACTTATATCTGACTCCATATTTACAATATTACATGTCACATCCTCTCTTTTAAAATTTGAAAACATGTTGGTCTGTCATACAGATGGATGTGTTTCTGGAATAAAATAAAGACAATAGAGCAATAGAAGATAGAGACAACTCTTAAGGGAAAATCTGTTTTTATCTAACAAATAAAAGAGGAAAATATGTGTGTTTTCATGTATTTCTTTGTAAATGAGGTATAATGAGTTTGAGTCGGCATATGATATTGTTGTGATGGGATGTCCTTGGGCGTAAGCAAAACAAATTTTACAATGTATGTAATTGAACCAGAAAATATTTATCTTCTTAAAAGTACAGAAGATAAATAAAGCTCAAGGTGTGTGTAGGATGAAGTTCAAGAGGTTTGTACTTACATAGTAGTTAACAAAAGGCTTTTGATGGATTTTCTTGCTCTCCAAACCACACAGAGGGCTGTCAGTTAACATGATCATACTAAACTGACTTAAAAGTGGCAACAGAGAGAGAGAGAGAGAGAGAAAGAGAGACTTGAACATATCACTAAGATCATGTGACTGCTTTTCAGGGTTCTGATTGGCTGTGCCATTTTTAGCCAATAAGTACTAATATTCTATTCATACTCTCTACTGATCTACTAGCGATGATCTAAAGTGAATTTTTAAATTTCTATTTGATTCAATTCACTCTTTCTTTATTTTCATTTTTTTTCATCATTTGGGACACCAAACCTTCTTTTGCCTCTTCAAAATTTGCTTTCATTTAAAAGGTACAATCCAGTTACATGACTGGGTACTAGTATAACAAAAGAAATGCTGTTAAATCCGTCAGAATTATTCTTTGAACTGAAAATTTCACTTTTTTTAATCAGTTTTGCCTTTATCTTGATCTGTACACAATTTAAGATATTCTGGTGAGCAAAAGAATCTCTAACTTCGTCCAAAGATTAGGAAAGAATCATGATTCCTCATATAAAACCATTCGAATGCAAATTGGTGCTCTTAATGATGTGTATTTTGCTCACAAGTAGCTTTGAAGAGGGTTTTTATTCCAATCCTAGTGTGAGATAATAATAATAATAATACTAATGCTAAGAGGGGAGTTTGGTCAATATACCCCCGTTGGTTAAATAAAGGGTTCGGTTTGTTACTTCCCCATACCTACCAGATGATACCTGATGAAGGCCGTAGAGTACAACTGCTGAAAAGTTGTATGAAAAACAACTAAGATGAGGATAGCCCGAATAATAATAGAAATAATAATAATACCTCATCTAAAAAATTCAGAGATACACTAAGAAATGAGCAGTTTTAGTTTTTATTCTTTGCAAACTAATTGAAAAGAGAAGCCGAAAAAGACCCAATTATATCATGTGAATAAATAATTATGTTTATTTGAAATTACCTTCTGAAAACAACTTGTTAATCACATTTATATGTACACTAATTCAGTGGTTTCCAAAATTTTTTGGATCATGGCACTTTTACAGTATAAGAATATTTTTTTACAATGCCCCAAGTTAAAAAATACTGAGCAATAGCATTTATGTTCATAATGAATCAAACAATTCAAATTTATAAAAGATTCTAAATATTTGTAGAGAAACACTGGAAATTAATTGAAGCAAATTAATTGCTTGATATGTATATTTATAATGGTCTTTTTGTTTCAATGCTACCTGACTAACCATTTGGCAAAAATCTTGCAAATTCATACGAGTACTCCAATAGTCATCTAAAAATGCCCTTTTCTGATTTGGCAAAATTTGTTAATAAAAATTTTTTTTTTTTTGATATTTTGATATCTTGTTTCAGTGATGATATTTGCCCTAGAACCCTGTAAATTCGTATTAGTACTCCACTAGACATTGAAAAACAATTTATTTTTACTTTTTGAAATTTTCAACAATCTTTTCAACGGAATTTGTTCTTTTGAACTATTTCTATCTCGCATCAGATGGATATATACTGTATCTGTAGAAATACAATAAGCTGTGTATTCTTATGCTTAGGGCTAAAAGTTTTCAAAATAGAGCCAGTTCTCAGGCACATTTTAATCACAATAGCTTGACATATTTTGTAAGAAAGAAAATCATACATTTTGAAGTATACAGTATTCTCTGGATGTGTAATTGTGTAAGAACATTTTCAAGCCATTATCCTATTTTATCGAATCTCAAGATCAGGTGAAACAAAAATTCATCTTTACTTTATGAAAAATTCAAGCATAGACACATAATGTAAGCTATGGAAAAATAACACTCAACTGCTATTCCACATATGAAATAGATTTTTTCATGATATTTTCAGTGTAACTTTCTAAAAATGTGAATCATGTAAAAATTCAGAACCACACTTATCATAAAACAACGTTCACCACAAGAGTATACAAATGCAAGTAGGTTTTCCAAGCAAAAAATATGAAAAATTTACAAAAATCAACTTGAACTTTGAGACCAGAGTATATATATATATATATATATATATATATATATATATATATATATATACACTAGCAGGAATATGTGGCATTATCCGGGGAAATATGGTTTGAAGTAGGAATAAGTCTAGTTTGTCGTACTGAGATAGATGGAAAAATTGTTATTACATTCAATCCATAATACTTTAGTTACCCCCCAGAGATTTCTGAATCTTGAGAGAAAAAAAACAAACTTTTTTCAGGTGTTATTTTAATGTTTGTGTATTGGGGGAATATAGCTTTTTTTTTAATCAAGTGCAATGCATTTAACCTGTGTGAAGAGGTTTAAAAACCATGTTCTAACTGTAACACAAAATATCAATTTTGAGCTAGATCTATGCAATTTGGAACAACATATAGGTAATTTTTAGTTATATCTAGCTATTGTTGAGCTTGTAAGATTTCTGGGGATGCATGATCCAACCACAATTTAATGAAAACATAGGTATAACACACTGTGTTGATGGAAATTAACAGGCCACTTCAACATTAGGGTTACATAGTAAATTGAGTCCCTCTCTATGAACCAAACAAAATGTGATATTACTCAAAACTGACAAAATCTTGAGGTAGTAATGGTGTTATTGATTGAAAGCACAGAACTTAAGCCTTTTTTATCCACATATTTATTGATAAAAATATACATTAGAATTTGGACTGAACCCTGATAATTGGAATCACCCCTGAGATAACTTGGGTAAAAAGTTATCATAAATAAGAAACCCAAACCATCATAGATTAAAACTGAAAAGCAAAATGTATTGTTCTATATTCCAGCTGATAAGTCAATATTGGTATCTGCAAAACTATTTTACGCAAAAGCGATATGAGACAAAAGGAGCCCAAAAACTTTAGAAAATATATAATCAAAATAACTTTGTATCTCATCCATGAAAATGTATTTGAATTATTAACATGTTTCTGTCCTAAATTTTGTAGCATAGTTACAAAAGTAACAAAATTTTTTTTAATGTTAACCTTATTACAAGTTATGTCTTGAATGTAAGCAAAAAATGTCGGATCAAACATTACTTGAATTGTTTTGATATTATATAAAAGTTTTTTCACATATTTATTTGTAAAGGTGAATGTTTCCATTTATACCTCTTGATGCACACAATCTTAGATCTGTTACTGTTTATGTGAAATTTTGTCCAGGGTAAGTATTATTTCAGTCAGTTCAATTAATATGATCGGGTCTGGATCTTATGCGTTGAATTTCTTTTGATTATTCCAAATGTTTTATTGAATTCTTTTGTCAATTATTTCTACATTAAAAAGCTGTGACTTATTACTTTATTGTTTCTGGTGTTTGAAAAATGAATTCATTAATATCAATATTAATTCAAAAACAACTAACTTCACTTGAGAAGATTCAGGTTCACTTCGTAAAATCTGGTGATGCTAGAGTGGACACTTTTCTTCAGGTCTAAATCACCCTTAAAAAAGGGAAGGAAGAGGCCTAGTCCACAGAAGACAAGAGCTTTGTGTGTGTATACATTACCACCAGTAATAATACCTAAAATTATTATATTAATTTTAAAAAGGCAGAATTTGTATAAAAATCAATCTAATTGTAAGAAGTGTTTGTGTCATATGTAAGGAGAATCATTGAAGAAAATTCTAAACTGAAAATCATTTGTTTCCAAAGTTTAGAACCTGAGATTAGCTCAACAATGACCTCAAATGACCTGCAAAGTCCACCTTACATAGCTAATACAAGAAGTTAGTGTATATGCTAAGTATCAGCTCAATAGGCCTTGTAGTTTTAGGGGAGAAGAGGCATGGACAAACAAAACCAAAAAAAAGCACAAATATTAGTCAAGATATACATATATATAGCCTTCCTAGATACCTGCATATATATATAGACAATAACAGAAACCTCCAAACTACCCTCTACTCTAAACCCACAGACACTCACAATTACCTCCACTCTAAGTCAGCCCACCCCCAACACTTGAAAAGAAGCCTACCATTTTCATTTTAAAAGAATTTGCTCTACAGATGGTGAACTCAACAGACACAACCATAATCTAGTACAACATTTCACTCAATGAGGATATTCATTAGATGATACAAAAAAGCCGAATAAAAGAAGCAACTATAACACCCATGAATGAAACCCTTACACTCTCATTATCAAGAGGAGATGGAACATCCTCACTATTAAAGCAGATCTAAGAGAAATATTCACAGACCCAAGTGTCATTGCTTACTGCAGACTCCAAAACATCAAAGACATGATTAGCAGCAACAATATTATAAATAATAAAGTTTCACACAACAATATCCCTAGAACCACCAAATTCTGTAAACCATGCGACAAAAGAAATAGTCTATGTTGCAAGCACCTTTAGTAGACCAACACCTTCACAAGCACTACCACCAAAGAGAGTTACCACATACCATAGTACTGTCGCAGCAAAAACATTATTTACCTTCTAGAACGCAACTTACAATACATAGGCAAGTCCGAGTGGCAATTTAACATTAGACCAAACAATTACACACACAGAATTAAATCACAAAACTATCACCGCCCACTTCTCATAGAACTATATTTTTGCATACCTGGCCACAACTTTGCGACGGACACTAGCTTTACTATCATTGAAAAAATAGGAAAAAAATAACCCCATGGACATAACTAGAATTCTAGAAAGACATGGGGATATGTGGATTAACAAACTCAAAACTCTCTCCCCTAATGGACTGAACACCAAACTTAACAACCCTCATCACACAAACCTCTATATCATAAACAGCCTACTAACAATAACCTCACATCCACATCTACCCCCCCCCCCGATACATCTAATACTGAGAACTTCAAAGTCACTCAGACCCATAGCAGCCTCTACATTAGTCATCTCACTTGTACAAATCAGAGCTAACATATTTTCGATGACCTGTAAAGTTGAAACTTATGTAGTTCCTTAACCTCATCACCCTTCCATTTACACTATCCCTAACCTACCCATACAATCTAACACCAAAATACTTCTCTCCTACCCTGACACCTTATGTCCTCTTCAAGGCCCACTGCTGCAGCTAACACCACAGACTTCATCGCTGGCTGAAATTTCTCTCACAACAGGATGGTCCTAGCAGATTGGAGACCATTTTTTGCTCACACAAAAAAACCTATAACCTCAGGAAGTACACACACAGAGCACACAGTACGGAAGATGGGAATACCTCCCAAAACATGTCTAGACCATTAATTAAAACTTTTACAGATGAATAAACCTAACTTTACTTTCGAGTTTGTCTCACTCTCTATAGTTCAAATTATATATATATACTTTGTATTACCTAGAATAGTGCAGTTCTTATTAGTATGGGTTTAAAATCAGTACAGTTAATGCATTGCTATAAAAATGAATGTAACCAAATCGTGTGGTGTGGGGTCAAATAGTATGAGTGGTCAATTGTTTTTTCTTTATTTAGAATTGACAAAAGTGATAAAGCTATCAAAAATTAAAAGAAAAAATATCATTTGAAAGGCAATCGGTAGTGAATTAATAATATGTAGGATAACAGAGTGAAAAGATTTTTTGGAAAAAAAAGAGTCGAAATTTTGATTAGATCATCCCTGTTTGGGTTTTTTCTTTTTCTGTATATTAAATACAGAATAATAGTTTGAAAAAAAAAAAAGAAAATCATTGAAAATGCCTTCTCATTGAGAAAGAAAGCATGCCATTCAATAGGATCCATCAATTCTACAGGATATTGTTAAATTAGTTAACGACAGTGATTGATTTATATGCGGTAATGTCAAAGACCATGATGTTTACACCTAACACTTCCCCTGTCCTTGATGTTGAAGTTTTTAGTTCTTTCAAAGTGTTGTGGAAGAATATCTTGAATGGGTGGTTTGTAAACTTTCATAAGTCAACCAAGAACAAAACTGTATTTCTATTTTCATTATCAAAATTGTGGCAACTTGATTCAATTTATGGTATATATAGCTTCAAATGTATTATCATACCACTTAATGGAATATCTGTAGCTCATAAGAGTGTGTTGTCTTGGCCTATTGAAGAAACCTCAGAGATTTAAATGCAATCATTGATGTCATCTCTCGAGAAGCATCTGAAGAAACTAAAGCTGCTCAGAAATGAAGCAGAAAAAGAGCAAGATTGCATTCATTACTGAAGGAAATATGCTGCATTGATTAAAAATTGAAGCAGAAAGTCAATAAGCCTCATGATCCAACTAGACCTAAACCCGAGACTACGTGAATTGCTAGAGCTAAGAGATAAACACAACTATTTGTAGTAATGAATTCAGACAGTGCTGATGATGTAAGCATAAGCCTTAATGATACTTATTGATCAAAGAAAGCTGTAGCATATATATATATAGATATAAGATTTAAAAGACGACATGTTGTATATGAAGACTCATATTTTCCTGGAATAGAAAAACAATTAAATAAAATAACAGTTTGCTGCATGCAAAAAGCTAGTCTGCATTCATGGAAATGACCATAGCATAGTGATATACACTCATATCCAATAAGTGACATTGTACAAATCAAAAACTTGGTACAAAGCAACAACCATGGTCATCGCAATGTACCTGAAATACGTTACAACTAGCAATAGGCCAAGGCCCCAAAAACTTGTGGATAGTGGTCTTAATTAAGAATAGGCTGTAGTTAGATTAAAAATAGACAATTAAGAAACTAAGACAAAAGTAGTCAAATGAGAAAAATATTTTTCAAAATCTCACCCCTCCCTTTTTCATGATGCTCATCAACTGTATTAGATGATATGATAGCCCAGATATAGATCTTCAATTTTAAATGAGATTAGATTTGATTATAGGCCTAAACATGACTTTACTGTTTTATCACACATTGTATGAAGTCAAACAGGCCATGCTAAAAATTTCCCAGTTTTTCTTGAGTGACTTCCAGGCATTCAAAAATTTAGAAATAGAATTCATTTTGTACCAAATTGTTATGGTGCTCAGATCTATGATATAGTTCAGGAAAAAAAATTTTTAGCACCACAAGCTGAAAAACAAACATTAAATTATGAGGCTTTGAACAGTGCGGTTTTGAAAAATACAAAACACTTTGAAACAAATTAACTGCAATAGTCAAGGTTTACCTGTATATAAATTTATACACATATATCCATGTGCCATTTGATAGGATGAAATAATTTTTTGCTGACATTAGTCTTTATCATTATAATACTTTAATTGAATCAAAGTGTACATTTACTCATGAGGTATTATATATATTTTCACTTTGGTGAAAAGGAAGAATATTCTTCATACAAAATAACAGGATATTTTGTATATTTGCTTGAAGAAGGCATAACATAAACCTTGAAAGATTATATTACGGCTGTACCAAGATGCTAGTCTATGACTCATTCAGTGAAAAATAACATAATTACATTATTTCAAATACAGTCCTTTCCTGTAAACATCAAAGAGCATATTTTCTCTGCTGAATAGCAAAAGATTAGAGAATTTAATAAAAGATGAGAAAATAATCCATACACTTTGCGGAGACAAGTACTTTGAAAATGCTATTTCAAACATTTCACAGATAAGTATTGTCTCAGGTGAAAGTTCACTTGCACTTGTGTGTGTATTTATTTGGGAAAAAACAAAACTGCACACTTTTAAAAAATGATTTCTTGCAAGTCTGTGTTTGCGAATGAGTTTTCAAATTTGATACCAGTTGGAAAGCTAATCTACTTAATTTGCATGGTTGTGCTTTGATTTGCACAATTATATGAAATAAGTTATTTGCTCTATAATAGACTTAAAAAGAAGAAGGCTCTTCCTAAGTGTGTTGTTTCTTTTTCTAATTTTGTTTCTCATCAGTAGGCGTTTGTATATTGGAATTTAAATGTTGATCAACATACTTGACAAGAGAGTTTTTTATCAATGTGTTTGCAAGTGTTGCTCCAAATTAGGACTCTGCAAAAATGCTCATCACACACTTGACAAGAGAAGAGTCTCTTTCAAGTATGTGTTCGCAAATGTCGCTTCAAACTTGAATTTTGTGAAAATGCTGATCCACACACTTGACAAGAGAATGGTTTCTCTCCAGTGTGTATTCGCATGTGTATTTTCAAATCTGCACTCCGGGAAAATGCTGATCCACACATATGACAAGAGTAAGGTTTCTCTCCAGTGTGTGTTTGCATGTGTTTTTTCAAATCTGAACGATGCGAAAATGCTGATCCACATACTTGACAAGAGAAGGGTTTCTCTCCAGTGTGTGTTTGCAAGTGGGTTTTCAAATTGGAACTCTGTGCAAATGATGATCCGCAAACTTGACAGAAGAAAGGTTTCTCACCAGTGTGTGTTCGCATATGTTGTTCCAAATCTACACTCCGTGAGAATGCTGATCCACATACTTGACATGAAAATGGTTTCTCCCCTGTGTGTGTGCGCATGTGCTGCTTTAAACCTGAACTCTGCGAAAAAGCTGATCCACACACTTTACAAAAGAAAGGTTTCTCACCTGTGTGTGTTCGCATGTGTTGTTTCAAATCTGCACTCCGTGAAAATGCTGATCCACACACTTGACAGAAGTAAGGTTTCTCTCCTGTGTGTGTTCGCATATGTTGCTTCAAATCTGCATTCTGTGAAAATGCCGACCCACATACTTGACAAGAAAAGGGTTTCTCTCCAGTGTGTGTTCGCATGTGTTTCTTCAAATCAGACTTTTGTGAAACTGCTGATCCACACACTTCACATGAGAATGGTTTTTCTCCAGTGTGTGTTCGCATGTGTTTCTTCAAACTGGAACCCTCTGAAAATGCTGATCCACATACTTGACAGGAGAATGGTTTCTCTCCAGTGTGTATACGCATGTGTTTCTTTAAACTGCAATTCTGAGAAAATGCTGATCCACAAACTTGACAAGGGAATGGTTTTTCTCCTGTGTGAGTACGCATGTGTTGCTTCAAACTGGAACTGTGTGAAAATGAAGATCCACAAACTTGACAAGAGAAGGGTTTCTCTCCAGTGTGTGTTCTCATGTGTTGCTTCAGATTGGAACTCTGTGAAAATGCTGAGCCGCAAACTTGACAAGAGAAAGGTTTCTCTCGAGAATGTGTTTGCATGTCTGTTCCAAGTTGAGCTGTGTAAACGTACTTATCTAAAAACTTGGCAGAAAATTGGTCTCTCATTAGTTTGAATCAGCATGCATTCTGTAAAATCTGAACGATTTGAATATGTTGATTACTTTCAAACATAAAGTAACACAACTTACAAGAATATCTGTAAATGCTTTCTTTCTCCATCCAGAACTTTGAATCTATGATGTTAGATTACTCATGGCCATCAATTTTTCAAAACAATATCTGTGAAAAAAGAAGAGGTATTATTAAACAATTCGAAACTCATGCAGTTTTAACAATTTCAAAATTATAACTGTTTCAATCATTCCAAAATATCTCACATTTTATGTTCATTTTGTAAATTAAATTGATATCCAGGTCTAATTTCGAGACCTTTCACTTCAAGTTGTATCTATCAAAAAAAAACAACCCCTATCTTTTGTTAAAAAAATAGAAAAATTGTTTACAACTAAAAATTCAACCAACGAAACAATTTAACCATTTATGATTTCAAAATAAAAAAGAAAGATGAATTTTCATTTCTTAATCTTACATTTGAGTAAGTCAAACAGATTCATTAGAAATGAGTTATTCCATGTCAAGTGGACCAATGATCTCTATCTGTAATTTTGCTCAAACTTTGAGTCCTGTCAAATTTTAGCACACTATATTTACTCATTCAGTTACTAGAACAATGTGAAACCATGGGTGTTGTGGATTTTACATGAACTTGATTCTAGTCAGATCTAGTAAAAAGATGAAATACTTGACAATGGGTTTTCAAAATTTACTCACATAGCTATTATTATACAACTGGATGACTCTTGAATCAAAATGGCTTAGGTGCCAGGGCTTTGGGGTTGAATGACCTTTGGAGTCATCCACAGATGGAAGTGGAAATTACTGTTTGAGATTAGATCTTGGGAAACTTATCACTAGATTATAATAAAAAAAGTAAATAATTTATTTTTCACTGAATAGGCAAATTGGTCACCTTTTAAAGTGTTTGCGTGGACTGTTTGATTTGCAGATGGTGTCAGTTCTTCAATGAATCATTTGTTACCAAGTAGTTTACCACAATCATTTGACTCCATCATTTCATTTATCTTCACTTGTAACATGTATTCCATTACCAAATGCTCAAACATCAACACAGGAAACTTTATTAGAACTCAGAATAAGCGAGGTCTGAGGAAACATCCCATTCAAGGCAACAGGATACACTATCACAATTAGTGCTGTTAGATGCAGGATTTTGAACTAAGGTAAACCATGGGCTGGTGGCGAGAGATAGTTGTACTTGGTGTCATCAGTAGCATAGATTGGAGAAAAATGAAAGAATATAAGCACTTGGCAGTCAGAGAAAGCTTGCCAAAAATTCTTGTTTGAACACTAACAAATAGAGCTAAATAGAATATTTTTCAAAGCGATAAAATTGAAGAAAAATAACAAACTCATATAAACCATATATTTTATTTATTTCATATCAGGAGAAGCATGGAAAAATATAATTCTAAATGAAGATTCCACATTTGACGATTCATTTCTATTTAAAAGATCTGAATAGGAAGGATGAGAAAGAGATGTCACTGAGTAAATGTGAGATAGAGTCTATACAATGTCCGTCAGTATGGTCATCCTAGTTTTGCCACTAAGAAGTTATCTTAGGGAGTCCGTCCTAACTACGATGATAGTGCTTAACTTGGTTAGGATGTGTTCTTGGGATGAATATGTGATGATGCGTGTGTAAGAACAAAGTGTGTATAAAAACTATACTATTCTAACTAAAGAGAGAAAGGAGAAGAGACGAGCTTACCTCGACGCCGTCAGAACAGAGAGAGAGAGAGAGAGAGAGAGAGAGAGAGAGAGAGAGATTTACCGCCACAGTTTAAATATGGTAAAGATAACAATCAGCTATCTGATTGGCAGTTCTGAGTGACGTCAATAAGGGGAACAAGTGATTTACCATTTCTACAGAGATATAGGGGTTAGAAATAGATCCTTTCCAAAGGGCGTGAATGATTTACTTTAGCTTGAAAGGTGGGCACTACACAATAATTCAAGGCTCAGACAGTCAGATCTAGGAGGCCTTTCGCGAATACTAAAATATATCTAAAGATACATTATGGACAAAAATAAAATTCATAACGATCAAAACATAAAATTGCGTCTGGATGAATTAAAAAAAAAAAAGACTCAAAAATATAATTTAAGAAATCTTTACCAAATTTGTATTTTTTATGAAGAAAGAAATTATCAAGACATCGTTTTACTTACTATATTTCTTTCTTTCAGTGTTTTTTTTCGTCTGATTTATCTTACATAAGGAAATACAATATTAGAGAAAAGGACAAAAATCATTCAATTTTAAATAAACTGAAGTGTCTCTGGTTAGAACAAATTTTATGAATATTAAAATCAGCCGTCATTTGCTATCAAAGCAAAATATTTTCTAAAGAGCGGGAGTCAAGGGACGTAATTCATGAGAACACATGGGAAGTCAAGAAATTAGAGAAAAAAGAGATTTTCCCCTTATTATTCAGTAAAACCAAGATCTATTGTAAGGAATTGATACACCTTACAGTAATAATTAATTGAAAATTTTTTTGATTTAATGAATGCTAAAAATTACAATTTGCTGAAACTTTAAATTTTCAAATGCCATGTTCCATGATTTATTTCCAAAAGAAACCAGGATAGAGTACACTAGGCACGCAAGCTATTTCTATTGAAGCGAGTTTGATCCTCATAGTGTATCCATCCAATTCTCATGACTTTTAAAATAAGTAAGTACCTATTTAGACCTTCTAGCTGCGATATTTGGGGGGGGGGGTCCACGAATCCAGGTAAAAAGGCATCAAGACAAAAGGGCATCAGTCAAAAAGATAACAGTGTAGTATGGACTACTAGTTACAATCACATGAGATGAGAATGTCAATATTGTTACATGGATATTTTAAATGAATTTGTATTGATCAAGTAATTTAATCTAGTATTTTTTATGAATTCAAATGAATAAACGTTTTATTGTGAAAATATTCATTATTTCTTACCATGAGTAAAAATAGTAATGATAATCCTTTTCAAATTTTGAAGTAATAAAATAAGTCATACTAAATAATAAACCAAATAAGTAATATTTTAGGACAATTTTCTACAACTAAAATGAAAATATCTGTTAGTTTTTGCTTTGCCTCAGTAATTGATAAATATATGTTGCATTATTTTTTACTGGCTGATAAAAAAAAATAAAAATGGACTTTAACAGTCCAGCTCCACAGTAACTTTTTTAGGAGGAGAAGGATAAAGTGTCCTGTCCTTCATTTGTTATCATTCCAGGCTCCAAAACTCTCATTTTGAGTTGAAAATCAACAATCTCTGAAGAACAATTACTCATGAAAGAAAATAACTGCACCATTCAAAATCAACCCGGCGGGGTCAACGAAATCCACGAAAGGCAACAAAATAAATTCTTCAGAATTCTACAAAGAAATACCCACATGGGTTTCTCTCGCAAACATCAAAAACTATACACAACTATTTCATGGTAAAATCATTCACATTCTTTTCTTTTAAACCCAACTTAATTCACTTCTGTATAACTCTCTTCAAAAAACTTTCCCAACTAAGGAGGAAGGTCAATGTGAAAACGGATTCTTGACTGACTCTTGTTGTAACACAACCTCCCTTCTTTTCCCACCTTCTTCAATCATTAAAATTTATATCATTTAACACAAATCTTTTTGTCTTATTTCATTCACTCATGTGCTCCAGTCGTTTGGTGTATACTCCCCATAAAATTCCAACATCTAATCAAAAGGCATACTCATTCAGAGCCTTATGACTTGTTGAAGTTTAATGAGTTGAGTTTATGACCAACTAATTGAAAACCTATTTGATTAGTGTTGGTGTGAATATTTATGTAGTACAAAGAGAAGCAAAAAAAAAAATAAATAAGGCTTGAGTAGTGATAGTTTTGAAGTTTAAGGATGAATTTATCTGTTTTTTTAGTCACTTATAGAAAAAAAAAAAGAAAAACTTGATCGATTACTGAAAGTATGATTTCTCTTTACATTATTTAGAGCCCTTGGGAAGAAATTTTTATAAAGAAAGAGCATACGTGAAAAGAAAAATTCCCCATAAGATTTTTGGCAAAAATGAATTTTGGTGTATCTTAGTATATTTGTACGTATGCCAGTAATACAGAAAGATTCCCAAAATTTTTGATAACCTGGGAAGAGGGCAAATTCTGGAAGTGTATGACAAGTCTTGCTAAATTTAGCGTGCTCCTTGTTTTGACATTGCAAAAATTCTACTTCAAGTGTTATTTCTCTATGATTCTAGCCGATTTTCAGCTATTTTCTAGCCAAATTTTGACAACCTTTTTTCAAACTTGAGTTATTGTGAAAAAATTTTTTGAGTTGGCCACACTCGGGATGACGCTTAGAGTTACCATCCGAGTGAAACCAACCTAAGGAATGCCATGGACTGGTAGTCAACACTTCTTCAATTTTTAAAAATCATTTTCTCTCCAATTTATTGATTTAATGGTACCCTTTCTCTTAAAAAGGTGCACAAAAGTTGTTCATCTTCTCTTTTCCATAAACATTGCCTTTTTATCAACAAAATGTGACAGCAACGGGATACAATGGGTTTTAAGTATTTTTGATGCTTGAATTGTTAAGAATCCTGGATAATATCCAAAGGATAGATAAATGTTGTTTTAATGTCTTTTTGTTTGTTCTCAGTCTTTAAATCAGGTGTGAATAATTTTATTCTAGAAACTATAATTGGTTTATCTTTCGTTGAATCATTCAATGTACAAACTCATTATGATCCAGTTTCACATTTTGCAATATAGGAACTAAACAATGAACATCTATTTTTTTTGAATTGAAGGAATAAAGGGTCTTGATTTCTCTTGTGTGGTACACTCTAAAAAAAGTATAATTTTAAGTATAAGGTATAAACAAACAACATATTATTCAGATATCAACGGAAAAAATCAAATCAAAACCCTTTATACATACTATGATTTCATGGCGGCAAAATCTGATAAAGACATAAATTATGCCTTTTATTAAATTTTTTTCATCTAAAAGCTTTGTAAGACAAATCATTTATTACCCATCTTAGTTGTAAAATATATCCTAAAAATTACTCATATATTAGATAAAAGTATTAAAGTACTATGTATTTTATTGAATTAAAAGAATAAATAATTACTTATTTAACTTCCTGTGACATATAGTACCAGGAAAATATCAAAATAAAATGTTCATCCATTCGATTTTCAAAAAAATATATCAAATTAGTACGAATTCAATTGAAATATATTGACATTCTGGTCTGGTGTGTTTTGACCAAACACAATTGTAACTTGTAGCAGATCATATTAAACTGTTTTCTTTTTGACATCAGACTCTTGGCTTGATGCCACTTTTCCCAAGAAGGTGACAAAAAAAGCATATATTTCCGGGGATTTAGGCAAAGGGTGTATTCAAGATATAATTTAGTGGCAACTCTATCACATGATAGGCATTCCCCCACCATTTATTGTGTAAACAACTATGAACCACTTATATCAATCAAATAGAGTACACGACCATTGAATGAGGTATCTATTCCAATCCCAGAGTGATACTATGAAGTGATGAGATACAAATAATAATCATAGTACAGTCTTTTTTTTTTTTTTATAGGGGAACATTAAGTTGAGGTTACATAAAACGATTGTACAGCACAATTATCTTTTATTGATAATAGGATTCCAACTTTCCAACTCCTTGTCCTTAGTGAGAGGGACTGATCCTGAGAGGGTCGGGCAAAAATATCCTGTTTACCTCCCCATCCTTCAGACACCCATAAGTGCTAGTGGTTAGCGATTGAAAATCTGAAACTAGGATTTCAAATGTTGATCTTCAAGGCAGGCATCGTACCACACTTAGAAAAGTGTCTAGGTTTGTAAATATCTAGAACGACAGATCATGATATGTCATTGATTAATGTCAAAGGTGTACATTATGATTTTTATTGGGTCTGCAAGCCAACTGAGTGGGTATACAGGCTTCTAACAGAGTTGGCATGCAAATAAAATAAGGGAAGAAATCAGTGTTACCAAGTATGATTTGTTATTTATAGCTAATACTCCCATTGAAAATGACTAAATCCAAATGTTATATATACAAAGTATGATGAAGAAGGTGTCACCAATGTAGAAGTGGTCGCCAGTGTTGAATATAGTGCCCTGTATTTATAAAAAGGTTTGACCACATTGGTGACTGAATTTCATTCCATGATGTATTTGATCTGATGGATAGTAATAAATAAAGCCTTGAACTTATGTTTACCATTGCTCATTCAGCCCTGGCTTTCAGGCTGGTTACATTTTCTCTCTTTCTGTCTTAATTCTCCTTACTTCAGAAAGTGCAGATGGGTTGAACCTTCATATATTTTCTGTGATTTATATTCTATGTTGAGAATTGATCCAAGTTTGCTTTCTGTGATCATAAATTTGGGTGCGTCACATTTGCTACACAAGCTTGGCTATTAGCACAACACTAAAAATCCAGTTTCCAATAATTCCTCGGGTCTTCAAAGCACTCTGCATTTAGGGAAACTTCTTCCAGTACCTCGGCTCTGTAGCCACAATTAAATATAACAAAACTCCTTCCTCTTCAGTCGAATACCTAATTTTCCTTCATATAAACATAGATAAATTCTCTAGTATTTTTATACATAAAAATATTGTTCATTCCTCCATGATTTGCCTCTGTAACATACAAGTCCCTTCTCCCCCAACTTGGATGGTTGATAAAAGTCATGCTCCTTTCTAAATAGTTATGTAAGCATTCTGTGGTGCCTTCAGATACTATAAAATTTATCTTATTGAGGACAATAAATCTTACAAATCACCACAGTCTCTTTTAAGCAAGAACTTGTTACTGTTACAAAGTCAGACCGGTGGTTAACACTTAGCAGTTGTTTCCTCCTCCTCCTCCTCTCTCAGTTCTTAAACCTATATTCATCCATATTTGTCCATTTCCAATTCTACTCTTCTTCCTTACTAATGATTATGAAGGATTTTTGTTTCTTTTGTGCCTAAGGGTCATCAGAATTAGTCTTTTTTTTGTTTTTATTGGGTTTTCCTATCTGGACTGCCCTTACAATGTCTGACTTTGGGGCATCCACCACAGTTGCAATCATATTATGCACACAGTTTTCTGCAAAATGTGCATCATGAGTGCCAATATCTCTTGTAATCTTATAGGATGATAATTTCTAGTGGGATGGTTGTGTCTGTTGCTCACCGCATTGTTTTTGGAACCAACTAAAAAGTACTGAGACAGCACATACCTCTGCCAACGCCTCCGTAAGGGGAAGTGGATACACACAAAATAGGTTAAAAGGTAGCAGAATCAACCTCTAGCATATTGTGTTTGTGGTTGACTGCCTTCAGCTGTTCTCATCTTTCATGCCCAGCACACAGAACCCTTTTAGAGTTATTTATATTTGTGAGATTATTTTAAAAGCCAGCAATTCAGAATGATAAGCGAGTATGATAGAACAAAAAAACAAAACAACTGGTGGTAGAGAAATTCTGAAAACATTTTGGGGTTTGGCACACAAAAATACATAAGCAACATATATTTTGTATGGAACAAAATCCCTGTTTATCAGAATTATTTTACATGACAATTCTTGCTGCTCCATATACCATAAAGTCTGTCCTCTTCCAAACATACACGTTAATAACAAAAAGTTTAATCCCAACCAGCAAAAACATTTTGAAAGGAATATTTAAATTTCTTTCTTAAGAAACATGGAGATATACTGTCTTCCTTGGAAATATAATTGTACAAGGATGTTTTGATAAGGTGTGTATTATGCTCAAGGCAAAGAAATTTCTTTTAAATAAATAGAGGTCTCATGTACATTTTAATTGCAATAGTTTAATATATCTTGCAAGACAAAAAAATTTCAAACCGATTAATTTCAATTTGCCAGGTTTTCCTTGGGCTCAGATTGTTATCAATCCCATGATAACAATATTATCCTATAGATAATTCCAGTCCAGGTTCAGAAGAGAGAATTATTGAAATCTTCAGGTCAAGTAAAAATAAATTGATCTTGTCTTATGGAAATTTTGAGCATAGATACATCAAGTTTCCTTTGGAAAAATAACAGTCAACTGGGTGTTTTGATTTACTTCAAGAGATTCACAATGACTTCACATATTGCTACTTTATGACAGTTTCAATGCAACTTTCAAAAGATGTTAATCATGTGGAAATTCAGAACCATACCTCTCATAAAACAATATTCATCCCAAAAGTATACAAATGGGTTTTCTAGGCAGAAAACAAGAAAATCTCAAAAATAAACTTAATAAGATGGTAATTATCAATAGTAATGCATAAAAATGTATATAAATCGGAATTGTAATATCAATTGTGATTTATATACATTTTTTACACAATTCTAATCTTCGAGCCCTCAAATGCCAAATGTTGTTGATCTTTGCCAAATGCAGTTTTTTCCCTCTCTTAGTCTAGGCACCCTCAGTGGTCTACAGACATAGAAATCAAGCTGACAAAGCAATTGCAAACCATAGTCCTTGCATAGATTTGCTAAGTTTTTAGATGATGTATATTGTTGTTTAATGCTTAGTGCAACCATCTGTGAGTTGAAATGCTTTTGTCCACACTTCCAGACAGACTGAGGTGACAAATTTTTCATCATTTCTCAGTTTCTTTTTAACGTTGAAAACACTTCTTGATATTCCATATTTTTCAAATATCATCTCAACTAATTGAGGTATCTTTCAGATAAACTTCAGATCCAATGATGACAATATTGGACAAACATGCACAGTGATCACAACTATAAGATTGACATGTTTGACTTTAGACCTGTTACAAGAAATGAAGTCAAATGGATACACAGTATGAAACCGGAAATCTTGAAGGGCATGCTGCAGAGATTAAAGGATGAATGCCGAATCAACAATGCTAAGAAAATGTATTACTATTTACATCTAAGTAGTTTGAATAGGATTTTAAAATGCAATGAAACAATTTTGAAAATAGTGCACAATCATTTCAACAATACTATATATATATATATATATATAGTGGTATTTTGAATAGTGAGGTTTTGATGCAGTACTATCAAGATATCGCTGCACAAATTGTAATTAAGTACAGTATAACCTCTCTCTAACTGAAGGAAGTGGGTTGTTGAAGCTTAAAATTTGTGAAATACAAGAGGGGAAAACTTTAAAAGTTTAGACAGAAATACTAAGTCACATGGTTTTCAGTGATGATACTAAATAAGATTCATAACAAGTTTTGTTTTTGTCAGTTGAAACAATGAAAAAACCATTAAAATACGATCATAACATTTCAGATGGAAAACAGGAAGTTGACGCCATGTTTCACCGATATGATATGAAGATATCCTTCAGTTTGATCTCTACCTAAAGGCAGAAAAATTCAACTTGAATAGGATCAAAGTGTATATTCATTCATGAAAAGGAAGAATATTTTTTATTACAGTTAATAATGGAATATTTTGAATGTTTGTTTGAAGAATACATAACATAAACCTAAAAACTATTTCAGGGCTGTATCAAGATGCCAATCTGTGACTCATTCATTAAGTAAAAAAGGGGAATTAACTAAAATGATACATTTTGGCTTCCAGAACTGATAATTTTGAAGCCTCAAATTAATCAAGAAAAAATAATCCCAGAAAATATGTTTTCATCATATTAGTATCTACATTCAACAATATTACTTTTCTTGTTACTGGATGAAAGAAAATCAGTCAAAATAATTGCAATGGAAAATTTATATATTTTAGAATACAGTCCTTTGCTGTTGACATCGAAGAGAATATTTTTTTCCGCTGATTTGCTGAAAATAAAGAATTTGATACTTAAAAATAAAAAATGATTTCCATGTAGTATGCTTTTGTAAAAGCATTTTTAGAGTTGATCCAGACATTCAAATAAATAGTTTCTCAGTTCAGTTTTTGTTTTTGAATGGAAACCATTTGTAGAAAAAATCAACATACTGCACAAGAATATAGCGGCTCTCTAGAATGTGTTCACAAATGATTTATTTAAGATAAATTCATTCAAAATATCATTTCGAGCACTTAATAGATATGCAGATTCTCTAAGATGAGTGCTAACCAATGTTTTCGAGTAAAACCTCTTAGCAGACCACACACTCAATTTAAAGTGATTTTGCCCAAATGTATATTTATAAATGCATAAGGTTCTATTTAGTGTGAGTTCGCATGTGTTTCTTCAAATGGGACCTTTGTGAAAATGCTGATCCACTCACTTGACAAAAGTAGGGTTTCTCTCCAGTGTGTGTTCGCATGTGTGTCTTCTAATTGGAGCTTTGAGAATATGCAGATCCACACACTTGACAGGAGAAAGGTTTCTCTCCCGTGTGTGTTTGCATGAGTTTCTCCAAATCTGAACTCTGTGAAAATGCTGATCCACGCACTTGACAAGAGAAGGGTTTCTCCCCAGTGTGTGTTCGCAAGTGTGCCTTTGAATGGGATTTTTGTGGATATGCTGCTCCACACACCTGACAAGAAAAGGGTTTCCCTCCAGTGTGTGTTCCGATGGGATGATTCAAATATGATCTCAACGAAAATGCTAATCCACACACTACACAGGAGTAGAGTTTTTTCTGATGTGTGTTCGCATGTGTTTCTTCAAATTGGAGCAATCTGAAAATGCTGAACCACAAATTTGACATGAGTAGGGTTTCTCTCCAGTGTGTGCTCGCCTGTGTCTCTTCAAATCTGAACTACTTGAAAATGCTGACTGACAGTCTTGACAAGTGAATGGTTTCTCTCCAGTGTGTGTCTGCATGTGTGTCATCAAACTGGAATTATCTGAAAATGCTGATACACATATTTGACATATATAAGGTTTCTCTCCAGTGTATGTTCGCATGTGTCTCTTTAAATCTGAACTCTGTGAAAATGCTGATCCACACACTTGGCAAGAAAAAGGTTTCTCTCCAGTGTGTGTTTGCATGTGATTCTTCAATGTGAAAATGCTGCTTCACACACTTGACATGAGTAAGGTTTCTCTCCAGTGTGTGTTCTTATGTGTTTTTCCAAATGGGACCTTTGTGAAAATGCGGATCCACACATCTGACAAGAGAAGGGTTCGTGCATGTTGCTTCAAACTAGACCTCTGTGAAAATACTGCTCCACACACCTGACAAGAGAAGGGTTTCTCCCCTGTGTGTGTTCGCATGTGTTGCTTCAAACTGGAACTCTGTGAAAATGTTGATCCACACACATGGCAAGAGAGAAGTTTCTCCCCTCTGCGTGTATTCATTGAATCTGCTGAAAATGATGATTCACACACATGGCAAGAGTGGGGTCTCTCTCCAGTGAATGGTTGCAGGTGTTTCCTCAAATTTTAACTCTCTGAAAATGCTTACCCCATGTGACAAGAACAAAGTTTCTTGCCAGCATGTATATGCATAGGTCCTCTTCAATAAGATCTATGGATGCTGATGTATACCCTTGACAACAGGAGGGTTTCTCTCTAGTGTATTTGCATATGTTTTCAAATAATCCAAACAAATTAAACATGCTGATCTACACACTTTGTACAAAAAAATTTCTCACTCCAGCTGTGTGTGCATGTGTACTTTCAAATGTAAAATAACACCACTAACAAGAATATGAATAAATACTTTATAAAAAAATGGATTCTTTTTCATTCTCATTATCAACATTGAATTGATGATTACAGTTTTTTATGGGCACCAATTTTTCACTGAAACATCTGTGAATAAAGAAGAGGTATCATTAAAGGAAATTCTAAACTCATACATCATTAGCAGTTTCAAAACTATAACAATTCAGTTTGAGTTTTAATAAACTCAACATATCTCACATTCATGTTCAATCTGTAAATAAAATTGATACCCATAAGTTAACAAAACAAATTTAGTGGAACATAATCAGAGACTTGCATTTTCGTGATAAATTCTAACCATCAGAATGAGAGACTTCATCATTCATTGAAAAAATAACAAAAAAATGGCTACATTTCAAAGTTTCAAAACAAGTGTAGTTGTCCTAAACCATCAAAGATTTTGAAAAAAAAAAAAAAAGATTCATTATGCGTTTTTCAATTGAATTTATATCAAATGTTGATATTTCATGAGTTTCTAAGCAGAAAAAAGTTTGAAGTTTTTTTTTTCTGGAAAAAAAAATATGTAGAACACACAGAGAACAGAAACGTACAGTACTATGAGTGGTAAAAATAAGTCTATCTCATTTTAGAACGTACAGAACACTAATTAGTTATGAGTCACAGTGCTCAAACTGAAATTTGTTTTTCCAGCTGTCCTTTTTTTGACTTCGATTTGTGGGCACATATATCTAAATTCCAAGAATAGAATCCCTGTTCAGAAAAAAAATCTCATAACAACTGGATTGTGTTCTCTCATCAGTAAAAATTTGTTTTGGGTATGGTTGAATTTAATGTCTGCATGAAATTTTGCATTCCAAATACTGAATTACCTACTCCTATATTTTTTCACCCTGGCACACATTCTGATCATATTTTGTTTCGGAGTTGTCTCAAATGATACATAGAGATGATCTGGAAGAAATTATTTCGTGAACTAGTTTAGCGACATTTGGGGCATGCAGTTGTTCAACTAATCAAATGATCAAATCAAGTAAAAAAAAAGAAGAAAAAAAAAGGAAAAAGAATCTGCCAAATTAAAAATGATTTGTCCATAACTTCAAGATAATCCAACATACTAACTTTGTTTTGGATAATTCAGACCAGGAAAAGAGACAGATAAGAGAGACTCTCTTTCATTACGGATATTACATTTTACATCTGAAAAATCCTGATCGAAGATTATAAGAAAATTTCAAATCGTCCAAAAGAAAACATATTCAAAGGCGTTCTGAAAAAAGAATGAAATATTTTTGGTGACTGAAAATATCTCGGTAGAGAGGGATATTGAATTCTAACAACCAGGCACAGAAGGCAACTAAATTCCAATGCTCAGATGGTGATCAGTAAATTTCCCTCCCGTAAATTACCCCATGCAAATTTTACCAACAGAAAATTCCCTTACAATATTGATGTTTGATCGTTTACGTTTTCTGATGTAGTACCAAAGGAAAGTTTGCACTCAATCTTTTGGTGAAAAAACAAAAAGCACAAAATGGTGGCATTATTATTACAAAAAAAACAAAAACAGATAGTATGTTTGCATCAAAGAAAGTATATCATTTATCATTACCATGCTATAATGATGTCACTAAAAAAATTGATAGGTTTATGAAATTATTTGTGTCAATCTTTCGCTTGCTTTAGCGTGAATAAAGTAGTGGTGTATTTTGTCAAATGAGAATTTTTTTAGTTAGTTGTGCGCATATTTACAACCCAAACAGAATGAAAATAAAGGTATCACTTGAACGTAAGGAGATGGGAAAGGCCTTTGGCCAGGAGTGGACTTGTAATGGCAGATGGCTTAGCTTCATGGGTTGAGCCTATAACTCACGTTATTTCATTCGTATAAATGATCCAGACATATACACATTTACTGTGCTCGAATTCGTGAGAAATTTCGCTGATTTGAAAGGGACGATTCTCACGTGTCACCGTTTTGCGCTTCTTGTACATAATCGAACCATTCATAATGTTGGTTCACATATTAGAAAAAGATCTTTTACAATGGAATTGAATACAAAATTTCCTTTAGTATTGGACAACAAAGCGTAAACGTTGACGCATGAATACTGTGATGGAATTTACTGTTGACAAGATTTGCATGGGTTAATTTTACTGCAAGGTAATTTACATAGAGCCGTACAATTTTGATATAATTTTTTTGAAAATTTAATCAAAGATGATTTTATTCCTCGTATAATTTCTTATACCCATGAATTTAATATTGGACATAAATTGTTTTGATCTAAAAAAAAAAAATGCGAAAAGCTGACCGAACTTGCCTGGGCGTTACGCACACCTGTCTTGTCACTAAAATATTCCAACACCAACTACAATTTAGCCTCTTTTTGTGCCCAGAAACTTGAATTTAGTATTTCCATTCCCAGGACTGCCTCTGACAGGTTTTGATATTGGATTTTCATGGTTGAATGTCGGTTTAACGCATTCAAGTATTGAATGATGATTTGAAACGTAGCACCCTTTGGGGTCCGGACGTTGGATTTTAGCAATTATCAGAAATCGGGCGTTGGGATTTAACGTCCCTCTGTGTGTAGGAGTTAAAATTGAGCAACTTTCTAGTGCCTGTTAGCTAGAATCCATCATCCTTCTGTCTCTAGGCATTGGAATGTTGCACCCTTCTGGGCCCAGGTGTTGGGATTCAGCGTCACTCTCTCTAGTCTCTACCCAGGTACTTGGATCTGTGTTTGGGTGGTTCTAGGTAAATTAACTTGCAGTAAAATTACCCCAAGCAAATTTCATCAACATAAACATTTGCATATTTTCGTAAATTCAAGTTTTTCATGAATTAAAAAAAGAGTAAAAATCTTTTAAAAATCACCTTCGTATTTGTAATCAAAGAAATTATTAAGACATTGTTTTACTCACTTCTGCCTTCTTTCGTCTGCTTTAACTTCTTTAGGGAAATGCAACATTGGGGAGAAAGGGAGAAAGGGAGAAATTAAAAAAAAATTGAAATAAACTAAAATGTTTTCTGTTTGAACCGAATTAAAAAAAAAAAGTTGACATTTGCAGTCGACGTAAAATATTTTCAAAATCGTGAGAATCAAGGGAGGTAACTCATGAAAAAAAATTTTAGTGTCAAGGGAGATAATTGATGGAAACCAGGAAGATGACATGAAATTTTTTCCTCTCCTCATAATTTTTATAAAAAAAATTATTTTACTTAATAAATGCAAGAAATCAAAATTCATTATAACTTTAAATTAACAAATGCCAAATTCTATAATTTTTTCATTGCAATTACTGGTACTATGGTTCCTATACAGTGTGAAGGAAAGTAGTAATGGTAGTTGGTTCCATGTAGCAATGAAATGGTCTAGTTGTCGAAGACGAGGCATTTGCCTCCACGTGTTTGGTTATATCACCACATGCTGACGTCACTGTAAGTGTTGATGAAGGAAGGTAATTGATGATCACCACGGCAGAAAGGACAATTTCAATGCGCCTAGTATGAGTGTGGAAGCGGAGATTAAACAGTTCGTAATCATAATAAAGACACATACAATTGTTCAGACTAATGAATAAGATGTTCATTTCATGATTACACATTTATAACAATACATATAGAGCTGAAAAGAAAATACATGTAAACATTAGTGAGATGGATTCATGATAGAAAAAGCCTATTTAGATTGGATAACTACATAGCATCTCTATAGAGAAGGAGAGATTTGGTTATTAGGTTATTAATGGAGGAAATTGGATCCATGACAGAATGGGTAGAGTGTAAATTTGTAGCCAAGTAGAAGAGGCAGATAGAGGATAACATTTAAGCAGAAGGTTGGAGCTCTGTGCAAAGTAATCATAGTAGCAGTATGTTTGTGAAGATGACTGAAATATTTTGAATCCATAAGGCTTGGTATTTTAAAAGCCAACGAATGATTATGGAGACCAAGTATCAGTGGCATGCCTAACTGGCCAAGTTGGGGGCCATTTTCAGACACTGAAAAACACATGACAGAAAGAGTAAGTCACGGAAAACTGAGAAGTAATCGACTAAATCAAGGCTTCAAATGAGCTAGTGACAACGTGTGTCCAGAGCTTCTATAGAAAGTAGGTAAAGGAAGTGACATTTTGCAAAAGGGGACAGATCTAAATTCATTATCTGAAGCTAATACTTATTCATTTTGATATTTCATTTTAACTAAAAATAATCTTTCAGAAGGAAGCTAGATTTTCCATGAAACTGGATTTAGTACAGTATTCATTAAGCTATTACTAACGTAGTGAGTTTGCTGTTCACTGTGTATCCGTCCTACTCTTGTGATCTTTGAGATAAGTTCATACTCTTTTAGACCCCCCTTGTTGCTGAGATATTTGAGTGTTCCTTTTGGGGGAGGGGCGAAGCATATATTTCTGGTGGAAGGATATATTCAGGATGTAACTGTCACACAATTAGCATCCAGATTCAGAAGTCAAATGATGTACTTGACTGTAGACAGAGGCACAAGACCTGACCCTGGGATGACACAATGGAGCCAATAATGATACTTTTTTTGAATATGGGAACATTAAATTGGGGTTACATAAAACAATTGCACTGCACTATTACCCTTTTATTGACTCTAAGTATCTGCAGTATCAATTAAAACTTCAGTTTATCTCTGGGGGCCTGCCATCATATTTTTAGTGAAATAATAAAATTTGTGTGAAAATTGGGCTAAATTCTCCCAAAGAGGAATTCTAATGGTTTACCAGGATAAACAAGCTCTCATCCACAATTATATTTAGTTTTACATTGTCCTCACATACAGGTTTTAGTTGATCATAAGAGAAAATATAGTGGAAAATTAATAGCAAAGATTATGATGATAAAATTGATAGGTCTCTAATCTCAGATGTGAGAGATAGAAAGAAACAAAGGCCCTTAGTAGTTTATGAACACAGAATTTTTGCAATATATGTATAATACAAAGTTACTGTAATCATTGAGAGAGAGAAAGCCAGAGGTTCTCAGAAATTCAAGAACATAGAATTTTGGGGATATATACAATGGAAAAGTTGCAGCAATCATCCATAGAAAACGATAGAGAAAGAAAGAAACAAAAGGTCCTCAGTAGTTCATAAATACGATATCTTTGGGATGTGTACAATACAAAAGTTGCAGTAATTATCTTGAGAAATGGAAGTGGGGTTTAACCAAGCAGCAGTCAAGCTTATATTTATTCATTTTTATTCTACATATCAATGTCATTCTGACATTTGGTGCATTTTGATTCTGTGTATTTTGCTTGCATATAGTTTTTATAAAAGATTTGATTTTTCAAGGTTTTGGGGTTGGGAGTTCTTCTCACAAGGTGAGAATAATGCTAGGCTGCCATTTGTACATTTTTCAAGTATTCAATTATCTTCCTAGTGAATGTTGTAGGTTTTTTGTGCTTTCATCAAGTTTTTTTCAGGGGTTCCTTATTGCAGTGCAATCACATTTACAATTCGCTCAGAAAATGCAGACTAGTTCATTAAGTTCTTCATTGATGTTTACCTCAGCGGGTGAAATAATAGTGTTGTCATCAGTGATGTCAATCCATTGATTAACAGCAAGACCTTTCCTGGATGCAAAATTAGCTTAGCAGAACTTTCTTATCCCCTTCAAAATAGTTTGCAGCATAGTAAGTTAAGCAAAGTGAATATTTTTTCTTTTTTTTGTCTTAACTCATCTAAATTGCAATGTCTGACATCTTGATGTAACAAAAAACATCTTGGATCTTTACAGAAAACATCAAGTTCTAGATGAAAAACATCTAGATTGGTAATACTGCAGATGATTCAGACCTGATCATGTGATATTGATTGGGATTAATATAACCATTAAATTATTTAATCTGGGGGCTATTTACGACTATTTTCAGAGAATAGAATATCAAAAGAAAAAAATGTTCTTATTTTCAAAGAAAATCACTGAAATGTAAATTTTAAAGAAGAAACAACTGCAAATGATAATTGATGGAATTTTTTAAAAACTAAATTTTTTTGCAGTGTTGTGATGACTACATTCAATCGATTGGAGTTGACAAATTCAAAGCAGGATGGGCAACTGAACAACAAGGAAAAAAAAGGATGTTTTTCAGGGGAAGAAGGGTTGCTAGTATAGTTCTTTTGGGGTTTCAACTACTTTTCGGTACATTTGAAGAGTATCTCACCCTCAGCATTTTAATTTATCAAATTTTTTTTTAGTATACTTTCTTATTTATGAATTAATTCATGATGATTGAAATTGAAGTATCTTTTGCACTACTTTGTCATTGCTCTTGTTAATTTTCAGATCCTTCTCAAGTGGACAATCTAGATCTTTGGGAGCTAGATCGAACAATTTTTTTAACTTTTACCTTATAAGTCTGTATTTAACTATTAGCTCCTTTTTATTCACTGAACCTTCTTATTTACACAGCAAGATTTTATGCATGAGTTAGTTTAATTTATTTGAATTGGAATGATCAATTTTTGTGTGATTTAGCTGTTATCATTTTTCCTTTCACATACCCAGCATACAGATGTGATAGAAGCCACTTCTGACTCCAATGGGCTTTGCTGAAAAAGTAGCCAGTTAGCCAAAAAAAAAATGCTCATTTTCAAGATGATTCATCTTTGGGAGCTTATTTTAGAAGTTAATAAGAAGCTGTAGTACCAATAGAACATGTCTCTACTTTTGTTTTGAGTATGCTGGAATTAGGTCATGGAGGAATTCTGATGACATATTTAGATTCAGCACACAAGAATGATGAAGGGAAAAGTAAAAATTCGAAAGAAATATGCGACGATAATAGACAACAGTAATCTGTAGCTCTATATCCACACAGACATTTTCTTTGTGTCTCCTTCCTTCTTCCTCTTGATATTATAACATACACTTTCGACTGTCGTATCTTGATAAACAAATGTAAGACAACACCAACCTGTGGCAGCTACCTGTTTTTATACCAGTGCTCATCTCTTGATTCCTACACAAGAGTCGGTCATGGAAATATTTTACATATATTTTGATGACCTGCTATACTTTGCAAACTTGTTTACCTTCCACCTTGCAGATGGATGCATGTATTCACTGCCGCTTTTGACAAGGTGCATCTCTTTTAATCTCTCTGTTATACATAAGTTGTGTATTCTCATCTGTACTCTCTGCAAACTATGGCTTCATAAAGTTTGGATTGGGTTACCCCTAGGGATTCCATGAAGATTTATTGGGGTTCACTGAAATAATTGGAAATCTTTTTCAATCATTGTTTTGTTTTTTTATTGGATTTCGGGGAAAATGCTTTTTTTTGCAAAGAACCCCCCAAAACCCCTCAAAACAAAACAAAACAAAAAAAAATAGGACTTTTTTGGACTTTAATGATGTTTGCGGTACCGAACTTAGCACCATGAGTAATAGGCATGATAGTTCCTATGTTGTGTGAGGGAGAGTAGTTATAGTTGGTGGTTATGAGTAGAATAGTCATTTTTGTTTCTTTGTTAGTGGAGAGAATCTACACGCCATGTATGGATATGAATGCACAGATCAAACAGAGTTCATAATTGAAATGAGGACAAATACAAAAGTTTTGAAAACAAATAGGATGTACATTTAATGATTCAACAAATGAGACATTTATAACAATACATAATATCGATTCCTTTCATTTTTGTTAAGATTGAATATAAAAATATATAAGTATTAGTTTTAAATACAAAACCCTAAATCTGACCACAAACCTAACTAGTCTAACGCAAACGTCACTTCTTTATCTCTGTCTATATAAGATCTCGACCCACGTGTACCAGCGTACATTTGTCCTGACTCATCCATCTCTTTTTGCTTTCTCTTTGGGACCGGTATTATTTCGACTAAACCTTACCAATTTCATTCCACAGACATTGAGGTATCTCAAATATGCTCAGCTGCTAAATCGTATACTTTCCTCTAGCTCAAATACGTATTCACATCTTTGTGTCCCTTGAATCAAATGACAATATATTTACTACACAACAGCTATGGTTATCTGTCTCCTGATTCTCCTTACTTCAGGAACCGTACGTGTTTTCTGTGACTTAGATAATATTTCTGTCAAGTGTTTTTTTGGTCTGAGAAAGCTGCTCTCATGGATCCTACATTCGGGCACATTACATCGCCCTCAATTAGGCAGTAAGACGTACCACAGATAACTTTGAATCCATAATTATTCCTGAGTCTTTGAAATGCAAAGCCTTAGAGATTCTAAGAATTTCAGTCATCTTCGCCTAATTAGCTCACGGCTACAATGACTGCATGCAGAGTGCTCCTACCTCTCGCTCAAGCACTATCTTTTATAATTCTCTTCTTAGCTACTAGCTGACATTAGATCACTAATCATCAATGTTTACAGGTATTTTCTCTTCAACTTTACATGTATTGTTATAAATACATCATCATTTGATATATGTTTGTTTGTCCAAACATTCGTATGTGTTTTCATTACGATTACAAACTCTGTTCAATCCCTGCATCCATACGCATACTTGGCGTATATATTCTCCCTTCTGTCATGGCGATCATCAACTCCTTCCTTTACCAATACTCATAGTGACATCAGCATGTGACGAGAAACAAAGCACGTGGAGATAAATTTCTTTTTTCCCAGCAATCACAGTCATCTCGTTACTACATAGAGCCAACTACCATTACTACTCTCCGTTAATTATTATAGGAACTATCAAACCAATACTTTACTACTATCAAGGCTGATGGCCTGGTTCAGCATGATGAATGTGTAACGCCCCCTATATTTTTAATTTGGAATTGAATACGAAAACTTTCTTTAAGCAAGATATCAAAAACGTCACATCCTTTGATGACCCCTATAAAACTCCAAGACGCACATGGTCCAATGCTCATTAGCACCAACCCTTCTTGTTGGTTACGTTTTTCTCTCTCTTTCCATCTCCCTAAGATCGTTATCATTTCGCCGACCTCCTGGCCGATCCGATCTTGACCATTTTCCCACCATGACCTATCTCTGTACTAACTTTGCCCATTTCACTTCACCGATGTTGAGGCATCACACTTTCGCACTGCTACACAGCTACACTACGTACCCCAAACACATATACACCTCTTACTCCCGTGAATGAAATGGCAAGACTTTTTGCTATCCGATTGTCACAATAATCTTTCCTAATTTTGTTTACTTCGGGAAAATACACATGGATAAAACTCTGCGTTCTCTGTCTTTCATTGTCTGTCTGTCAAGAGTCTATCAGCGTCAGAGAATAGCTCTCAAGTTCAAGCACACTTGGCAGTACGGCTCACGCACTGAACCCAGTTTCCACCTATCCCTTAATACGATCAAAGTTATACGGATTCACAAGTAGTTCAGACAACTGTGCTCCCACTCCGACGCCAGTACTATCAAGGACAAGAAAGCTCCCACCTTTCGTTATCTCTTCCTATCTCGTTACACAACCAACCGGGTTTATGTTATCATTATATGTTCTCCATCTTTTTCGTCATTTGTCATTTATGTTCTTGTATTAAATGTACTTTTTATTTGCCCATTCATTATATTTATATGTGTTCTTTTTACTTTGTTTCATCTCCACGCTCAAGTTCATGTTTAGCATGCATTCTCTTTCTACATCTACTTTTCTCCTTTTACATCGCCAGTGACGCTGCTGCCATTATCTAACAACGTGGAGACAAATTCCCTAGTCTCTCCAACATCCATCATGCTACATTTAACAACCAAAGAAGATACTTACATAAAATGTATAGATATTATTGTTCCTATATTGTATGAAAGAGAGTAGTAATTACTGTTGGTTTTTTGTACCACACGCCGATGTCACTAGAAATGTTGAAGGAGGTAGGTGCCAAGTATGAGTTGGGGCGTGGAGATTAAACAGAGCACGAATGATTGTAATGAAGGCACATACGCAGATCTCGACAAATTAATGAAACGTACATTTAATGATAAGACTTCTATAATGATAAAAGACTGAAAAGAAATACATACAAACATTAATACGATCAATTGTGAAGAGGAGAGGTCTGTTTAGTTCGGGAAATAGGATCCATGACAGAAGAGGGCAGTGTAAACTAGTTGCTCAGTAGAAGAGAAAGATATATGATAGCTTCTAAGAGAAAGGTAGGAGTTCTGTGCTAAGTAGTAGTAATCGTCGTGCATTAATTTCAGCGAAAAATAAACAAGTCGCTACACATGTAAATAAATTCAGAATTTTTTGTATCAAACCTTCAGAAAATAATCAATCGTTTTACCTGTTGTTACATGAATTTCCAGAATGGTTTAAGACGAATAAGGGTAGGTTGATTGGATGGCCTTCACAATCTCCTGACCTAAATCCAATCTAAAATATGTGGCAATATATTGGAAATTGCTGTTCACAAATGGAAGCCATCAAATATGACCAAATCGGAACAAATTTGCACATAGGGACCCTCAAAAAATATCGAAGGCTATTGAGAACCTCTGTTTGCAATGACCAGTACCAAAGAAGAGGTCGTCTGTTATCAGCGTTCAGTGTCCGAGAAACCTCAACTAAGAATTAATAGGGGGGGATAATTATGCAAAACTTATTGTTGCTATTTATGGTGTTGAGATCCCTATGTTTTTAGTCAAGAATTAGATATGAAACCCTTCTTTTAACATCGTATCTAAAACGTCAATTTCTTCGACAACCCCCTTTGAAAACCCTGGGTACACGTGGTAAAAGCTGGGTGTGTAGCGACAGTACGACTTATAAGACCCGGTTTAGTGAAGGTACTATTCACAGTAATGTCAGTACAATTCAGATCAAATGCAACTCCTCAGGTTGCGCTAAAAAATGAATGGATTAGTAGCACGAAGTCGAAGTATGAAAGAGATGGAGCAAAGAACAAATCAAATAGAAACAACTTAACTGGTGAGAAGTTATTGGTGTCCTGTATTGTGTGGAATAGTAATGGTAAAGAAGTCACAGAAAACAAAGGAATCAGTCCAAAGTGTTTGAGTTTACTGCCACATGCTGACGTCACGTTAGAGTTGAGAAAGTAGGGATTCGCCAGTCACCATGACAGTTCTTTGTTAGATAGACAATTATAGGCATTGGGATTGAATATAGACACGGAAATTAAATATAGTTTATAATTGTTATAAAGACAAATGCAGATGTTTAAACCAACAAATAGGCCGTACATTTAATGATGCAACAAATGAGATATTTATAAATAGTTCATATAAAGCTCGAAAGAAGAGACTTGTAAATATTAGTAAGATCGGTCGTGGTAGATCAGGTCTATTTAGAATAAATTACTTCTTAGCTAATTTAAGAAGGGAGATTAGTTATTTCTCTGCTGTACGGGAGAGAATTCCTTATGTCTGACTGGCAGGAATAGCTAAGAAGATGGAAAGATAGGTGCTTGATCGAAGAGGAAGGAACTGTGTTGATTAGTCGATGCTGTGGTGACAGGGTGGAGGTCGTTTCCTTCACGGCTGATTTTTTTGAAGACCAGAGTAATCATTGGAAACGTGGTATTCAGTGATATGCTGTGAGGTCAAGTTTGTAGTGAAACATCCGTATTTATGATTGCCGAAATCAAACTCGGGTGGGGGCAATCTCTATGTTAAATAATGCACAACGGGAAGGCTATCTAAATCATAGGAAACTCATAGTTTTTGGCCTATGATTGCTTCCCGAAGTAAGGACAATTAGAAGACGGATGATATTCATAACTGTTATGTAGTAAATGCATTGCTAGATGTGAATACGTGTTTAGGTTAGAGAAAAAGGACATAGTTGCTGAGCATCTGAGGAATATCACAACATATGCGAAATGGAAGCGTTAAGAATCAGAACAGTCATTGGTTACGATAAAACGGTGAAATTCGATCAGAGAGAGAGAGAGAGAGAGAGAGAGAGAGAGAGAGAGAGAGAGAGGGAGAGAGGTCAATCGGTTGAAATCCTGGATCAAATGAGCGATGGTAAAGGCAAGTTTCATGGACAAGGGCTAAAGGGAGTGACGTATTGCATACCTAGCAAGATTTAAGGTTTCGTATCTAAAGCTAATACTTATTCATTTTAGCATTTAATTTTCAACGAAAAATAAACAAGTCATTAAAAACTCATGGAAGTATGTAACTTGGAAAGTATTGTTTTTTTTTATGATGTGAATTGTGTGTGGGACAAATATCGTGTTTGACTGAGTAAGTGAATCAGTGTCTCCGAAGCTGTGCGTATGTGTGAGGTTCGATATCGGTGAAGTGAAATGGGCAAAGTTAGTACAGCGATAGGTCACAGAAAGAATTGTTAAGATTGGATCGATCAGTGGGTCGGCGAAATGATAACGATCTTAAAGAGAAGGAAAAAGAGTGGAAGTGTAGCCGGCCACAGAGGCCGGGGCCAGAAGCGTAACCAGCTAGTTATGCCAGTGCTAATTAGCATTGGACCCTGTGCATCTAGGGGTTTCATAGGGGTCGTCGTCGGAAGTGACGTTTTCAATATCTAACTAAAAGAAGAGTTTCGTATTTAATTCCTATCTAAAAGAATAGGGGCGCTTCAGTAACATTAGTGTACAGAAGCCTGGCTTTTTGGTGGTTTTGGAAATATTTTTTTAGGAGCCATGTGTTTTCTTGAAACATTAAAGGTGAATGATAAAAATTGTTTTTTGAATTTTAGAATTTGAATGGAGGCACGACAAGTATTTGATTCACAAACTTAACTAGTTACTTTTTGGTGCTCAACTCTTTTGAGTGCCAGAGTATTTATCTTTCTCATATAATTTCAACATCACACGCTTTCTAACATTCAGATGAAAAAGACAAGTATCTCACCAAACAGATAGTTTGTTCAGGTCTTTTTGTAGGTCTAATCCATAGGTGCACAAACCAGGATAAGCAGTTGGAGGAATGCCCGATTTTGGCCATTCTTGATGAGTTTCTGACCTGATACGTCTCTAACTATCTGGCATCGCCGCCCATGGGAGATAATAGTGTTAATCCTGGAGAGTTGCTGCTCTTGATCCCAATCAAAAAGAAAGAGAAAACTAAAGTCGGTCAGATCTATTCAGAGAATGGCCAATTGCAAAAATTCTACAAACGTTTTTGCATTTGGCCATTTTGACGTGATTTTGGCCAGAATCGACACTAATAATCTGGCAACCCAGCTCAGGGGAGATAATAGTGTTAGTCCCGGAGAGTTGCAGTTCTTGATACAAATCGAGAAGAAAGAGAAAACAATAGTGTCTTTTACAGTTGCGTATTATGCTCCAAGCTATGAGAATTTTTGGCCTGATACATCTCCAAGTATCTGGCAACCAATATTGCCAAGTATGGTTGTTCTTTATAGCTCAAATCTGCTTTCAAAATGGCTAAAATAGGCCAATTTTCCCCATATCCAGCTAACTTTATAGCTAAAAATGTCATATATACTCTCTTGAAGCCCACTCATCTAGTAAAATAACTATACACTAAGATTACAGGAAATATTATTGATAATAAATGTATATTTACTTTTTGTATCAAACTTGCTAATTAATTTTTTTTTCAAATAGGTAGATTATAGACTTTCAATGTTTTTATCGCCTAATTTAAAAAAAAAAATGCCCGGAAAATTGCCAAGTTATTGTTAGAAAAAAATCTGGCATTTGACCATTTGTGTCCATTTTCACTTGTTTTTGGCCAGATACGTCTCCAAATATCAGGCCACCCTCTGTTGCGATGTCCATGATCAATTTTGGAATTTGGCAATTTATGGCCATTTTCTGGCGTGATTTTGGCCAGAAAAGACACTAATAATCTGGCAACCCAGCTCAGGGGAGATAATAGTGTTAATCCCAGAGAGTTGCAGTTCTTGATACAAATCGAGAAGAAAGAGAAAACAAAAATGTCTTCTTTGGTTGCTTACTATGCTTCGAGCGATGAGAGTGAAGAAAATGACGATGAAGAAGAAAGGAAGAATGGTTTGTCTCGTTCAGAAAGTCAATCAAAAGAAGGAAAAGAGTCGCAGAAAGATATCAAAGTGACTATAAACCAACCTGCTGCCCCAAATGAAGGGAAAAACAACTCCGCAACAACTCAAAACTCACAACATGGAAAAAATGCCGAAGAAGAAGAAAACATGTTTCGAGGTTTTTATTTGATTATTATTTGAATTTATGTTTTGTTGATCCAAATAACAGATTGAATAGTTATATTAACTTTTTATATTTAATATGAAATTATATTTCCTGGTATGCTACGATATCCACGTGTTTGAGGTAAAGCTTTTATTGTGGTTGAGGAAAGTGAACTGGTTGTTTATTTTATAGTTTGAATTATTGGTAACATTTGGTTTGACGTACATAAACCTAGAGCGGTGTTCAACCCACGTAAAAGCTCAAAGTCATCCAAAGGTTCCAAAAAGTATATATTTCTTCTTTATCAAAAAGTAAAGTTAAACACTATATATCAGAACTAACCACTATGATGATAGTAAACGTATCATTACTAACCGTATGAATCTGTATTGGCACATCAGATGACGTGTTTCCATCGTATCTCAAGTTCATGGTGAACAATCTGATGAATACATACGTTCAGTTTCATTATTGCTTTAATTTCTGATGATATATTGTTTGTTTGTACCTATCAAAAAATGATGATACTTCTCAGGACCTATTGTTGCCTCTGGGAGTCTCTATGCTGGCCTGACACCACCATAGATTTATGTACGTCAAACCAAGTATTACCTTGAAATTCACTTGGATTAAAATTTGTTTTTTTCCCCCTCTCTTTGAACCTTGAAGTTCACGTGGAAAATCTCTTTTTCCGTTCAATTTCAGGTGCTTTCAATCCGTTAGACCTTCAAATCGTCCGGATATTTATTAGTTTTCAGAAAAATGTTTTACGGTGGAGGGGATATATTTACAATGATGAAGTGTAAGTAAAAGTGAGCACATACTTTCCGTCATCGTTACGGAGGTTCGGCGTACATGAATTCTCTCTCCATTGGTTTGATAGCCATTTTATAGCTAATTTTTTTATCTTTAGCAATACAGTTATTTTTTGGTACACTGTCTGATAAAATAAAATAGATTATTTCTTGAAACTTAGTTATATTATTAAAATGATTAATATTGTTTCTTTTGCTGAAGATATTTTTCGTTATGCAACAATTGTCTGTTTTGCCTTGCTTCTTTAAGATCAAATCTTCTGTAATGAAAAATCTCATAACCCTAGCCACCAGTAACAATAAACAATTAGTCATCATAACCACAATCGTAAAAGTTGAATGGAAGTAACCATTTGAATTTTTTAATGAATTTATCGCCAACTGTTTTTAAAGCCTCCACTAAATACGTTGGACAACAAATCTCCATGAAACCCACAAAGAAAGAAGAAATTAAGCGATGAATCACTCTGTTGGCAAGCCTTTGGCAGAGCAAGCTCAACGTTCAAAAACAAGAAATCCCATCAATCCTAAAAAGAAGGGTATACAACCAATGCATCCTCCGAATAGTCACTTATGTAGCTCACATGGAGAGATCACAAAACGGCACAGTATATCAGGGAGAAAACACTAGTTTGAGACCTCATAGAATCCACTAGGAAACTCAAATGGCAATGGGCTGGTCATGTTGCTAGAATGGCAGACAACCGATGGACATTACAACTCACTACATGGATCCCCAGAGATCACACCCACAACCAAAGCCTATAGAATACAAGATAGAGAGATGAATGAGACAAATTCAGATAGTATTGGCTCCATGACACCCACAATAGAGAGGTGTGATGAATCCTGGGGAAAGTGTATGTCAATGATGGACGATGAAAGACTGATTTTGATGATGATGAAAGTTAACTTTCTTGAAAAAAATAGAGAATATTTTGTTTGCCAGAAATTGGGGGGGGGGGTCTCCTTTCATAAGACCCTAAAACCTTCCAGAAATTTGTTTGTTTAAAAAAAAAAATTTTTTTTCCAAGTTTTAGCAGGGGTCACACTTACTATGTAAATGCAATGTAGAACGTTACCTTCCTTCTGTTGTACAGAAATGAGGTTTTGAAGCATGGTTTTACTTCCCCTTATTCATTTCTTTAACTTCTGTTTGTGTAAAAATCAATCGGTCTAATGATTTTTCATGAATTGGTGAACTAAAGTAAATCTTAACCTTTTTATTGCATCTATGATATTTTGTGATCTGAAAAAAACTTGTTATAGTAACTTTTTTATATTTAATTTTAAATTGCATTTTCTGGTTTGCATAATTATTCCACATGACTGAGTTGAAGTTTTGGTAGTAGTTTTCTTTAGCAGCCCCTGTCATCAATAAACATCAAAGGGAGGTAATCAATGATGCTAAGTTCTTTTTTATTTTTCAGAAAATTTTGGTATTCATTTTGATCATTTATTCCAATGAAAACACTTTGCTAAAACCTAAAGAAATCAGTTTATACTACATATAGTTCAGAAGTTATCAGATGCCAAATATAACAAACCTGTTTACAATAGGGTATAACTGCCTTGCTTCATTGAAATCTAAAAGGTAAACAAAACAAATCATTTCTCCATATAATATTATTCCAAATCTATTCTCCTTTCTTCCTGTAAATGGAATTTAAAAACTTTGGTAAAGCAAGTTGACCTCAGTTGAGAGGGTAAATTCGTCATCAGTTTTTACGTACATGATATCATTGGTTTTTGGTGAAGTCATTATTATAACATACGAAAATAAAGTCAAAATTCAAATAGGAGTCTAACAATAAAATGGGGGAATTGCTTAAACTCTGGTTTCACATATATTTGGCAAGATAATCTTCTACTAAGTCTCTGTGGTCTCATTCATGTCAATGAACACCGAAAGTGGAGTCACTCACTTCACCATATGCTATTTTACCTATGGCTGGGTGAGGGGAGACAGATTCATGCCTTTCTCAAAAGCCAGAATTTGAACTCCAGACACTGAGTCCATTTAAAAAAAAAATTTGGTAATGAACACTATGGCAGTGTTTAACCAGCATACAGACATTATAAAGTATAATCAAACAACTTGTTCATCTGAAATTGAAAGCCTTTCATTTCTCCTTTATCAGATTGTGCACCATAAACTTGTCTTGGTATAAGGGAAACAGTGCAGCCTATGTACCAAACTGATGTTTTAAAGAACACAAGACAGGAATTCAATTTTATTATTGCATTAATATCTGATGAAAATGTTGTTTTATTATTCTCTTTATAAAAACTATACTTTTAGGAGCTTTTATGTAAATTTTGGAATCTCTGCAGATTAAGCACTACCTTAGATTTATGTACATCAAAGCAAAGATTACTAAAATTCTTTTGACTGTATATTTATTTTCCATTGAAATAAATAATTACTATAAATTCTATCAAAGAATAAATATGGTCAGAATAAATTCTATTCATGATATCACTGGAAAACATTTGAAAAAGATTAAAAAAAAACATCTAGATTCTCCAGAATCTTGATGTTACTAATACATCTGTTAGAATAAGGCCTCAAAAGGTTAAAAAAGCTTAAAAAAAATGAAAATAAAAATTTTATGTAGATGGGTTTAGTGGAATATTGATGTCAATTTTCAAGTCTGTTGACAAAATGGTATAGTTAGGAGTGTTTGAATACACAAAGGAGCAAACAAACACATGCATTTACGAAAAAAAAGATAGAAACCTTCACCATCTTTGGTGGCTATGGTTATTCACTAAAGAATAGCATTTTTCTTATCTCCCTTTGATATTAATTGATGATACTTCCCTTTTTGATTTGGGTTGTAAACATGAACTGGTGCCAAAATTTCTTTGTAGTTGAGACTGAATAGTTGTTTATTTGCTTGAGTTATGTTTCAGTTGAAAATTTGATGAAAACAGAAAAATGGTATTTTACTATTTATTTATCTATTAAACAAAAATACCTCTACGGGCAACTTAGTTAACAATTTACGTTAGAAATATGTTTTCGACATTAATGCAAGATTATAAAAAGACTTGAAACTTAATCAAAAATTTCCAAGCTTCCCAGTACTCAAGAACTGTACTATTTCCAATTCAAAGGATAATTTCTGATTTTCATGTCAAGTGCACGGGCCCAAGTCTTTACTCAATACTCTTAATGTCGTATCATCTTTGCTGTATAAATTTTCAGCATAACATATGAATCTCTTGATAAAATAATCCTGCCAAAATAACTAATTTTTGAGATGGCTTTTGGCACAGCTGGAGAAAAATTTTTCAAAATCAAATTGTTCATTGAATTCAACATCTAAGTCTCTCTCTTTCGATACTTTGGTGATATTTTTGGCTTTCAATTCATATTATACTTGTGCCAATTTGTCAATTTTGAGGGAAAAAAAAAATGATTTTTTAAGGTTTTACAAAGGGAGTTTTCTATTAAGATTGTTGCTGTATTGCTGAAAGAGACTTTTGTTTCCAGACCTTTTTACAAAGGAAGGCCTCCAAGGATGTGATTACTTCCCTTAAGATGAAATATTATGTGATAATTACTAATGTAAATATAATTGAAAGGAATGAAATAAAATGCAAAACTGATTATTGTAATTATCTATATTCAATTTTGGATTGTATTTCCTTATCTGTAACACACTTCCATGTGTCTGAGTTCAATTTATGGGTTTTATAGTTGAGTATGAAAAGTTTATTTTGTAAATTCAAATTCACTTTTGATTCAACATGAAATATATCAATTTACTGTTCATGGTTTTGAGAAGGGTCATTAATGCTCAGAGTTCTTCAGATGATTGAATACCTCTTCGTTTGTCTTCTGCTGATCCAGTCTTCTTCAGGTGTACTTTCTGAATATGATGATGATAAACAATTTTTCCAATAATAGCAACATAATGTTGGATTCAGGTGATATCTTTTTCTTTCCTTGTTAGGCCTGGATTTCCATACCTCATCACTTTTGAGTAATGGATGTCACATCGGGTGGAACTCCGCACTTGTCTGACTTATACATTTGGTCAACATGTTGATGTTTGTTTTTTTCTTTAATTTTACTCAGTTTCCAACAGCATTCCCTTTCTGTAACCTGAACTTCTCCCCTGTGAGGACAACAACACGATAACAATTAGTTAAATCATCTGAAAAACTCTTTGCATGTATCAATTCTTTGTTCTTTAAATGGAAAATCTGCCAAAAATGGGGCAGGTAATTGTCTCTTTTTCAACGACCACTTGCCACTTTGTGGTAGTTTTATGTCTCAAACTATTGTGCTTGTTATGAGGGCATTACAAACACAAACAAGGAAAGACATTTGATATTATTAAAACACAAATGCCTGTAATATAAAACAACACACCTTCTTGCACTCCTGATGTTAAAAATGGTGCACAGATATAAAGAAATAAGAGAATTTATGAAAGAAAAATAGAACATTTCTGCATTTAGAAAAGATGGGTAAGTGTTGAAATAAGTTTCATTCAAAAGATCCAATAACAACCGTCAAAAACTCAAATGATTTCCAATTTTGACAGGTATACCTTGATTAGTTCAGTTAATTTGTTTCCAAATTTTTTGTACTGTACAAAACCATACTGTTCATAGTGTAATGATTAGCACATCTGCCTTACATGCATGGTTTGATTCCTGGTATGAGTGAAGAGTGTAGAAAACTTTTCACTAGGACAAAAATTTCTCTGTGTACTCAGCAGCTATTTGAGTACACTCTTGAACTGTGTGATGAGGGTAGAGGTTTCTCTTCCATAGATATCTGTAGGTGATGCTCCCAGATCAGAATACTGCACAAGCGTTACCTCTCCCAAATTAGAGAAAAAAAAATGTTGTCCTAGTTTCATAATTTGTGGTTTTATTTTGAGCTTTAACTTAGTTGCATTAACTTAATCATACTAGATCAAAACCCATGCAATTCAAGGTATTCTTGTACACTCATACAGTATTTACAAATATAAATTTGAATAATACAATAATAAATTCTAATGATAATTAATGTGTGGCCCCCAGAATAACTGCGAAAGATAATTTGGGACATTAAATTATGAATTAGACAAGCAGTAAAGGAACCCTTACCTCAGTGATAGCCAAGAGTACCATTTAGCCTCTTCCTAAAAAAAGATACCCATTCATCAACAATACATAATAGCATAAATCTAAAAAGGATTTTGTGTTGTAGGATCTCTATTTCTCTGGACAGATGTTTTGGAGCGTTTTCTTTTGTCATAAACATTGTGTGAATATCTGTATTGGACTTCTCATGCATCTTCTAATAGATCTATCATCATTCTATCTTTGCCTGGGGCTTTTCCATTTTTCATATTTTATATCACAAAACTGTGTGTAACACTTTTTAGTGATTGTTTACATAATAATCTCTAATCCTATTGTTTGCTTATCTTCATCCAGCTTTACCAACTCCTTCAACAAAACCTGTTTCTTCTGAATCGGAAGTCATACCTGAAGAAGATGAACTGGAAGATTTGGTCAGGCCTAAGAAATCTCAGATGACTGAATTGCCTAAACCATTACCAATGCCTAAAAGGCAACGGGTTCAGATCAGTATTCCCACTTTGGATTCAGTACGTATTCATTTTGACTCCCAAGTTATAATTTCAATGTAATAGGGGTGTATGAAGTTGACCCAACTTTCATTCTTTTAATCCCATTTCTTTTTGATTTTCTCCCCCAACCATATCTCCTCTCCTCCCCACAAAGTCTTGTTGAAATATAAATTTTTCACCCTTGATAGAAGTTTGGATATACTTGTATTGTAAGAGCTAATTAAGTAAGGGAGTACATTAGTTACAAATGTCTGACTTACAAAAATTCATTCTTAACAAATGAACTGGCATAAAGAATATTTAAGGAAAAAAAACATTTAGATGGTGGTTTGTAATCAAAACATGCTTCTTCAGTAGTTAAATTTGAAAATCTGTATGTAGGGCTAAAATTTTCTAATGTCATTTCTTATGGTACCGAGCTTTTGTTTACACAGAAAATTTCTACATGGGAACATTTATACTTGAAACTTTTGTTTTTTAGCTTGCATTTTTTTTTTCATATGTTTATGAATATGCTCATGTCTGTTTACACAATAAGTCTTCAAAACTTTTCAATAAATTTTGACAAAATTTGGTGTGAGAGTGGACAGGTTGCAAAAGAAGTGATTGAATTTTGGGAGGCATCCATACACTATTACTTCTCCTATGTTGTAGTTTCTATGTCCACATCACATAATATTGCCAAAAGTTCATGTCTGTCCACACTATCTCCGAGAGTTCTCCATGAATTTCAATAAAATTTTGTGGTAGCATGGGCAATTGGCTACAGATCCATTCATAATTACCTCCCTTGACAATGGTTATAGTAGAGGTATGCGCTGAGTGCTTTTTTTCTATATTATTGTATTCAATTTTTGTTCATGAAAACACTTTCGCTGTATATAGTTATTCCCCTTGAACGATTTGAGAAAATTCTCTTGAGGCTTGACTATATGCGAAAAAATCCCTTTTCATTTTGAAACTTTTCTCTTCAATTTTGATTCAATTTCTTTTTGTTTTAAAAATTATGTTTACTCCACAATTTTTATTATTTTCTATGAATAGTCTTGAATGAAAAGAAATTTATTTGCGATGAGCTATGAGGTTTTTTGTTTACTTGATATGCACTTTAATCCTACTCTTTGGCTGTTTTCTAACCTCATGTTATGCGATCACTGTTTTTAAGCTTTATTTTAGTCACTGGTGCTTGTAAGCATAAGATGTAGTTATGATTTTAGAACAATTAGTATCGATTTTGTAAAGTTTTGTGTAGACTTTTGTTCTCATCTTGATTCATTTTCTGAACACGTTTCAGATGTTGTACTCGACATCTGAAAATGTTTGCATTCCATTGTCTAATATTGAGTGTGGTTGATTTTTTTTTGTTTTGTTTTTTTTGTTTCAAACACAATTGTTGGCTGTAATTGGTATCAAAAATCCATGGTTGTCTGGAGTTGATGCCACGTGGAGGGCTTTTTTGGACGGCAAAAAACATTGTCGAATACTGTCAGTTATAAAAGCCGCTATTTTTTTTTTTTTGTTTGAAATCAGGTCACTTGTGCCAATATTCCAAAAAAATGGTTGAGGGAGATTGACCTTGTGAATGTCAATATCTTCCATGGCTGATATGGTGCCACGGGGATTTGTGATTGAAACAAATCAACCACACCAATATTAGACAATAGATAGCAAATGTTTCCAGACAATTGGCTGGACAGGCCCTCCCTGTCTTGATGATCACAATACACCCACTCATGACTTCCATAATGATATTTTCTCCTCTAAAAAATTCAGACAGTTGGTATCTAATATCTATTGGGCAAATTTGTATTTAAATAGACATTAATATATATTCATGTTGTCTTCAATTATAACTAATATAAAGCAAGCTCTTGCATTTTTAGGTTCTACCTGTTTTATTGATGACTTATGTTCACTTAATGTTGGAGGAAAATTAAAAAAAATCGTATAGTGCTATAAACCCTGAAGATCTCGAACTAATGTGTGAACATAATGGAATGCAAGCAACATTCCTGGATTTGGATATTAAAATCAGGAGGGAATGTTTGTCTATGAATTGTTTCATAAACGATACTCCTTTCCATTGCATATCATACATATACCTTTTAGAACAAGTATTATTCTATTCTATGGAACTATATTATCAGAATATTTAAGGATAGCATGAGCTACACTTAGATTTATTGATTTTATTCCGAAAATAGTTTCTTTAGTTGTATTCAAGGCGAAATTAGTGAGATTTTTGGACAATTCAATAAAGCCAGGACTAGACATCCTGATCCCTTCACAACTCATCAGCTTGACAATGATGAAATTATGATGAAAATTAAAGAACGATAGTATGAAATAGAATTAAATCAAATATTTTTGTATTGATGTTTGGGTAATTGAGTAACCAAAAGAGATGAATTTAGTATTTGTCAGTGTGAAAGATCATTGAATTGACTTGAACCAGAAGAAGGGGAAACATTTGTCTCTCTTTATATGTTTAGTGTTTAATATTGCAAAACTTTCTAGACTTATATATATATGAAAAGTTTTACAGCTTTAAAGACATATATATATGAAAAGTTTTACAGCTTTAAAGACTTATATATGTATGAAAAGTTTTACAGCTTTAAAGACTTATATATGTATGAAAAGTTTTACACCTTCAAAGACTTGTATATATATGAAAAGTTTTACAGCTTTAAAGACTGAATGAATAAAAAAAATCTTTTTAAAAAATTTGTCATTCAGTCAATCATTTCCCATTACTTGTTAATGCCATTTATATAATACTTTCATTAAGTTTTGTGTTTTACACAGAATTAGATATTATGGTATTGTTTTAATTCTTCTTGAAAGAATCATCAGTTGTTTACCATGTAAGTGTTTCAGGGATTTAAAAACAAAAGTTATATCAACATGGCTCTGTAGCAGTGTTGATCAAACGACACCTCTCGTTATGCTATGATTTTGAAATGTAGCTTTATTTCATTACTTTTAGGACCTTGTTATTATACATAGAGTATTATCATGATGTGTTGTATATGGATATTATTTTATACTACATATCATTTAATTCTTTGAAACAAAGAATTTACATAGATCACCGGGAAATCATATTTGACAATGAAGGATCAATAGATATTGCAACAGATGTGACTCATTCTTTGTATCATTTCTGTTGATTGTTTACCCATGTGAATCTTAAATCCTTTGTCAGTTTTAATCTCAGACTGCATGCAATGTTTTTTTCCATGTCATGGTTGTACACCTTAGATATTGCTCACATGATGTGCACTGAATTACCTGGATTACTTGAGAAGACAAACTAATTAATTATTAGTTATATGTTAGACAAATGAATATAGATGGACAAGATGATGTGAAGAAAGTTGATAATTTTGAAAAGAAAATACTTGGGGCCTATTAGCACATTTCAAATTCTTTATTGGTAACTAACATTTCGAACTTCAGAGTTTCTTGCAAAGAATGGTGTGAGGAGACGATAGTAAGTTTATATCAAGCAAGACCTAGTTGTAATTTGGTAGTAGTGGAATTTTTGTTAATAATGTTGTGGAAACTGTTTTGAAAATCCAACCCTTTTTTTTTTTCTTGCTAAGTTCTATTGTAGAACATTTTTATAACGGGAACAATAATACTTTAGAAATGTGTGAAGTCCCTTATGGAATGTTTCCACTAGAGGCGGAATGTAATGTTCTATTAATAAAAAAAAAAAAAAAAGGTTGTCAAAGTATTCATTAGTTATGTGTTAATATTTTGTGTATTCTTTATTTTAGGATTCAGATGAGGAAGAAATTGTAACTAAAAAGAAGCCCAAGTTTTCTGTAAGTATTTTCTCTAATTGCATCTGATAACAATATGATATTTGAATAGATTACTTCACCTATTGTCAGAATTTGACAGCAGTATTTAACTCTTAAATTCATAAGCTGCTTGTAATTGATCGTGGACTTCTTCAATGTGAATACCATAAATGATGGAACCCTTTCCTGAATTGATTAAATTGAGCAAAAATACCACCAAATGGTCTAATTTTTATCAGGAGCTATTTTCTTTTTTATTTTCTTGGTATAAAGTTAAATAATTTTGCAATTACATTGTACTTGAAGAAATCAAATTATGTTGCTCTGAAATATTTTGTTTCCAACAAAACTGAACCTAATTTTTTTATGCATCTGCATGAAATGAATGTAAGGGAGACTACTCTATAATTAGCTTTTAATAGTTATCTCCTTTTATAAATAGAACATGAAAAATATAGACATGCATGTGGCATTAGAAAATTATCAATAATCAATGCAGAACAATGTCAATTGATTCTAATTTTTGGTTGCATGTGTCTAAAATAACGATATAATGAGACTGGCTGTAAAAATTACTAAAATTTGCTAGATTTTCCATTTTCCTGCGAATTTTGTAGCTAAAAATCTTGAAAATACTGTAGCATTAAAATGGCTTTGAAAATGGCTTGATATTCCATTTCTTGTTAGCTTTACAGCTAAAAATGAAGAAATAATGTAGGATAAGACTGGCTTCAAAAATGACTAAATGGGTAAAATTTTTAATTTCCTGTTAACTTAATTGTTATTAATGTTCGATATACTCTCCAAAAAAGGGGGATCCTATTCACACTGTTACTATGATGATAAATTTGGCATATACTTTCTGCCATTTTAAGGAGGTACAGCTTTTTTTATCTCTTTTAATGTCAGTTTGTCATGTTGAATGTGCTGATTTTGTCATACCCTGATGTGCACACTATGATAAGGACCAAAAGACAGAATTTTAATTTCAGTATTGCATCAATTTCTTCTGTATATTGTTGTTAGGAACCATCAACCAAAACTTTCAATGTAGGTTTCTTCAGCTTTTAAGTTGGTCCAGCTGGCTGGTTATGTTTCATGCTTACAGTTTGCTCCAATTTGCTAGAGGGCTGAAATTTGAACCTTTCCTCATGTCTACTCAAAAATTTAAAAAAAAATTTGCGAGTATTTATTTATTTTTTTTCTAATCTTATCTGAGGGTTCGACTTGCAATGTAAGTCAATGTAAGGCTGAATTGATCCGTTATTTTTCGTCCATGCTGGTTTTTGAAAATTCAAACTCTTTTTGTGATTATGCCCTGAAAAAAGATGAGAGAAGTAACTTTTTAATCATTCCCAACTTGGCATGCTGCCAAAAAACGTTGGTTACATGACTGAGCCTATCAAGTGACTAACCAGACATGTTTGATTATGATTTTAATAAAAAAATTGTACAATTTGGAGCCTTTGACTTATAGAGTCTTTGTATGCTGGTTAAGCACTGACGTTGGTCCATGTATTTTAAACCAAAGATTACCAAGAATAACAATTCAATTTTTTCTCCTTATAGGGAAGTGGTAATCTTCTGGATCTGTTGCCCCCTCCTAAGCATATGTCTGTAAAACAAACCAACAGGACATTAATCCCACACACACTGAGCAAGAAGCCACCACCACCACCCCCAGGGACTAAAAGTCCGAACCTTGGTGCCAGAAAATCCTCTGCTACTGCTGCAACAGCAAAAATTCTTACAGACTACAACAACAGCGATGAAGATGACGAAGACATTACAAATGGATCGAATTTCTTTTCTCTCGATACAGACAACAAAAAGACCCAGCTGACGACATATTCTTCTGCTCCTCCCTCTGTGCATACGATTAGTCACGATTCTAATGTCTATTCAATTCCTCCTACTCCCTCAATTGTTACAACTTCAGCATCTATTCTTCAGGATAGTCATGTGGACAGTAGCCAGCAAAACACAGAAATTCAAGTGTATCCTCAATATGAAGCTCAGGTAGGTAACATCGTAGTTCATTTGATTGGTTGCAACCAGGTTGCCAGATGGTTGAAGACCTTTTTAGAGGAAAACCCGTCAAAAAATTGCCAAAAGTGGCCAATTTCAAAAATTGTTTATAAAAGCAATTATTTTATTATTCATTAAGTATTGTAAATCATTAGCATTCCTCTTTATTTCTCAGTTGTTTTTCATCAAAACTTTCTTAGCTGGTTTTCAGTATTGTTCATCATTAGTGTTAATCTAAAAAGATACTCATTACTACTACAGTTATCACTTACTATTCGCAGGTTTTCTATCTTCAGATCAGCGGAAAATTTTAAAAAGTAACGAAAATATTGAGATGAAGCTAAATAGTTGCGTAAAGATGAAAAAAAAATTGGTAATATTCACGACACTGTAGTTTTATGAAATGTATAGTTTTAGTTATATATATATATATATCTACTGTGCACTTTTTTAACAATCTTTTAAAAGGCATTGTAATAATTGAATATTTTATTTTGAAAGTTTAATTTTGGTTGTAGTTGCAAGAAAATATCCTAAAGTTAGTCACAAAAAAAGAACAAATTCTGCTGTGTTGTCTCTGATACCAAGACTTTATACCCACAAGTTTTAATGATCACCCCTTTGGCAGGATTCAAGTCCACTGAAGGGATACAAATGATTTTTGCTGACCCCCCCCCATTTTTTTGTACCCCAAAACCAGAAATTTTATAAAATTGTAGTACAGTGATTGGGAGAAAAATGTTGCAATGTCTAAAATACTGTTCAAGTAAGAGTGAACAAGTCTAAGGTTTCAACCATGATTATTTCCAATCTTGTATTGTCTACATGAATAATTTTTAGTTGATAATTTCCTACAATTTCTTCTTATCAACAACACAAAGATTATTATGATGAGATTGATAGATTACAAGTTCCAAATGTCTTTATCAAAATGTGTCACTTTTTGTGAAAAGTCGGTGATAGTGGCTATATTGTAAATATATATGCATTTATGATCAAAATATGGGAGCCATTTTAAATGAATAAAATTGGCTGGATTTTAGAATGGGTAAAATTTGCTAGATTTTTCTATGGCTGGCTTTAAAAATTGCTAAAATTGGATAGATTTAACTCTCAGATTAGTGTATAGCTAAAAATGTTATTTGTAATGGAGTAAGGATTCGCTACACAGACATGTTTATGTTTCTGCCCTGTGTTGGCTTCTTCAAGAAAAAAGATTTGTTTCATTTTAGATTTCTATTTGGGAAATTTTGGGGGGTTATTATTCGAGGTGGTATCTATTATTTTGGATGGTAGGATCTGCCTTTTATTCTATTTATATATGTTTTTATTTAGTGGATGGCTATTGCTTACTATATTTTCTTTGTTTTAGTCAATGGAGATGTATGTCTGGTGGTGGTTATAAATTGTAAACTAGGGGTGTATGATGTGGGTGTTTTTGTTATCAATATGCGGTTGGTTTATCAGTTTGTGGTATGTTTCCTCTCTGAGAATATTTTATTTGCTCTTAAATTCATTTCCCTATTTTACGGTTCCCTTTTATATGACCTTAGTGGGTCATCTGATTAGATTGGGTTTGATCTGTTTCCTCATGTCTAAAATAATCATGTTGATTGGATTGTTCTCTAAGGTGGCTCTGTGAATAAGATATCTATGTTGGTTATTTTTGTATATCTATATGTGGGTTATTGAATTATGTTTGTGAGTAGAAATTTTGAGTGGTGTCGGCATTTTAATGCTATTTCATTTTTTCTGTAAGATAATTCTGTTTTATATTTTTTTTGTTCTATTGGCAAAAATAAAGATTTCAAATTATCATTTAGGCATTGGTGGCATGGGGTTTCAATATTTCAGTATGTGTGTGTTTGTACTAACATTTTCCTATGTCTTGCCAGGGCCCTGTTATCTTATCACGATTCTGCAAGTATCTGTCCGTATGTGATAACGTACTGTAAAAATTCTTGATATAAATCCATGAAATTTTCAGTGAGCATTCATGTGAGCCCTAGGCAGGTTTTTATCAAGTAAGACCTTGAAAGTCAACCCCCAAATGTTTTCAAGGGGCATCGGTTGATTCACAATCAAAAATCTTTATTGAAATCGACTCAAGTTCTGTGCCTGAGGCACAAAACATTTGACTGGATGATGGCTTTTCCAGCCAAAGAGATGGGAAGTGCTTAGATGGCTTCTCGAGAGGCTGAGAGTCCAAGTGGGAGACAATAAGTTAGTTTAGAGAGATTTTTGTCTCTCTCTCTCAAAACTTCAACATTCTTTCTCTCACTGTCCCCCTCTCTAAGAAATTTGGCTCTTACTCTCACCTTCACTATAAAAATGATAAGAGCTTTATTTTTCCTTTTGAGATCAATAGTGAATTTTACTCTAAATAAGATTCTGTTCTTTCACTAAGGAAAGATTTATTTACATTAAAAGCATACAAAACTATCAGAAACAGGAAAAGTTAAAAAGAATATTTCTTAAATAATTAAATGAATATATTAGAAGGAAACAACTTGCATATATCTTAATATTAACTTTGATTTTAAAAATGATCTTTAAAATTGCTTAATGGTCACATCTTGCAATTGTTATATCTTGAATTTTTGCTGTTAATTTTTCCAAGTCTTACAATATATGTAAATTATTTCTGATATATCTTTTCTCCAAAAAGTTAGATTTATTTACTTTTTGTTTATGGTTATAGAAATAACCAACCTTTCTGAACATAAGCTTTCACACCCTCGGCCAATCAGTATTAAAAAAATTGTGCACAAATAATGGAAACTAAACTAAATAATTTAGATTGAGCTATTTACTTCTGTTTTTCTTTCAGTAATTGTTTTTTTAAAAAATAGATTAAATGCTATCAATCTATCTTTCTATTCAATGAATTTTTTTTTTTGGCTCATTTATATACCCTGATGGTTAGGGCAGGTATTCTGTTGAGTAACCTTGAAGTGTTGTAGAGTGTGATCGTCAATTAATATAGCAACAGAATGTATCCAAGAAACATTGAAATTCAGTGAGAAATTTTGGAGATATCGTGGGGACAGACTGGAACAGAGATGTTTTTCGTGTTTTTAAGAAAAATTCTCTTCTGTATCTGCTCCTGTCTGTTCCCACGATATCTCCAAAATTTCTCAATGAATGTCAATGAAATTTTGTGGAGTATGGAGTATACAAAAATTGAATGAATTTTGGAGTGGATCCAGAAATTTGTGTATGATTGAAAGATATTTTTCTGTTTCAATATTTTATACATTTCAGTATTCACTCCAGTCTATCTACACATCTCTGATGGACTTCATTAAAATGCATTTTCAATCTAGCCCAATTTCAAGGAAAATTGTTTTAATTTTTCCCATTTTCTCTGAAATTGGGCTAGATTTCCTGGACTAGTATAAAGACCTCATTTAAGTTACTGTCTATAGTTTTGAGAAGGGTCATTAACATTCAAAAGAGTTTTTTGGATGATTAAGAAGAAATAAGCAACATTAAGTTGGAAAGTGAGAAAAATCAAAGTGACTTGCATCTGTATGCCAACTGGTTGTATAATTCAGACCAGTGCAGAATTCCACTTGATGTGCCTAAAGCAACTCAAAGGGACAAGGTATAGAAATCCTGGCCTAAATAGGATTAAAATCAAAAACACCTGAAACCCTCATAAGTGTTGTCGCTACTGGGAGAAAAACAAATTCTGTTTACTATCATTGCATCTGGATTGTATCTCATAAGGAGGCCATAGTATGCATCAGCTGAAACGTTGTGTGGACAAAGTAAACGATGAGAGGGAGTTATTTTTCCATTGATAGTGTTTGTTTTTATCGAATGGAATTCTTTATCATCTTTGTCTACTTTTTATTTTTTCAATAAATATTTTATACTTATTTCAGATTGTTGCAGGGGTATAGCTGAGGGGGGTATTAAAGCTTTATGAATTGTAGTTCCTTTGTATCATTTAGGGTGATTGCCATCTCATCCATCCTTGAAACTGGCCTGAACGTATCTGCTCTATTCACAATGCCAGACACAAATTGAGAGACCAATTAAGCATGTACTTGACCAGTTTCACTGTGTGTGCATCGGGGTTACCACTTTAGATGTTTTTCTCTCAGTCTAGTGTTGTCAATATTTAGATTTAAACCAATTTTTTTTTTTCATGTTTTAAAGTCCTGTGTTGTCAATTGAGATGTTTTCTTGAAAATCTATTTTTCAAAAATGAGTGACTTCCAGGAATGAAAAATTGAAAAATCACTTCTAAATTGGCAACCCTAGTGTTCACCCATCTTACCCATATTTCATACAAATTGCCTTTAAATTAGTGTCAAATCCCTACATAAAAGAATTCTGATACGATGTAGGCTGTTTCAGGGTCAAACTCCAATCTGAATGAAGCTTAAATGACTTGACTGATAAGTTTAGAAAATATTCCAACTTTTGTAATAACAGTTTCCCTGCGATTGCAAAAGATCAGTAAATTTGGCCATTGGGTAGGACATTGACTATATCATATTTTCATTACTAAAAGGCATAAAAATCTAAAATTATTTAGATTTTATTTGAGGGAAAGTTCCTGGATCAATGTAAACATTTCTTTCTTAGACCATTACTCAACCTTCTCTGAAAGTGTGGGGAGGAATTCACTGTCTGTTTTGCTCCCTGAAAGTTGAAAAAAAAAAATTCCCCACTCCACTTTGACAAGAGGAAAAGAAAATCCCCCATCCACCATTCAGATCCCTGACAATGAAGAAAAAAAAACTCTTTTTTGTCCTGTAAGAGTGGAAAAAAATCCCTCCACATTTGGCCCTAAAAGAGAAAGAAAAATTTCCCCTTCATTTCACTCCCTAAAAATGAAAAAAGAATTCCACTTTGACTGTGGGGAAAATTTTACTTTTGGAAAAAAAAAGTCACCCATTCATTTTGACCTCTGATTGTGGATAAAAAATTCCTCCTCTGTCTGGGGATTAACCAATCTTATTTTTTGCTGTTGTTGTATCTTGAGTGATTAAATTCTTTTTGGTAATCACTACTATCCACAACAGACCAGTTTAATCACTGTTGCAGGGTTTAGGTTATTCACGTGTTCTGACATTTATATCTATCTCTCTATTCAGACTTTGCCTAGCTCTTCTTAGTATCAACTTGCACACCCACACACACTCTCCTTTCAGTGAGTATGGAAAATGGTTTCCATTTTTTTTACCCCCTCCCTCCAGGGTGAAAGTTCACGTGAAATTAGTCCCATAGTTTGTATCCAGCAGCACTCATGGCAGAAAATGTTACTTGTTGATTACCCTATCAAGTGACTACCCCCCAACCATTTAAAAAAAAAATCATAAATATATGATTGAAACCATGCTGGTAGTATTTTCATTGAGGTCACCTTATTTTGCCACCACTGCTGCTTAATTTATGTGGTAAGAAGTGATTCATAATTTTCCTTGGAATGCTAGTCTTTTTCTTTGTCTTACACTGTAGATTAGATCCACAGTTGCTTGTGCAGAAGAGGTGGCAACCGCCCAAAATTAATTTAAATCTCGATTTTGACATTGGTCAGGTTTTGAGCATTATGCATTTTTTCTTTCAAATTTTTTACTCAACCCTAATAAATAAATAAATGTTTATTCACTTTCACAAAATGTGTAAAAAAGGAATGAAAACCGCTTTAGTTAGTCACTCAATAGAAACTGTCATGTGACCCAAGTCTGAATTTGAAAAACAAAAACAGGGTGCAAATGTTGCCAGACGCATATTTAAGGACCAATTTAGCATGAACTTATATTGTAAATTGCCTTCCCCCCCAAAAAACAATACAAACCAACAAAAAGGAAAAACAAAAAATTTATTTTGAGAGGAATTTTCTTGAGGCATACATACATGGATAGATAGCCAGCAAGCCAGCTAGTATCACTTGAAAACTGGGGAAACCTATGTTGACAGTTTCCCATTATTACAGAATTCTTTTTCTACCATTTGGATTAAACATAGTCATTACCAAACATGCAATATGTGTGCTTGAAATCATGAAGCTCAATAAATACTGTTAGGTGCCTTAACCTCCCATCTCCCGCTTATTAATTTTTGAAAAAATTTCCAATCCCCCCGCCTCGCTCTTATTTGGACCTTCCGGGGGTGCAGGGACTACATGTTTGACAAAATTTTCTAATCAAAAGATGACTATTATTAACAATGCGAGGGGAAGAACTTGGTTGAACTATTTTAACCAAGTTTAAATGTATCTGCTAATTTCAGTGATTTAAAAATTTTGTACGGCCAAAATTTTTCTGTTTTTGTTTTCTTTGAAACCAAAAGAATGTTCTTGATCCTGTCAATACTGATCATTTTTACTCCCCTACCCAATCCTTACTTTGAATCTTTCTTTTTGTTCAGATCCTACTTAATTGCTCATCCCAACACATCCACTTATCAAATTGTGACAGATTTTTTAAGCCATTTACTTATTCCATCTCCCTTCCCTATTTATTTGATTGTGACAGATTTCTTATTCCCTACTTATTTCATCCCCTCCCCTACTTATTAAATTGTAACACATAAATGTCCCCTCTCACCTTAGAGTTGTGCATTTCATGACTATAATACAAATAGTTTGCAATGGCATTTTGAGGTCTACCATTGGTTGCAACTCATCCAAGCCCCATAACTCTCCATATCAAGCCATAATACCTGTGCATTGGACACAAGGTAATATTTGCATGTTTTTTTTTTTTTTTCAAAATTAAATCATATAATAATGACAATGATATATGCATTTATAGAGATCACCCTCTCTCAGGAACCTCAATACTCATGTCCTCGCAGGACAAAAATGCTTAATGAACCTAAGTAATCATTGCAGTAAAAAAAAAAATTGTCTGTTTAATTTCTGTCAAATTAGAGTTAGAGGAGAGTGAAACGTGTCAATAAGTAACTCACATAGCACAGGACAGAAGCCACAATTATGAGGTATATTTATTTTCTGAGTCCATATGATTAGTTTCCAAACAAAAAAGTTTTTATTTCTTATTTAAAACTCACATTATGTGTATGTTCTGCATATTGAAGTTTGGGTACTATATAATTGAAACTCTTATGCCCATGAGTCTTATTCATAAAGGCAACTTCTTAGGTCAAATCATTTAAATTTTAGATGTTAAGCAGAGCATGGAGTTCATATGGGCACATATGCAGACATTTGAATATTGTAATCAAATTTTGAACACTACTCTTTCTTCTACCCTAAGCCATTATAGACTGATAATGCCAGTCATAATTGACTAACATTTTGAATGTTTCAAAATTAACTGAGCAGCAGCATTTTGAACTTTTTGTCGTTTGTTGGTTAGCGATTTATCCTAGCCAAAGAAAAGTGAATTTCAATTGTCTAATTTACTGGTAATAATAGTATTTGTAAAGTTTTCTTGAAAATTTAATGCCTATCTTATTTACTGGTATATGATTATGAATTCTGTTATATAGAAACTTATTTGGAATGACTTTCTGTCATTACACAGTTAATGTATCACTCACCCTAGACAACGTAAATAGAATCAACAATTAAAGAAAATGGGGCTGCTATAGGAATAGGATAGAAGTTATTTTTATTGAAAATAATATTTGCAAAATTTATTATATATTATGGTTCTTGTTTTTTATTCAATTCACAAAAGGGTTTGTTCTTTAAAAATTTATACTTGAAGAATTCCACTGTGATGAGGTGCAGTATGAAGCATTTCATGTATTCAAGAGTTGAAAGTACTTTTTACTTTGATACAACTATAATTATGCTCAAGTTTTAAGCATTGTTTGAAATCATCATACGTCTCAAATATAATTTGAGAAATCTCTGTGTGTGTGTATGCTCTGAGATAACCTGACAACTGGTAATTGCATGAAGTTGATATTTGCCAGATATGTTGGTCCGTGCATCGGATATTGCAATGTCAAGTTTGAAGTCACTTGGATTTACGGTTCTTGATATGATGTGGGTGTTTGAATTACAATAAAAATTGATTATGAAATGTTTTTTCACCTGAATACATTCTATGTCACCAGCATTCACGAGTGTGAGTTTATAGATTGAAAATATTTGGTGAGTGTAGAAAGTGAGTGAGAAAGAGAGAGAAAAGTTTTTTTCTTTTTTTAGACAACTCCATTGGAATATTGGGCTGGTGATGGAGTCCTGGTTTCCATTGCAGTTGTCTGTTAAATGATCCTTGCAAGTTCCAAATCTGGTCGAGATGAGAACTTTATTCCTAGAAGTTTTTTATGGCTGCCCCCTTGGCAGGATACAAGTCCACAGAAGGGATACTTTCATCGTAATTATACACAGCTTAGCGTGTACTCAGGAAGCTGCTGAGTGCAGAGGGAACTTTGTCCTAATGGAGAATTTTTCACTTTCTTGGCTTATACTGGGAATCAAGCCCAGTGCCATTGGCTGTTGTGTTGACCATTATACTACCCAAGCAGAAATTAAGCAAAGTATGGTAGCCTAAAGATGAATACATCTTGATTGCATAGTGATTATTGTAGATATTTTTGGACATTGCTTACGTTGGCGCTAGTGCTGTATAAACATAAGAGCTGAGTTGGCTTCAGCCTAGGGGTGGGGTACTTAAAGAATTTACCATTAATTTTATTTGATTTGTAACAGTAAGCATCAGGGTTCATGTTAGGTTTTACAGTGTTTATGAGAAAGAAAAAAAATTACTAAAATGCAACCAAAAAACAAAATTTGTTCCCGAGACAATTAGTGAATAGCATTAGGCCATTTTCACAATAACCATAAAAGATATTTTGTATTGAGATGATAGAACATAAGACTACTTATTTGATTATTCTTTAAAAAGATATACTCAAATAATGAACTGTGTGATTTTCTTAGTTTGCTGTCTGTAACACTGGACTCTTCCACTCAGGGGTAAAATTTCTCTGATAAGAAAAACTCCTACCCACCTTTTGAAAGTATGGACTCAATTTTTTTTTCTGTGGAAAAATCTTTTCATTGAAATTCAAATATATCCATAGATTTTTTTTTCATGGTCTTTAACAAGTTTATCACTTGATTTATTACAAATATCACCAATTCTATTAAACGTCATTGAAATAGCAATTTCTGACATCTAGGTATAAACAATAACACCGAGATTCAGATGAAAAAATTAGATTAGTAACCCTGAGCGGGGAATGTAACTCAGCAACATCTAAATTTACAACACTGAGCAAGGCATGTTACTAACATTTCGGTATGTCAATCAGTGATGGTGTTGTGAAATACACTGATGCATGTTGGAATGTTCAAGTACAAAACAAGACAAAATGATATTCAAAACGTGAATTTTAATACTTACGTACATATCTGTTCGGATGTTCAAAGATGGGTTATTAGTTTCAGTGGGAATTACTTGTTGGGTCAGTTGGCCAATCACAAAGTCCCTTACAGAATAGTATGGTTTGCTCAGCCAGTCAATGAACAGCTTAAGCATAGCTCTCCTTTCTCATTAGATCAATCTTCAAACAAAGAAGCCCTAAAGCAGAGTGTCAATAGGAGGAAGATTTGGATTGCAACTGATAGTCAGTAACAGAGGCTAGTAGGAGACATGCATCTCTCCTAGCTGGCATGGGAGAAAAGGAACTAGTTCTTGAGTTGGAGAAAAAAATTCAGTTCAATGTTTCAAATTTTGTCAAATTTGAACCCTCCATTTCCTTGTTTGGATCTTAATCAGCTTTTACGTTGTGTTGTCTCTATCTTTGTTTTTTCGGAAGGTATTGTTGTGACTTCAAGGAAACTCTTCTTATCACAATGGTTTTTCCTTTGAGCTGTACATATATTGATGCAAATATGTTTGTGTGCCACAGTTATGCTACAACGGCAATTCACACTAGAGATGCTAGTGCATCTGAAAATTTAGATTCATTTTGCTTATTTGTATTGTCTGATGATACTGTATGTGAGGAGTGCTTCTCTCATTTTTTATCAATAAGGAAAAAATTTCCATTAATATAATTAAATATGATTCTAAATCAATGTAAGAAAGTTCAAAATTTGAAAAAATATGAATTATACAAAAAATTATTTTGTAAGTTTTACTTTTTTTTTCCACTTTAGGAGATTAAAGTTTTATTAGCTTTTTATGAATTATCAAAAACCATCAACTAAAATTATAAACATAGATTTCTTCTGTTTTCAAGCTGATCTGGCTGGCTGTGTATGTATCACACACAAAGGCCACTCAAATGAAGCAAGAGAGCTAAAAATTTAATCACTGATTCCTTATCAAGTCTACAAAAAACATTTTTTTCAACCCCCCTCCATGCTAAATAGGTTTTTAGTGGGGGGATTCAATTTGCAATGTAACTTTATGCTAAATTGATCCCTTAGTTTGTGTCCACTTTTTTGAAATTCCAACCTTTTTGTGATACTGCTCAACAAAATGCAGGAAAAGCAACCTATTCATTGATCACCCCGTTTTTCCAATGTTTTAATTGGTCTCCTGCAATAGGGCATATTGCCAAAAAAGATTGGTCACATGACAGTTTCTATTGAGTGATTAACTATACCTGTTTTGGGTAATCTTTATCAATGAATGAAACATTTGTTCTTTTCCTTGTCTTGGTGCTACCAGACATACCTTTTGGTTTAGAACCTTGCAAATGTACACAGCTCCTGAAAAATTTTTTTTTCTAGTTTTTTGCAAAAATAAAAGCCAACCTCATTATCCCCATGCTGTAATAACTGTAGAATTGGTATAGCCAATATTTAAGGGCAGTTGTTTGAAGGAAGATACAAATTTGACAAGATAGTCAATTTACAAATAAAAAAGGAATTCTTTAATGTTTTTCTCTTGATAAAATGAAAACATCATAATAAATACAATATATTTCAAATTATATAAAATTTAAGTTAACAAAAACAAAATGTTATGTATTACACTATAATTTGAGAAATCTGTGTGTGTGTGTAGTATAAACATGTGGAAATGTGAAATGCATGTGACAAATATTTGAGAAGCTATTGCAAAATAAAAGAGAAGAAAACCACAGTCGGACAAAGACTTGACAATGAAAATGAAGGGTTCAAATTAGTCAAGTAGAGTTGTTGAAGAGAGAATTTCCACAACAAAATTACTCCATATATGTAGTTGGACAAGTTGCTACCTACTTCTATTCGGGTAGATATGTTGAATGAAATGGAGGCCAACTTTATAGTTAAATCTCTTGCTTCACGGGCCTGCCCTTAACAGTTGGCCTACTGTATGATGAGCAATATGTTCACTTCCAGTGGGTTTGTTCAATTCCCTCTATATAATTTCAAATTTTCTGCTGTTGCCACTATCGTCATGGCGTCCCCACTTGGATAGCCAACTAATGAAAAGAGAGATACTTTTAAGCTGTACACTGGATGACTAGACGAGACAAAACTCTTCATAAAGGAAACTACAATTAGCCCCACAACTATTTCCCGATGAAACTGTCTGATGTGTGGACATGTGTTTTACTCCATGTATGCACTGAGATAACTTCGCAACTAGTGATTGTACGAAGTTGATATTTGCCAGATATATTGGTCCTTGCAATGGATATTGCAGAGTCAAGTTTGGAGTTTTGGGGAGAAAAGAAAAAGAAAAAAAGTTTCCATCTTAAATCAAAATCCCTGAAGCATATAACTGCAATATAATCATACGTTTAGAATTGAAATCTGAAAGTTGATGCTATGTTTCACTGACTTGAGAAGAATGGATACTACATTTTAATGTTGAACTAATGGCTGTAGAAGGTGCATTCCAATCAGGGCTCTAATGTTCTGATAGTGCCCAAGATAAAAGTAAAAGAGTTAGCATATAGATCATCTTTACTTGTATTGTAGTGGACAGTTTGTTTTGTGAACAAATTGAAGTGACGTAAGATGACGTGTTTATCTAATTTATTTTAGTAGATTGTACTTATTATAATTTGAAAAATCTCTGTGTGTATGCACAGATAAATCTAACACTGTCCATTGTATGAAGTTGATAATCATCAAATATGTTGGTCCTTGCACCAGACACTGCAGTGTCAAGTTTGAAGTCGTTTGGTTATGTGTTACTCGTTATATGGTGTATATGCTTAATTTACAATAAAAATTTATACTGAAATAAACACATCCTTTGAGTCTATAAATTGTGATGTTTCTATGTATGATGTGGTTTCTAAATAGATTTTAAACTTCTTATTTTTATAAAACTTGATTCATGTTTTGAAGGGGCAAATAATTTATTTTTACACTAAGCCTCCTTTTTTTTTTTTTTTTTCACAGTCTGTGGAGCCTTCGTACCAGCAAAATTTCTACGAACCTCAACCTTCCTATTCAGATCCAGACTTATCTAATATGGATGATCTTTTACAAGATGAACAGGTAAGACTTTTAAAAAAATGTATTTTTTAGTTTTTTGGATTATGTATGAAATGATATATGAAGGTCTAATGTTAAGGAAAAAGGGGACTATTGTTGGAAAGGGGTTAATGTTAAATAAATTGCGGAATCAGTTGGAAAAAAAAGGTGTTTGGGATTGATATTGAAAATGGAGAAGAGTTCCCACTTTATTTTGACCACATAAAATGTAAGTAAATGTTCCCCCCAATTTTGACCTCTAAAAATGAAAAAAAAAAATGACACCCTGTATTTTGACTTGAAAAAAATATATGAATAAACATTCCCTTTCTATTTTCACAATCGAATGGAAATATTTAATCTCATCCCCCATTTTGACCCCTAAAAGTGGAAAAATTTCTTTCCTCTTGATTTTGACCCTTAAAGGTGGTAACATCTCCCCCACTCAACTTTGACCTCAAAAAGTGAAAAAAATATTCCCTTTGATTTTGACCCCATAAAATGAGAAATTCCTTTGCATTGTGAACCCTAAAAGTGGGGAAAAATCAGCTCTCAATTTTGACCACTAAAAGTGGACCTCTCCCTTACTCTGCATTTTGACATCTAAAAGTAAAATCTCCCTCCCCCCCAATCCAACCCCTAAAAGTGAAAAAAATGTCTCTGACCTCATGGGAAAAAGAATCTTCTTCTCATTCTCTCCCCCAAAGGAATTCTCCATTGCTCTCAAACTTCGAATGTGAGAAAGATCACCCCTCCACTTTAGTCCTAAAACTGAAAAAACATCTACCTAATTTTGACCCCTAAAAGCTGAAGAAAAATTCTCCTTCATTTTGAGGCTTAAAAGGAAGAAAAGGAATTTCCCCACCATATTGATACCCAAAAATGGAAAAAAGGAAATGGAGAACAGGAGTCTATTGATTTTTGTAATATCTTACTATTGTATTTCTGTGTAATGCTTTGAGTAGAGGTTTGTTACTGGTTCACAAAACTCAGATATCAAAGGGAGGTAACAACACTGACTTATGTGGCTGCTACTTATGTTCAAGGAACAAATGAAAGCAGGAAACTTGACCATTTAAAGCCGTATTTTATTAAATTTAATTATAAAGAATGTAATTTGATTTTAGGGTTAGTTTCAGGGTTGTTCAATGAATGTTTATTATTTATTGCTAGTGTTTATCGAATCATTGCAGCTTTGCAAATTGCCCGCCTGATCAACCAACCTGCCAAGTGGGTCAAGGCTTCTTTTTCTTTAGATGATTAGTTTTTGATTCATTTTTACTAAGCACAGATATTTTTAATTTTATAATTATAAAAAAAAATGTTCAATCATTTTTTTGTATTGACTTGCAACTCCAACACTTAAACTAACCCTGACTCCTGACCCTTAAACTAAAGTATATCCTTGATAGTTGAATAAAATTCAGATTTTTTGTTTTCGTTTATTCGTTGATATACAATTAGTGGCAGTCACCGCCCAAGTGCCATTGTTTTTTTAGTTTGTGAACCAGTGACAAACCTTTACCGATGCTTTGTTTTGTAAACAAGTTTTCATGTTTGAGTTTCTTTTTTCAGTTCTTACGTTTGCAAGGTAAAAACCAACGTGGAAAAGAACAGATTCAAATTATGGATGTCAACACTGATGATTTCATCGACACGTCTGAACTTACCAAAACTCTGACTCAAGAAATGCCAAAACACTCGTATAAAAAGAATAAAGATGCTCCAAGTAAACAGTCTAGAAGCAAGCATCAAATTACTTACTTGGCTTACCAGGTATGACCAATTTTTTAATCAGTAATTCATTTCTTGTGGCTTATAGCTGGGCCAGTCAGTGTGAGGTGTGAAGTGGGGAGAGGGGACTTTTGGTCTGCATTATTTACTTAGTACCAGTGGAAAAAATTCTGATTAATTTGAATTTCTATAAAATGATTTTTTTGAGAGAAGAGAGAGGAAAAAAATTGATGAATTCGTTTCAGTGGAAGAGTCCATAGTTCCAAATGACAGTTTGAAGATATTTTCATAAGCAAATTTTTTACCTTCAAATGGAAGGCTCCAAACAAACCATCACTTATTATCTAAGTAGTCCCATTTAGCGTAAATTGGTTTGTTAAAATAGTAATATTAGATGATTTTTTTTTCTTCCTCCAAGATTGTGAAAGAGCATCATCTAAACTATTGATATTTAAAAAAGAATTTTTTTTGGATGCACTAGCATCTATAGCAGCAATGTAAGTGATGCCATGTATGTTAAACCATTTTATGGAAGAATGGAATTGACTGCTTTTCATGATATTATTGAACAATGTAAATTATTCATCATCCTTAGCCAGATGGATTGCTTCACATGAATATGAATGTCTTCATCTTAAACAGAACTACTCATGGGTACTTAATTGCTGGGGGCGTCCGAATAAACGAGGGTAGGGTTGGAAAATCTGACTCGATTTAATAAACGGGGAATAAGCTGGGGGTAGGAAACCATTGCCACTAACACAATTCAGTTGGATCTGAACAAGTCATTTGAGAATGATTTGTAGTAAGAATGGGATAGGCATATAGGAAGTAAAAATGTGCAGTATTGACAGGAACAAGAAAATTCTCGATATCGAAGAAAAATGGAATCGAATAATCTTTTTGTAGTACAAAATTATAAAATCGCTGAAAATCGGATTCGACTTGCTGAATCAAGTTCTCTCCCTTGCATTGCTTTATAGTTGTCTTTTGATGTGAAAATTTCAACAAAAATGTAGTTGTCTCCCTTCCCAAACAGGACGGAGAGAGTAAATGGAGACGGGTGCTCCAAATAAGAATGGGTGTGGTATGTGGATTTTTTTTCAAAAGTCAGTAAGTGTGTGTGTGTGTGGGGGGGGGGGGGCAGCTATTTGTCACTTAATAGTAAGCTTCTTTCTTTAGCATAACGTCAATTCATGAAATGATATTTCATTGAATTGTATCAATTGTTTCAAGCAGTCTGCATGGATGGTTTTTTTTTTTTTTTTTTAAATTTCATTTTCATTTCATTCCATCAGGACAATTTTAAAAATTAAAAATTTTTGCGTCGTTGATTTCTAGAGGAAAAGTTTGCATAGTTGATTACTATTATTTATGACTGGCTATGAGGTCCCCTAATAGAACTAAAGGTCTCAAGTCACTGGATGATGCAAAAAGAGTCAGTTGGTTAGTGGGCCTTGATATAAGAACTGCATGGGCTCATGTTTTTGGTAATGGACAGAGGACTGATTATTTATCATCATTCTATTATGCCTCTTAAGGCATCTCTAATTACAAACAGTTTTTACACATCATGAAAACAAGTACAAAATTCTGAAAAATCATCGAATTGTTTAGTAGATTTAGTTTTTGAAATCTGTTTTTTCCAAAAAAATTTCAATTGTAAGAAGGTCAGGTGAATTTTAGTTGTGCGAGTTTTAGTTATCCTAAAAGATGAAAGGTAATTTGCTGAGCACAAAGTAGTTTATTTCGACAAAATCTACTTATTTGATCAAAAGTTATGAAAGTTTGAAGTTGCATCACTGAAATGGAGTAGGAAGATTCAAAGTCAGCATATGCTGAATTCTCTGGTCCAAAATATCTCAAATAAGTTTGAGGTGCTTGAAATGTTAGATCTCAATGCAATCAGTCATACTATTTTGTTAGTTTTATTTATTATCCATTCTTTCACTCATGAAATATCAATTCCATTGTGTGACATAATAAAGTAGCTAGGAGAACGAAGCATGGAGAATTCAGATCAGAAGATATTCTCATTATTTCAACATAGGGCTCCCTGTACAAGAGAGCTAAACAGACTGAGATGTCTTAGTGGACCATTGGCGTGCAGTGCAATGAACCAATCTTTACTCGCCAAAAACTTTGTGAAAATATCATTATCTACCATACTTTGGAATAAATAACATATCAATTGATAGAGAATTAATCAAAGGACAAGTTACGATCATTTATTACCAGAAGAAGCTTCATGGAAAATCTCTATTGATTTCAATGACATGTTAGCAATCTAATTATTTTTTGATCATATTTGTCACGTGACTGACCACCCTATTATGAGTTTGCCTTACTCAAAAGTGCTGCGTAACATTGTTACAATATAATTGATAATTCTTTATTACATGAACACACCTTCATGCCCTTTCCATGTCTTTTTATTTTATTTCTTCAACGGGACTGGAACTTGTTATAGAAGAGAAAATAAATACTTATGCCTTTTTAATTAAAAAACCTATTTATGTAACAAAAACACTGTTCAGCAGGTAATCCTTCATATATTCATTTTCCCTCTGAAAGCTTTCTTACTTTTCCATACAAGTATTTTTCAATTAAGGTTTATACATGTTCAGATAATTCTATGAGCAAGTTACATATATATTTGAATTAATGACAAATCACCTGATGTCGATTTCAAATTTGAGTGCTGTTCCTTGTTTTCATATGACTGGATTATGCTGCTTCTGATGTGCTTTCATTTTATAAAACGATTCAAAGAAAGAATAATTTTCCAAATTGGTCGATAATTTAAATCTTGTTAGATAATAATTCCACTTTTAAAGAAAAATACGAATATATGTAGAGAGGAGAGTTATTTTTTGAAGGGTTTCCCTAGTAAATTCTATTATTAAAAAGGGTTCACCGAGTAGTTAAAGTTTGAAGACCTCTGTTCTGGGTAAAACTGTAAAGCATGAACAACTGAATTTAAAGTTGATTTTTTTTTGACAGGGAAGCAATTTGGTCTTGAGATAGTGTCTGTCAGTTTTGATTTTTCTTGGGATAAAGTTTTCCCAGCTCTATATCTCTAGCTATGCCTCTGATTATTAGTTTGATCCAGTACTAATAGATTTTGAGTTTAAATTATTCAGTGAAATCAATTAGAAGAAATTGATGAGTGTCTGTTTGAAAAAGAAATCCTCTCATTTTTATCTCTAATAATGCCAGGGTTGCCAGATAATTGAAGGTGTCTCTGGTTATAAACATGCAAAAAAATTGAAAATGGTCAATAGCAAAAATTTATCAAAGCAATTATTTTATAATTTATTTTTATCAGATGGATTTTTAATCATAATTATTACTTTGAAAAAACAACTTGCAACATTATGATATTGCCAGTTAAGTTGTGATAAAAAAAGCAATTAGCAAATAAAGATGAAGGTAATTGATAGTATAAAAAAAATTATTAATGTTATAACATTGCAAGATGAGCAACAAAAATGAGGATATATACAAAAATACCACCGAAACAAATTCAAACCCCCAATTTAGATATAATTAAAACCAAAAAATCAACAGCCGAATTCGAAAACTTTTGGGCAGGATTTGAACCCACATACCCTATTGGAAGTAGCGATTAGCCCTGCCTGCTTTGCCAATTAAGCCACTTCAACTCAAATAACATCTTTGTACCTATCCTTCATTGTGATTGTAGCCATGTTTGGTTTATATTCTGGTATTTACAAGGAATGTGGGTTTGAATCCCACCTAAGGTTTTTTCTGTATTTTCTGATCAAACGCTATATACTCACTGCTGTAGGGTAAATGGTGTGAAGAAAAGTTGGCATGATAAAAAAATTGAGTTGAAAATAGAAAAAGTAGTCGAAAATTTAAAAAGTAGTTTTCAAGATTTGTCAAATTTGGCCATAAAATGGTCTAAATGGCAACCGTATTACAGATTTAAGTGAAACTGTAAGGCGTAATAAGCAAAGGAATTCAAGGATGAGTTTTGCGCAAGGGAAGCAACTCGTTAGTTTTGATTTTCCAGTCCTAGAGACGATTTTTTTCAGCTTTGTGAAAATTCAGGCTTTTTAGTAATCAACAAAAGGCAAAAGAAGTAACTTATTCATTGTCCACCCCTTTTCAATTTTTTTTCCAATTGATCACCTTCAACACTGCATGCTACAAAAGACGTTGGTCACGTGACTTTCTACTGAGTGACTAAAGAGACTTGTATTAATATTAGTTGCTGCTTCGATTCAGTACACACACTTTGAGATAATGTTCGATTTCCTGGTGGTCAATTCATACTTACAAGACTGACAGAATTATCTCCCTTCTGCTCAGGCTTCCATTCACAATATAATGAATATAAATGAAATGTTGTGGACACACATTTCGTTATAATTCATCAAGACAACTTTGTGGTTCAAGAGAGATAACTCTGTAAGCCTCAACCGGAGTAAATATTATTCGATGGGGGATAAAATCTGTATGGATTCTTTTAGAAGAAATTGATGAGTGTCCGTGGATAAAAATAAAAATTCCACTCATAATATTTATCACTTTTAATGCATTTCTTTGTGAAAAATTGAAGGCTTATGAAGATTACGTTCTCAATGACAAAATAGAAATTTTGAAGGGAAAAAATTATTGTTATGCGTTTGCTGGTAATGCTCAATCTGATAATGATAATGATATATGTGCCCTTTCTTGGAAACCTCGATACTCGAGTCCTCATTGGACTAAAGGGTTTGATAACCAAGTGATCATTGCAGTAGAGAAAAATGTAATATCTGTTAGAGAAGAGGTGTAGGAAAGTGAAACTTGTCAATAAAGTCACCTGGAGCTGGAGTCACAATTACAAAGTGTATTTATTCACTGAGGTGATATGATTATGAAAATCTTGATAAGAAACTTTTTGTTTTTCTTCTTAGAATTATCCGTTATGCAAATGTTCTGGATATCATGAGGTAACTGATTCCTAAGACTGCGTGCTCCATAGCTGTGTCCATGGTATGAATAAGATTCATGAAGACATTGTAATTTATGGTTATTACCATATTTAATAGTATACAAGATACAACTTTTGTCCAACCTCTCCAAAAACGCTAAAAAAATCATTCTGCATGTAAAGTTGTGATCTCTCGATAGTTAATGAATTGCTCATATGACCTCTAGTTGGCTACAGGTAATCTTTACCTAGCCCAACTCCAGAATAAAATTTTTTATTGTTGAATCAAACATATTATTTCTAATTTTAGTTACCTGTTGATTTTTATAGCTACTTCTTCCTCTTTTCTTTTCTCTTTTTTTCATCTAACTGGCCGGAATAAAAGTTATAAAAAACAACTATATAAATTAAGATGAAATTTCTTCCCTTATCGTTTTTTTGGTGAGTGAATAAATCAGTCAGGGAAGAAATTCTTATCTGAATTTTTTAGTCGCTCTTTTATTGTAACTTTTATCAGGGCTGGTTAAAATGCTGTAAAATATCCTCTACCAGGTGGAATGAGTATGTTATGTATATTTTATTTGTAAATTACTTCTTTTAAACCAGTATTTTCCTTGATAAAAGTGTGAATTCGTTCTAATTTTACTTTCTGTAATAAGAATATAGTGAAAAAACTTATTGGTCTCAACACCTAAGACACAGTATGCTTAAATAGAATATATACTTTTTTTCCTATATATTCTGTTCTAAAATGGTTTGTGTCTGATATGCCACGAAATAGGGAAATTCAGAGAGCTTCTAAGGCTTACAGAATTACCTTTTGGCAAGAGTTGGCGCTGGTTTTTACATCGAAAGAGTGTGTTGAAAATTCATGAAAGAAAAACAGAATTTGATTTGTAAATCACATTTGATAATACAAATACACACCTGCTCACTTGGTGTTAAAAACAGTTCAAAACTCCTGCTGAAGGGAGATAACTCCGTGGGCCTTAGAAGCTGTTGGAATTATTAACCATTATAAAGTTGAATGTTACGGTATTTGCTTTCAAAATTGATCATTACATATGTATTAAAAGAATATTTGCCTCCTGGCGACATTAAATCGAGTTATTTATATTCAAAATGGGATGAGAATTCGTTCTCATCATTATTATTATTGATTTATTAACGATTTTATCTAAATAAAAATAAATAAAAAGTAAAATAAATGTATTTTGGTAGTTTCATATTCATGAATAAATTTCACAAAACCATAATTTCATAACACTTACACTTTATTTCCTTTGTACTCAGAATTTTTGCTACCCAGTGGTAGCTTCGTCAGTTAGATGTATTCCCAAAACAAATTTATGTACTTCTCTATTGGGTAAAATGATTTTATATTATATATCATCATCAGTCTTTTATTGTCTGTCGTTGGGCATAGACTTCCCTCAGGATTCGCCCGATCTCTCTATCATGCACATTGCAGCACCAATATTTTCTGAACCTGTCCAGTTTGTCTTGCCATCTCATATCCTGCTGGCATCTGTTCCACATTCGATCTCTGGGGATCCATGTTGTGAGTTGTGATGTCCTTCGCTTGTCTGCCATCCTTGCAACATGACTAGCCCATCACCATTTAAGTTTTCTTATATAGCTCTTTTTTCGATTCATATTGAGCACTGTATTTTTAATGATAACAAATCTTCTCTAAAATATGTACATTGGTAGCTCTCTTAACAAAAATTATCCGTTCCACAAAATGTTAGATGAAAATTCATCAAGTGAACCATTAAACCTATTGGATTTCACTGATTCATTCCCAATAAAAATATTGGACCCCTATGACTTGGATAACAACCTTGTAAATATTGTATAATGAATCAATTACTTTCTGAATAATGTTTAAATACAAATAAACATGTAAATAATGTAATGAATAAATGAGAAATCTTATTATAATTCATCAAATGACCGTCTGAAAATAAGCATCTAGATTCTAGATATAAATCCAAGTAATTAAATATGAAATATAGATGATTCTGGGGAATTTTATGAAATTTTGTATTTCTTATTTCTTGCAAACTAAATATTTTGCTGAGAGATTTTTTTTTGCAGTCGATACCTTTTGTTAAGTGAAATTTCATAATGAGTCCTTCATTATGAGAGGTACTAAGCTCACCCGAAGAGGCTGTTATGAATCCTCGGTCTCTAGACTTGCATGCTGAATTCATTGCTATTCTAATGCATGGTTAATTCTCTGAGATTAAGCTTGGATAATCTCCTATATCTGGCCAAATATAGCAACCCCTACGACTGTATGTTAGAAAAGTAAGAAGCCTCGTACATTGAAGACCTGTGATAGGGTGGCCCAATGCCAAAATTGTTTTTAAAATATCCCCATAGGGTTGCCAGATAGTTAATGTTTCTGGCCAAAGACATGCCAAAACTGTTTCAAAATATTGCATTGGGTTGTTAGATAGTTGAAAATGTTTCTATTTCTGGCCAAAAAACCGCTAAAATTGCCAAAATAGCTGGATGCCCAAATACTTTATCAAATATTACAATATTATATTTCACACTGAATTTATCAAACCTAGTACTACAACAAATGATGACAAAAATAAAATAATTTATAACAATGCCAGAAGATGAAATATTGTTAAAATGATAATTAAAGATAATGGGGAATAACTTCTAGTCTTTTTTGCATATAACGTCTTGATCCCCCCCCCTCACCAGAGTACAAGTATTTGTTTTATTTTTACGCGTATGATAAATAAATCTCTGCTTAGCACGGCCCTATTCAACGCTAATTCCAAAATGAATAATAATAAAAAAACAGTATTATGGACAGTCTCCAAAATAATTCTATACTCGAGGCTGACTGGCATATTCACTGTGTAAAAACAGAATGTCAGTTCCAAAAAAGTTTCTAATAAAAATAATGCATTTCTTGGGTTAATGCAGTATGTATATCAGAATAAACACACACACACACACACACACACACACAAAAATTCAACATGTAATGATATATATTTATTGAGACCTACCGATATCTCAGTTGCTCTGGAAAGCATCTACATGTTGGAATATACAGCACTAATCCATTCCATCTTGTTGAGGCTCAACCACCGCAACATCATCATCATCATTATGTTCATATATTATAAAACGATTGGTAGTACAATCTCTAATCATGCTGTATTATAATGACCCCATTTAGCACTGTTATGTTCAGGAATATATCTAAAATGCTGAATGAGGTATTTCTCTATTTAAAAAATGAATGTTGGCAATCTTTTGTTTGACACTGTCAATTTGAATGGCTAGATTCTTAAGGACTGGCCTCAAAAATTGCTAAAATTGGCTAGATTTAATATCCAGGAAACTGTATAGCTGTAAATATCAGATATATATTCTTGATGATATAAATTGGTTTGCATGCAGTTTGAGATTGAAACTGAGATAAAGGATTTATTATACACATGGGTGAACACTCAATAGAAGTGACACGAATATTGCACCACGTCTGTTGTTTAACTTGTTGATTGCTTGTTATTGCATGTGCTTTTGGGGTAACTTACATAAGTCAGCCCTTTGTTCCAAAAAAATGAAATGATGTGTAGTATGAAATATCATCCATGTACAATTCATTATGATAATACCCTATATAAAATAACAAACTACATGTATTATGACACAACCCTAGAAATAATAGAATAAAGCTATATATCAGAATATAGGTTAAACAAGAAGAATTCTCACATCGTGCTGTATGTAATTCTGTGTAGAACATAAAATCTACTGACAAGCTTACATAAATTGCATAAACAGATATCGGGGAATAATTGACTTGAAAAAAATATATATTTAATGATTAAAGCTGTAAAGCTTTCTTGGCATATAGATATATACACACGTACACTCCAAAATTCATATTCCAAAAGGCTCATACAACATATTGGTCAGATATTAGCACCGAATTGAAAAAAAATGTAGCCAATTTTGGCCATTCAAAATAGTTGTTTTCTTCTAGCAGCACCAAACCAAAGATTGCCTGAATGTCTCTCAAAAAATGAAAGAGAGATACAATTGTGGAACTTTTTTGTTTGACATTTTTCTTTTCTTTTGTTCACAGGCCAAGGAGAGAGAGTTGGAACTGAAAAACCAATGGTCACAAAACAAGTTGACGAAGAGACAGACACAAGCTAAATATGGCTTTTAAACAAGTGATGATATCTGCATCTGGTATCTGCATAAAATGAAGATAACTCCTGTTAGCCTAAGAATGAACTAATGATTGAGAGAAAAAACAAGAAGAATGGCTGCTTCTAGGTCAACCTCTGACCTACTGAAGCATAGATAAGTTTAAAAAAATATTTTCCGACTTCTGTAGAAACATTTATCCTTGTAACTGAAACTATCTTTAAATTTGGCCATGGGAGAGAATTCAAATAAATAGTATATAGATATTTTCCTTGATGAATGGCATAAAAATCTAGATTATTCCACATATTTCAGGCAATTTAGATATTAACTGACAACTAACGTCCATAGCTTTTAATTTTCTCTCTTTCTCTCTTGTTGATTGATGACATAGGGATAGAATTTCTCTCTCTATCCATCATTCTAAATTTTTCTCTTTTCACTAGATGTTTGAAATTGTCATTGTTGATAGGTAAGGAAAATAAACTGAAACCTCTGTAGGAGTTTGAAAACAACTTCATTTCTACACAAATCTTTAATGTTTCATCTACTTACACACTCAATCTTGAATATGGTACTCAAATTAAAACAATTTAATTCAAAGCAATAAGAATCTATTTTCCTTTGATGGGGGTAGAAAACCTGCTCTTCATCTTGAGGCTATCAGGAGTTATCTCCATTTAATGCATGTATTCTGGGAATCTACCTTGGAATCATGACTCTGAACACCATTTTTTCTTTTTTTTATGAGCGACATGAGTGTTTGGAAGAAAAGTGAAGGACAGAGGACAAAGTTTTGTCTTGTTTTATAAGTATAGCACAGGTTGCCAGATTTATTTTTTACACTTACCCAACGCAGGCATTAGAATAGTGCTGAATTTGATATTCCAGCGAGTGTGTAGAAAGGGTTGCCAATTTAGTGCATTTCTTGTTTTGGCAGTGTGGAAATCATTAAATGAATGGGGTCATTTTTGGCCATTTTAAAGCATCTTTTCAGTGTGTTTTGGCCATTTTTGGAGTTTTTTTTTATGTCGCACTTCTCAGCAGTCAAACTAGCACAGAAGTATTTTCTGAGTTGACAACACTGGATTCAATACCAGCCTTTTTTTGAGTGAATCTAGGGGCAAAGGTTCAACCCAAGCCTCATGAGGTTTCCTGACCTTGAGAGATTGGTATTGAACTTCTACCTCCAGCCTTGATCAATTTTCCAGTTTGACACTATTCCAATGCCTGTATTGGATATGTCTGAGATGAATCATGGATTATCTCCCTTCCTGACCAAATCCGTCAACCCTGGGGTAACATTGGCTTCATTCATCCTTTCCATACTAGTTTCATCATCCACTCCATAATACTTTATTCATACTGAACATTCAGGGGGTGGAGTGAAGTATTCAAACAAAAAAAAATGTGTTCAAAATCTGACAAATACATCAAAATTGAGATGAAAATTAATTTTGGGTGATTGCCACATCTTTTGTCTGTGGGTTCAATTTACACTGTAAGTTTATGCTGAATTGGTCCCTTAGTTTGTGTCTCTGGAACTGGAGAGGTCGCGACCAGGTTTGCTGATTTACGTGTTTTTATGTTTTGTTTTTTTTCGAATTTGTGAGTCCAGTGTTGGCAATATTTAGATTACAATTTTTTTTCTCATATGTTGAAGTTCAGAGTTGCTAATTGCGATCTTCATTTATTTTTTAATTTTTGTGGAAATAATCAAGAGTGACTTCCATAGTGGAAATACTGAAAAATCTCATCTAAACCGGCAACCCTGCAATATCCCCAAATCTATTTTTATCTCCATTTTGACATATTTGGCAGGTTTTAACACCGTTGAACTTCTTTGAAATTTAAAACAATTTCGCTTTCACTTCATCCTGCAAGAATTCTCTTCCCTTCTTTGTTATAATGAGGTCAATGTTCAAATACATTTACTTACTTGAAACTCAATTCAACATCTTTTTTGGGTTGAGCCCAACATACAACTAATTGTGATGACTTTGATCTGAAAAAAATTGTGTTTTCCCTCATCAACAATATCATATGTGTCGGCGTATAAGGTGACTTTTTAGGCATCAAGTATTTTCAACAGTAGATCATTAGTCCATTAAGGCCAGGTATTGGCAACCTTTTTGACCTAGCAGGTCGCATAAGACATTTTTTATCTTTGATCAGGCCACACATTCTCTTAAAAAATGTTGATTGTATTATAGAAAGCGTACTTAATTTCTATTTTAGACAAACATGAATTAACATTGTTATATTATTGATTTGTGTAGCCTAAACGATTGAAATTGTATGAAATAAATTATAAAATTGATTTCCTGGGAAAAAAATTCTTTTAGATTTTAAATGACTAGATTGGCTGTGATCCACAGAAAATGTTATTGCAGTCCGAATCTGGCCCATGGTTGCCAACATGTGGTTTAGACTGCATGAACGTGACACTCTGATGAACATAATAGTGTCTTATGTTGAGCAGAGACAACACTACCAATTGACCAACCAGACAGCTGCCTTTGGTGCAGACCCCAGGGAAGTGCAGTACTAACTTTTCTTGCGGAAAATTTAAAAAGATGATCAAGAAAACAGGATTTTCAAGTCTTACCTAAGGTGCCTAGAACACTTGCACAAGTTACAAGTTTCACTTAGGAGGCATGAGACCATTGTGACAGAAAAGTTGACTTACCTGGTAATTATCAGACTAAATTTGAATTAACACCTCGGTTTTGGGGTTTACTTATACGTTGACATATACGCTGACATATATGATGAATCAACTTTTATAGAATTTTGTTTGATATCTTTTTTTGTGTGTCTGACATTGTTTATAAATGAAAAAAAATGTATATGAAATAAATATTGATGAAGTTAGAATGAATTTTTTCAAATTTTTTTTTTTATATATCAAAAACAGAATTTATTTCCTTTTATGAACAGTTTTTACCTCCATTTAAAAAAAAAAATAATCTAATTGCTTTTTATAGCAACTTTTACTGGGGTTTAGTCCCCTTTGGTAGTGAGTAAACAGCGTTGATTTGGCAAAACAAAATAAAGGATATGTCTTTGGTGAGATCCAAACTCTTCACCTTCATAGGAAGCTTGGTATATGTCTGACTGCTCTACCAATTGAGTTACTAAGACTCAATCAAAAGGTAAAAGTCTAAATATGATTTTAGCTGAGTTTATGTTCTGATCCTTTGTTTCATTTGGACCTGCTTTCTGGTTGAGTCTCAGTAACTCAACTCGTAGAGCAGTCAGGCATATACCTAATTACCTGTAGGGAATGTGAGTTTTTATAGTCTAAGACTTGTTCTTTATTTTTGATCAACACTGTTCACTAATTACCAAAGGGAAACTGAGCTGAGTGAAAGTTTATGAAAAATCATACCTTAAAGAGTGTGGAGAGAGAGAGAGAAAGATGGAGACTCCAAAGCAATCACTGGTGTACACTAATCCTGCCCTCTCCACCAGCACAGCAACCCCCAGTCCACTGTGAAAAAGTAGTCTGGATGTAGTCCAAGAATAATTTTGTTGAAAGTTTAGGGCTGAATTTAAACATTGAAGCAAATGAAAGAGGCTGGAGAAAGAAAGGAAAGTTGAGAAAACATTTTACACTGAAAGCAATGGAGAATAAAATAAGGAGATAAATGAAGAATGAAGAAAAAGAAAAGAAAGAAATGATCATATCATAGAAAAGAAAGTGTGGGTGGAGTGACATATAAAGAGGATCTTTTTTTTTTTTTTCATTGAGTTGAATATTTTTCAAACCATGGATATTCCACAGTTACTGCTAGTAAGTATGAAACAAGAACCATAAGTTCAATGATGCATCCACCGTTCATAGTGGTAGTAGCAAAAAGAGGAAGCAGATTTTGTTCGAGTCAGTTGATTCTGATACTTGTAGATTATTGCAATATAGAAATATTCAGGAAGTACTATTTTCAACAATCATCACTGTTCATTTTTGACATTTTTCAAATATAAAATGCGCCTTCAGACCTTTTAATAAGAACGTTGGAAAAGGCTGTATATGTGTGCTAAATTCACATGGTTGCCCCTTTCACAAAAAATTGTGTTGAGTCTGCTTTGCTCTCAAGCCAATTATGACGATTTGATTTCTTATTACTTCTATGTAATATAGTCTGATTTACTCAACTAAATTTTACATGCACACTCAATGAACCTAGAGGAAGGTATCAAAGTTATAAAGCACCACAAGGTCAACTAATGTGCATGGGTATATATATATATATATATATATATATATCTATATATAAAATCTTTTATCTTAAACTTGACTCTGTCAGAGGATTGTAAATTATTAGTTTTGAAGTAACTCCTATAAATTTTATTTACCTTGTACATAGGTTTAAGAGTATAAAATTTAGTTGGGTTATTGAAAAAAATATATATATAACAATCAGAATGTTTGTAGTAAAAGTATTGGTGAATGTTGATGTAGCAAAAAAAAAAAAAGAACTGAAGATAAGGATATTTTTTTTTGTTGTTCTTGGTGGGCTTTCGAAAAACTTTGGTTTATGAGGAAATAATGTGAAGAAGGCAGCAGCGGGAGGAATCTTATCAAAGTGCAGCGGGAAGTAGAAGAAGAAGAATCGAGGCGAGACGCAGTTGAGGCAATCTTATCAAAGTTCAGCAGGAAGAAAAAGAGAGATGAAGAATCGGGGAGATGACGATGACGACGAGGCAGTTGAGGAAAACAAGCACATGCCATGAATCACCTGAATGGCGGGGGGAAAAATCAATAGGCCCAGCTGGAACACATCTCTGAAGTTTATCTCTCAATGTACAAAAGACGGAAAATTTATTCACCCTCAGACTCCATGGCGTCAGCAAATAGCTACAATCACTAAGCAGTTGTACACACACTCTTTAGTCTTACTGACTTATTAGAAACTGTCTACTAAATCTGTCACCAAAACTGTTCACACATTTTTCTTCAGTTTTGAAGTTAGTCCGGCTGGCTGGCTGGCTGGCTGGTTATTATGTATGTATGTTTGTATATTTGACGCACACAAGCTGCACAACTGGAGCTTGAGGGCTGAAAATTTCAACATTTACTCTTTATTATGTGGAGAAAAATGTTTTTTTGTGTTTTTTTTTTCAATTCTTTAAATTCCACCCTATATAGAATTTTAGTGGGCAGGTTAAATTTACAATGTAAGTTTATGCTAAATTGGTCACTATTTGTGCCTTGCTTATTTTTCTTTGAAAATCCGAACCTCTTTATGACCTAAGGAAAGCTGAGAAAATTGACTAGTTATTCATCATATCCCATTACTTTCTTTTATTTTTTTTATTGATCACTCTTAACTCAGCATGCTGCCAAAAGATGTTGGTTAAATGTCGGTTTCTTCTGAGTGACTAACCAGACCTGTTGTTTCTCTCTTTTTATTCAACTGCATAACAATGATCTCATGTCAAGCTCCCAAAAGAATCCATTCTGTATTACCAGACATTGTTCGGATGGTGTATTGATTGTACTTAGTGTTGCCTGGATATAACCGTCTGTCTGTATGTGTTGTTATTATTTTATAAAGGTACTATACTGCTGTATATTACGTTTTTAGTTGTTATTACCTGTGAAAGAATCCATGGATATATTTCAATTTCTGTGAGATCATTTTTGAAAGAAGAAAGAAAAAACGTTAACTATTGAACTAATTCCAGTGGAAGTGTTCATTGTTTCAAATCATGGGTCAGTGATATTTTTCATTAGCAAAATTGTTTCCTTTAAATGGAAGAGTCCATTATTATGGGCAGAAAAACAGGAAAAAATCACTGTTCTTTATATTTGATTTCTATGAGATAATTTTCTGCAAAGAAAGACTACCTACAAACCTCTATACAGCTCACTTGCTCTCTCTCTATTATATATACATATATACAAATATACATATATAAATATATATGTGTGTTTATGGAGCTGCTGTTGAATATTCTCTTTCTGAGTGCCAAAAAACAAATTTCAACACCAAACCCCTTCAAGCATGTTAAATTCTTTGTACATCTGTTTTGTCTTGTCCGTTCTTTTCTGTTTTTCTCAGAATTTGTTTTGTTTCCTGTTTTCATTTCAGGAAAGAATGCTTCAAGCCAAAATTTTCATTTATCTGAGAAAAATGTTCTGGTGATTGGCAAAAAAAAAAACTAAACAAAAAGTAAAAGCTCATCTAAAATAAATAATTTTTGTTTTCTTACCACTTCTGACTAGAGTAAAAATAATGTGTGAATGGTAAAAGCATCTTCTTTATTGGTGTTTACTAAGTTTAAAGATATGTCTACCAGTGAAATAAGGTGCTTTGTATCTCGGGTGTGCTGTGTGCTACCCATGCCCAAATATATAAAAAAGATTTAGTATCTGTAAATAAGCAATGGACAGTTGAAGCCTCTTTGGCACAAGATAGGAAAGATGGTCCTGACTGTCGAATTTAGAGAATCAATGATCAATGGAAAACAGAAATTGGATTATACATTTTATCGAAGGAAAATAGTCTATCTTAATTTGTCTGGTAGTGTTCATGTGTTTTTTTTGTCCTTGTACTAACCTCTCTCTCTCTCTCCCTGTGTGCATATATATATATATATATATATATATATATATAAGCTTGCTCGATGGTTGAGCTATTTTCATTACAGCTGTTTGATGAAATATGTACAGGAAAGAATCATGATCTGTTCACTTTGTAAATTTTCTTGTATATAAAACTTTGAGAAGAGTCATTGATGTACCAATTTTGTTTCAGACAATTTAAACTAATTCATTTTGTGGTTTTGAACTACTGGGTGAACAGACTGATAGGACACACCTTTTTTTTAATGGATGCTACAATTTATATTTGAAGAGAACTGTAGAAATGAATAGACTGAAACACCGTGCCCATATTGAAAATGAAAAAAAAGGTTTAAATTGTCCAAGACAAAGTTGGTATCTATCCATACCCAGCATCGTATGCTGATTTGTATAATTCTCTGCCAAGTCTGATTCCTGTTATAACCCTAAAAGTTATAATGAATTGATCAGTGTGAAATAGATTAACAGAGCTAATAAATCAGAATGTGATCATCTGTTGTACCATGACAATTAAGAATACATAACCGAAAAGCTGGTCGTTTGAAACTAAGAGAAATGAAAGCCTGTAAAGACTTTTTAAAAATGTCAAATTTGGCCATCATTTTTCTAATATTTTTAGATAAAATAACGTCCAACTTTTATTTACTAATATCATATTTTTAATACAATGAGTTTTTTCCTATGATTTTTTCATACTGCACGATATCAGTGGTGTTTTCCTTACATAGGACATCATGTTTTTGATCAAAATTTCATCACCCTTTAAATCAGTTGAGTTGAGACTTTGAAATAAACTTGAAATAAACTTAGTTGAATTATTAGAAATAAATTACTTAATAAATTAGCTTTATGATGCTTAGTGTTGATCCATACATAAATAACGTCATCATTTTGGAGAAGAGAATGAATTTGTCATCAATTTTAGCGTATGTAACTCTTCTTTGAGCCGCCATGACATTACTAGATTCAAGTGAATTCATTGTTATGACAAACGAAAATAAAGTAGAAACTCAATAGTAGCAGTTTGACAATATTTTCATAACAGGAATTCAATGTTCTCTTTTATTTATGTTTTAAATACAAAAGCATTAAATTCCAATATCTGACGAATTCATGAAAATAAAGTCAAAATAATTTCTCTGGCCATTTCTCCTGTTTGGTTTTCTTCCGAGAGTCTTGAAGCTGAGAAAAAAATCTCTTCGGAAATCCTACGGATAAAAATCTTGGAGAAACAAATGATGATAACGAAGCAAAAGCAGAACATTGATTATTCTCTCGGCTTCTGCAGAGCTGCCCAACCAACACAGAACATTTTTTCTACGTTGCAGACATGTTTGGGTTCGTTACTATAACGTTGCAATTGAAGATTTAGTTGGGGACGTGACATTGTGGCTATGTTACTTTAACGTGGCAACTGAGGATTTTTCTAAACCCAAACTGGCTGCAAATCCAAAACTTTACAGCAACGTCATGGTAGCATTGCAAAGTGCTGTAACTGAATATCCCGCTCAATCTGGGAAAAACACATCAAAATATTTTCTTCTCACGCAATGTTATAGAAAGTATAAAAATTCTTCAATTGAGAAACGAAAAATTAGATAATGCACGTTCTTCTAATATCTGCTAGATATTTTGAAGGAACATTGTCAGCAACGTTGTTGGGAGAAAACAAAACAAACAAAAAAAACGTTACAAGTATACGTAACATTGCAGAGGGGTTTTAGGCAACTATGTACCATTTTTTTTTTTGCAAAGGTCTTAAAACGCACCCAAACTGTCAATATAGGTTTCTGCAGTTTTCAAGTTGGTCCAGCTGGCTATGTATTTATCACACGTAGAGGTCGCACCAATGGAGCTATAGGGATTTTAATTTAAGCAAAACCCCCTTACTATGTCTACATATACGTTTTTGAAAATTCTCTCTAAAAAAAACAAAACTTTAGTTTGTTTTTGGTGGTGGGGGGGTCAATTTGCAATTGAGCTTATGCTAAATTGGTTCTCAGTTTCTACTTGGCTATGTTTATGGCTGTTTTTTGAAAATGCAGACTTTTTAATGACCCTGCAAAAGGCAAGGGAAGTAACTTATTCATTGATCTCCCGTTTTTTTCAATTTTTCAATTGATCACCCCAATACGGATGCTGCTAAAAGATCTTGGTCACTTGACGATTTCTATTGAGTGACTAACCAGACCTGTTTTCAAATATTTTCATTTTATGTGTATGTGTGTGCATGCGTAAGGATGTTTAAAAATTGATTGAAATAGTACTGTTCTGTTCAAAACCACACTGTTTAAAGTCGTATCCTAATTTAATGTATTTTTTCAGTTTGCTCTTAATTACACTAATTTGTAAAGCAATACCATAATCGTATTACGTCAATTTTTTCTCCCAAATTGATTTATTTCATTTCAAGATCCTATTTAAAAGACAAAGATATAAACAGTAATACATGTTCTTTATTCTGGTATTTTGTTTAACAAAATTTTCACCATTTTTTTTAGATTCTTCTAAATGTCGAATACATTTCTCCGTGATGTTCCCACTTTATTGCATTTTCATGGCAACTCAAAGAAATATCTTTCTGATAAAATTTCCAATTGACATCTTTTCTACCAGATCCCGTGATGATAATATTTGACAAACGTGCATGGTAGTTACAACTACAAGAGTAACATGTTTGATTTGAGACCTGTAACTATGAACGAGGTTAAATGGACATACAGAGGGAAACAGGAAGTTTTAAAAAGGCATGTTAATTCACCTGAGCTTAGTTGCCTTTTGGGGCAAGGATGAGATAAAGGTTACTTGTGGTCAGCAATGGTTTAAATTCTGCGTCCACGGAATAGTACAATAGATCCCAGATGGATAAAAACATTGGGTTTAAGAATGCAACAATTTTAACAGTAGTGTATGTGGTGCAAGCCGTACTGCAATGGAGCTAGAGGGCTGAAAATTTGAACATTTATTCCTTATTAAGTCAAGAAAAAAGTGTTTTCTTAAAAAAGACCCCCAGAATAGGCTTTGAGTGGGGTTTCCATTAGCAAGTGTGAGTTTGTGCTATTTTGTAAGTTTACGCTACATTGGCCCCTCACTTTGCGTCCGGCCACATTCACACATATTTTGAAAATCCAGTCTTTTCCTATGGATAACAGCACAACAAACGGCGAAAGAAGTAATCTATTCATTCCCTTTTCAAATCTTTTAATCAACCCATCCCCTCCCCGACATGCTAGGAAAAGACATTGATCACGTGACATCAGTATCACGTATATCAAGAATTTGCCGCAAATTCCACGTAAATAGCTTCTTCGCCAGGACGTCTTCTATGGAGAATAAACTCCCTTCTGATTCTTTGCCCCCAAAGAGTAATACTACAACATTTTTAATCCAGAGTGAAGTAGTGCCTTGTCCAATGTTAGTCACTTTTAGTATTCATTTTAAACACGACATGTTTTAGTGCTTCCAGCTGTAAACCAAAAATATCATAGAAAAAACGCAGAAATTTCAAGCCACCGACAAAAGAGAAGATTGAAACAACCGGAAAAAAATTGTCCAAAAAAAAACAAGGAGAAGTCAATACACGACAACAATCATTGAAACAATTCTTGAAAAAGGTCAGAAACGACAAGTGTGCTCGAAAAAAATAGAGACCCAACAATAGACAGGGGCCAGATCGTCGAACGTGCCCAAGAATTGAACCAAAAGCAGAACTCTTCCAAACAATGAACACAAAACAACGAACAGGAAGTGCAAAATGGGAGCAATCAGTTTGAGGATTTTCAAGAAGTGATGTTATGGGAGATGAAACAAGCCATCAAACAAACAACAAAGGCAAAATCCCTGGACCAGATAAAATCAACATTGACCTAGTGAAAAAAGCTGGTAAAGGCATTATTAGGAGATTAGCCATGCTATTCAACTTATGCCTCACAGTGAAGCCACACATAAAAAGAAAACCTGAAAGACCTCAACAGCTATAGATTAATAATCCTACTCAACAGCACAAACAAACTTTTCATCAAATTAATCAATTCTTTTAAAGCCAACTTGTTCCTGTGGTTGGTTTTCATCTAGTGTTGTAGTGATCCAGTTGGTGATGATTTTTGAGAAAAGTTTTTATATGCAGTCGAGTAGACTTATAGGTCTGTAGTTCTAAAGGTCTTTCGGGTTTCTTCTTTCATGTAAAAGCATTATGATTGCCGTGTTACAGTCTTCCGAGACTTTACTTTATTTCAGACATAAGTTGGATAGAATAGCTAGTTTTTTTAGTGGCGATCTTTTTGAGTAGATCGATAGTGCTGTTATCTGGTCTAGGGGCTTTCTTTTCTTTGTTTGATGGCTTGTTTTACCTTTCATGGAATAACTTCTGGGAAGTCCTCGAACTGATTGTTCTTGTTTTGTGTATCTTGCTCAGTGTTTTGTAGTCTATTTCTTGAAGAGCAGAGTTTATGGTAAAATTCTTGGGCACGTCCAACAATCGTGTTTCTGTCTGTTTTTATGTTTCCGTTATTTTCGAGTATGTTAGTTATTCATTTCTCTTTCATACTGAGAGCTCTGTTTATTTTTGTTTTGAAGCCACGTCGTTTTTCGAGAGTTGTTTCAATGATTACTATTGTGTACCTTCTTTTGTCTTCTCTCAGTTTCTTTTTGATTGTTTTGTTCGGTTGGGTCTCCTTGATTCTTTCCCCCGTTGTTGTCTATTGTTTGACGTTTCTGCACTTTTTAATGAGTTTCCTGCTTTCGTCTGAGATTTTACTAATGCTTTGTGTGCTCCTTGGTTTGAACATAGTGGCAGCTTTTATCAGGGAGGTTGTCATTTTGCTGTGGAGTTCGTCAATGTTGGTAAAGATTTTATACCTACTTCTCAATTCTGATTTGAAGGATCGGGTAAGTCCATTTGGTACATTCAGCGGTTGACGTTTGGTGTGGAACATTTTCTTGCCTTCTTTATTGGTGCTCATTTGCATCTTACATCGTACCGTCCTGTGGTTGCTTCCTATGTTTACTTGGTTTAGGACTTGAATGTCTTTGATGGTGTCACTCTTGTCCGTGAGGATGGAGTCTATTTCGTTCTTGGTTTCGTGGTTTGGGCTCTTCTGAAGAATGTATTCATGATGTTGAAGTTGTTCTCTTTAAGAGTTGAATTATGACGCTGGACATGCTGTCTGAAACAGTTTTGAAGCCTACCACATCGTCCTCGAGGTCTGTATTGATGAGAAAGTCTACTCAACTTTGTTTTACATTGTCTCATCTGTAGTTGTGAAGAAGATGGTTGCTCTTTAGTTCTTCTCATAGTCTTCTCATTTCGTTACTGCCGATAATGTCCCATTTGATATTTTTTATTTAATTTTTTTAGATGGGTTAGGTGAGACTCTGTTGAGAGTGTTCTGACATTGTAGGTGCTGATGTATAATGTTGTTCTCTTGATGAGGGTTTGGGTTTTGTTTGGATGGTCGCTGTTGGAGAACATCACTACCACCCAAAACAAGTGATGCAGCTGGGCCTTTTGGGGCTGCTGAACCAGCAGGAACGGCCAGTATAATTAATGATAATATAATTTCCATTGTGCAAACCATGGGGAGTGTTGGGCGATGCCCTGTCGCGCTGGTCCATAACGTGTTGGTTGGGGGTCTGATGGATTGGTCACTGTTTGTGTCTTTTGGAGTAGCCTTAGAGATCTGCCTATTTTATCTGTTCTTGGTGAGTAGGCAGGCAGGAATAGGTGTTCGCAGCGCTGCAAAGATAAAAAGGGGTAAAAGGTTAAAAAGATATAAAGTATATGGATGATTTTTTTTGTATAGCTATGTATAGGTCAGCTGGGCTGGTCTATCTTAGCTTCTTTGAATATACAGCGGGGCCGAGCTCTGTGTGAGTTGATTAATAACAGGTCATGTGGATTTATATTATCAATTTTGGTTCAGCCTGAAGGGTGATTCATACTTGAGCGTACCTCTCCCTTATATTTCAAGGTTTTAAGTTCGTGACAGTCCACAGAAATGGCAATTAAAAACTGGAAATTTTACCCTTGGAAAATTTTTTTGGGGTGGGGGGCATTAGAAGTCTTTGCAGAATTTTGAGTTAGATTAAAGATTAAGAGTGAATTAAAGTAAACAAATTTAACAATCAAACATATAATACAATTGAAAACAGCGTAGTTAAATAAATTAATAAATAAATCAAGAAAGAGAGATTCAAACAGATACAATGTGGCACTTATCTGGATCGGGACTAAAATACCAAAGAAAGCTTGTTAGATACTCAAATTTAACCGAAATACTAAAAACGGCTTCATTGTTATTTCAATGACGCTCTTCTTTTATCTTATTTAACAAATTTTGGGACGGTCAATCTTAATGATTTTAATTTTTTGCTCAAATATATAAAATATGGATTTGAAATTAAATCGCCAAAACCTACAATTTTACAAGCTTAGTACCAAACGTACTTGAAGCAAGAACTGTCAACATAGGTTTCTTCAGTTTTATAAGTGATTTTCACTGACTGACTGGCGATGTACGTGCTGCCAAGAAACGTTAAAATGACCGAAACGTTTGAGTACGCCCATGCTAAATTGGTGCTTTTTCGAAGTGCGAAAACAAAATACACGCTGAATTGAGCGCAAAAAGAGCTAAATTGGTGACACTGAAGACAGACTAGAGCGATAAAAATCCCCCTTTTGAAGTTCTTCAAACGAATAATTAGTCCTTTCAAGTACTGCATCTATTGCTTTAAATTTTCAGTGAAGTAAATGAGATCAAGAGAAAAAGGTCGTAGTTCTATGTTACCAAACGTTTCTTTTTCAAACATTTCTTTATGAAAAAAGATTGTGAATGAATTTACCAGTTATCTTTTTCATCTTGACGAACGGAAAACTAAAGTATTCATTGTGACAAAAAAGTGACAATTATATCCAACCTGGCACTATCTTCAGACGTGTGAGAGAGAAAGGGGGGGCGAGAAAGAGAGAGAGAGAGATAGAGAGAGAGAGAGAGAGAGAGAGAGAGAGTGAGAGTGAAAGGGGGTTGGGAAACACTGCCAACAAAAATAGTTGAAACATATACGACAGTAGACATCACCCAAAATGAAAGTTTGATAAGAAAACAAATGACCGACGTGTGATTAAAACTTTTGAATCACTCAAGACTTTTGGAAAAACTTCACAATTTTTTTAAAGGATCACCATGACAAAGAAAAAAAATTAAAATTTCACACGAAACTTTCATTGAGAAATGACCTTTATTATAAATTGTTTATATGACTATCAGGGGAAAAATAACAATATAAACCAAGAAGCAGACACACAAGAAAACAAAAAGAGAGAAATTAAACTCACAAACATTGTTCATGGGGACTGGATAATTTCTACTCTCGCTCAAAAGTACTCGACATAAATTTAAACTCAACTTTGTGTCACATACTATCCTCGAGGGGAGGCGAATGAATATCAAAATTGGTTCTCAGATGTACTTCAGTGGAACAAGTGTTATGTGCAACAAACTTGTTGAGGACAAAGACACAAACTATAAAAATTGAAATCGTTGAGTTGAAGAAAGTAGACTGCAACATCTACCTGGAACAAGAAATCTCCTTGAAATTTGCAAAAGAAGAAGAAATCGAACGAAAAATAACTTTTGTTCGGCAGACATTCGAGGGAAAAAGATCCCATTAGGTTTGAAAAGAAGGGTCTACCACCAATGCATCTTACCGTACATATGGATCTGAAACATCGAACTAAACTGAAAGATTAACCCTCAAACTGAAAATCATACACTGGAGAAAACATGTTCAACATCAGACGGAGATATCGCAAGACAGCATAGTATATCAGAGAAAAGCTGAAGGCAGACATATAGAATCCTCCAGAAAACCCAAATAACAATGGACTGGCAGCGTTGCAAGAATGTCAGACAACCGCTGGTCATGACGACTCACCTCATGAAACCCCAGAGATCATAAGTAAAATTACACCCAACAGATAATAAGAAGGCACAACGACCTAGACGCCCAGGATGGAGACATCTGGCAAATCTTAAGGAAGGTTTAATGTCTAACGACGGATGTTAAAAATCTGTTGCTGCTGCTGCTGAGGACTCCCTGATTGGACGTTCAAGATATTTCAGAAGCTTTGCTTAGTAATATCAAATAGGGGACACAGAGTAAGAAGATTGTGTTGGACCTGTCTTGGAAAAAATGGCATTCAAAATTCTGGCCTCTATCTAAATTCTAACACTATCCTTTGGTAATTGTACGGAGGGCCACAAAACAGGTATTGACTTTTTTTTTTATACCTGTGACAAATATTGCTAGGTCCGTGAAAATCAATTTTTCTTTCAGACTAAATTCAAAAGGGTTGGAAGCATCCTTAGAAAGAAAAGGAAGGCGAGAAAGAGAGAAGTCTATGAGAGCCAAATTCATTTTCTTTCTGACCAAATTGAAAAAGTCTTGGAATATCTACCGAGAAATATATGGGGGTTGGATAAAACAAGACTGCTTGCTGCCAATGAACACGGGTTAGGTACTTTAATGAAAGAGAGGGGAAGAAGAAAGAAGCAGCTTGCCGTCTGCATAGTAAAGAAAGTAGCGGGAGGAAAGTGTGGGAAGAAAATCGCTAGGTCTATGAGACCCAAATTTGCTTTTCTTTTTAGACAGATTTACACTTCTGTCATACTCTCTATTTTGTTGAAATTGTTATGAAAATTTGTATTTTTGATGAAATATTTAAATTCTGATGAAATTTTGTGATTTTGTCAATAATATTAGGAACAAATATTAAAAGTTTTGTGAAACAGCTTTGCAATTTTTAAACAGATTCTGTTTTTGTTTCTCGTTCAAATGAATTTCATCACCGTTTTTTTAAACCTAGGTTGATATTTCGGCACTATTGTCAGCGCCAAAATCCAACTTCTTTATCTAGCATATATGAGGAGACGAATTCAAAAATTGAAGAACAATGACCTATAAAAAAACAAAAACAAAAAATCTTATCATATAAGATAAGAGAGCCTTGTCTTAGACATAATGTATATTTTATGACACGTCAATTTCCTTTTCTACCTTATTAACGCCTTACAAAATTAGCACTTCGATTCAAAGGTACAAAACTGTATTAACGTAGAAATATCTGTACCTTGCATGAATGAATCACTGTAGTCCACGTGGGTACCAGGATTAATTTTTAAAAAATATATAAAATTATCCAAAGATATATCTTGAATTATATATAAAAAGAGTTGAATTTAAATTTATCTAGAAAAAAAAGAAGAGAATACCAGCATTTGGATTTGGGCATTTTTGGTATAAAATGACCACAGCAACCCAAAAAAGCATATTTTTTAAGAAACAGAACAAAACAAATAAAAATGTTTTAGATGATGTTTAGTGATGCACTCATGCAAGAATTCAAGGTTGTAGCCCTAAAAATATGACCAGGAGGGCCTGGACACACACACACACACACACACACACACAAACACACACACACACAAACAGAGACGAGCACAAAGAGAAGAATCTGTTGCCCTCTTGGCTGTTGATATCACGACTCTATTGAACAACCCTTCATCAAAACGCACATAAACATTCACATAAACACTACCAATTCACACACAGATACACACACATCACATGCTATATTCCCATATAGGAACTCATCACTTGCTCGCATCTGAACATACACTCAGGCCATATATCTGCACACATACCTTCACATACGCATGCACATACATACACATACCACATACTCACATTTATGCATGCATATGTATATTTGTGTATTTAGTATGTTCAATGAGAAGTCACGTCACGATTACCAAACAATCTCAATAGAGAAGCTGAAAATCGGGATGCTACTTTTTACCCCAGCCATCCAAGCTAATAAGCTATCCCAGCTAGAAATTCGAAGGCCTCGATAAACGTTAGGTTCGGATATTTTACAGATTTGAAACAAGGTAGGGAGAGAAATTGAACTTTCATGAAATCTGTATACATTAGGGTGTCCCACATGAAATGTCCGATTATGAAATGAAAGATACTCTTGGTGACACCTTACAGTTGTTGTAGCAATCTGTAAATTTTGCCAAATTGCCATGGCAGCGCATTTCCAAAATTGTACGGATTGTTGGATGCTCAATATCAGTCGTTGTGAGTACTTACCAGCAGTAGTTCAAAGAGGGAACGATCACCAACTACCGACAAGGAATAGGACAGCCAAGACTTATCGATGCAAGAAATGAATGGGGGCTTTCCACTAAGTACAATACATCAAAAAACTAATGTGGTACAAATTGCAGATTGCTTTAATTGAGTTGAAGGAATGTGCTGCAACGCACAGTACATTAACACTTGTTACTTATGAGACTGCGTAGCAGCAGGCCTCTCAGATTAATCATGTCCAACGCCGGAAGCGTCTTCAATGCTCATGCGTCAGAACTGCACCTTTCATCAATGGAAGGAAGATTGTTTGGTCTGATGAATCAGGCCTTCCACTGAGATAGACGGCAGGATGTGTGCGTTATTATCCTGCAGGATCGATAGCGACAAGATGCACCAGTGCGATGATTTGGGAAAAGTTCTGTTGGTAAACACTGGGTTATTTCATTTATGAAAAATGTACTTTATCACCTACTACAGTATGATTGAAGACCTGGGACACATTTCATGGTAGGGTTCTTTTAAGAAGGTGGAGGAATCTTTCAATTGGACAACACGCCTTGTTACACTGTACTACAATAGTTACAATGTGAACTAACACCTTTCACCATTTTTTCTCACAAGACTTTTTTCTATTAGATCCTCCGATAAGTCTATTGAGTATGCACACTAAATCAGGTTTGGCTGTGTCCATGTTTAGATGGTTTCTATAGCGTGACGGACAGACTGACAGATGGTGCAACACTTATATATATATATATATATATATATATATATATATATATATACACACACGGATTTCACAGTAATAGGTTGTTCCACATGGTTTAGCTCGTCTTTATGATAGTGATTTCGATAAATCATAAAACAAAAACTGTAGTATTACTTATTTGATTAATTAAGCGACATGAGCTTTCTTTTAAATTTTCAATTTATGATTCATCATATCAGTTTTGATGAAATAATTGCCCCTTGCAAATGCTGCCCTCAAAGGAAATCAGACTATTGTTTTTGCATGAGTTCAAATACGGTAAAAGTGCTTTTCAAGTTTTCAAGAACATCAATTTCGCATATAGAATGGGGACATTCTCAGAAAGAACAGAGCAACGTTGGTTCCACAAATTTTGTTCAAGAGGTATGAGCCTGGATAATGACCTTCGGGGACGCCCTCAATCAGTTGTTGATCAAGAGAATTTAAGGGTTGTAGGGTAAACTGATACGAAGACAACTGTTTGGGCGACGGCGAACTTATATTTGAAAGCAAAAGGGGTCAGATATTATAGATTCCATCAAAAAATTCAAATGGCAATGGGCTGGTCATTTTGCAAGAATATCAGACTACAGCTTGACGTCACGAATCACGGCCTGGATCCCAAGACATCATATGCTAAACTGTGGTTGGCAAAAAAAAAAAAAAAAAAAAAAAAAAAAAAAGCGTGACGAACAAGACGAGTCCAGAAAGTAATGGCTCCACGGCGCTGTTGATAGAGAGGTCTGGCAAATCTAGGGGAAAGTCTATGACCAACGACGGATGCAAAAAGACCACTGCTGCTGCTGTTGTTGATAATAACATAGTTGAAATTAACCTTTTGAAATGAATCGAATACTTTTTGCACTCATTGCATATGTCTATCTATCTATATCTACCATCTATCGATCTATCTCACTCTCTCTCTATATATGCACACACACACACACACACACACACACACACACATATATATATATATATATATATATATAGGTTATGATATACAGAGACCTTTTTGCTCTAAGCCAGATAAATAAGAGTAGACGACCCATCATAACAAAGAGGAAACTGATATTTTCTCCTGACCGTGACAAGTATTTGAAAACAGCGATATTGAACATTGAGTCTATTCTTCTCCCGAGGTTATCGAAGCTGAACGGATACTAGACTCCGATATGTCGACTAGCTGTGTTCAGATAAAGTTCTCATATACATTGCAACTTTTGCAGCCAGCGGCAGAAGCGCATTTCGTTCCTAAAATAGGCGACGTTAGTCTGTTGAATCATCCACTCAAACGAGATGCTCAACATGTAAACTACATACGCTGTCTTATAACATACTAGCTTGGGTACCCGTCGATGCCCGGAGAATGAAATTTCAAACATAGCAACACAGGAAAGCAGATTATATTTTATAGAGATTTCATGAAATAAGGGAGGGTACGCACCATCATCCCACCGATCGGACACACACTCTAACACACACACACACACACACACACACACACACACACACACACACACACACACACACACACACTGTTCGGTAGTCTATATACCACATAGAAACAAATAATAAAGGAAAGAAAAAATTGTCGTCTTCATAGTATTAGATTGTAATTACTACTCTTATAATCATTGATTTGGGTCATTTCATGGTTCTGTATCTGAGCCATGTTGGAGAATAGCAGCCATTTGTTAAGGTGTGTGTGTATGTATGTATGTATGTATGTATGTATGTATGTATGTATTTATGTGTGTGTGTATGTGTGTGTGTGTGCGCGCGCGCGCGTGTGTGTGTGTGTGTGAAAGAGAGAGAGAGAGAGAGAGAGATGGGAAACTTCGAATATTAGTTTCCAGTCAATATCTACATTGCCTCAAATTATATCTGGAATGTCTTTTCTCTAGAAAAATATCTACATACTATTTCACAAGTCTCCGTTCCAAAGGCAAAATGTTTTTCAGTCAAACGAAAGAAATGTTTTTATAAAAGTATAAATATCTTATAAACTTGCAAACATCTGTCAGGTTGGAATTTGACCCTAAAGCCGCCAGTTTTGTATGTTTCTCTGGTTTATCCATGACGTCAAAAATGATTTCTGATTTTATTTTGCTTAGAAATTTTGAAATATTACGTTGCTCTTTATTTTCAGTAAATGTTCGACCAGGATTGGCTATTTTTTTAAACCCTTTCATGCAATAATTAGATAGGGGAAACTGTTCTATAATTGGAATTTAATTGTGATATCCCTTGCATGGTGTAATGCTTGGCATGTCTGCCTAACAAGCGTAGGATTCGATTCCTGGTATGAGCGAAAAATTCTCCATTAGACGAATTTCTACGTGCACTCAGCAGCTAATTGAGCACACTCTAAGATGTGTGATTTAGTAGGAGATTTGAATCAGGAAGTTGCTCCCACTCCTACCCGAAAGGATAGTTGCAACGAAAGAAGAGCCTTCAGGTCACCCCCAACTACGATCGATCATTAACTTTTGGCCCTCGACTAATTTTACCGATAAAAAATAGTGACACGCATGTGACGTTTCAAGTAAGCACGTAGATGAATTGTGTCAACAAATTAGATTTATCTTTACGTGAAATACGATTTTTATTCTTATTCAACAACCTGTAGAAATATTCGATAGGCACCTAAAGTTTTGATATTATTTTCATGACCAACTCAGACACGCAACCACATAGATTGAACCCCCAGTGAGTTGTGAAATCACCACCAATAGTCTGTAACAGTAGTGGGCTAACCTTTGTTCTACGTAGATGATTTTGACTGATGAATGCACTCTATCGAAACCGCACAAGCACATTATTTAATGTCTGGAGACCAATAATTCGTCTTGCTCACGGCACTAAAAGAAAATGGGTAATGTCCTGATGTCTTCAGTAAAGACTGACTAAAGGAATTTTTTCTCACTAAAGACCTATGTGACGATAGTGGGTACGCAAAATAATATCTAAATGCGATGAAATAAATAAACTGATGGTGAACGTTAGCATACTTATATACAAGCACTATGCAGCGTTAGTTGGGCAAATCAGAATTTTGTTTTACAGGGAATCAGACCATTATTATCGAGGTGAGAGCGAACGCAGACTGGACAATTTTTTTTTTGATAAAGGGGAAACTATATGTGAATTTTCCCCCTCACGCAGCATATTTTGGGCCTACTAGAACCGTTTTAGGCAGTGGGGTTAAAAAAATGATGAGGGCTAACTGAAAATTGACCAGAGAGAAATAATATGATAGACAGGTCTGGTTAACCATTAAATAGAAACTGTCATGTGACCAACATCTTTTGCCAGCATGCCATGTTGGATGGCCTCAATTGAAAGCTTTTAAAAAAAGATGATAAATAAATAAGTTGCTTTTCTCACCTTTTGCTGGACAGTGATCACTACAAAAGTCACCCCCCCACAAAAAAAAAACAATCTGATATAAACTAAGGGATGCATTTAGTATGAGCTTATATTGCATTTTGACCCCCCACTAATTACCAATGTAAGGGTTGTTCAAAAAACAAAACGCTTTTTTAAAAAACATAGTACGGAATTAATGTTCAAATGTTTAGCCCTCTAGCTCGATTGGTGCGGTCTGAATGCCTGATGCATTCATACATAGCTAGCCAGATCAAATCGAAAACTAAAGAAACCTATGTTCACAGTTTTGATAACAGTTTCAATTGACATTTTCCAATACGTGCACACCCGTTACTACGGCACACTGGGGGATTTATGAGTGGTGTTAAAACGAATTTGCTGTTACAACGAAGTATATTGATAATGAATAACCGAAAGACAAAAATTACTTTTTTTATTACCCTTTCAGAATTCACTATCTTTTAGGCAGCACTTTTTCAGGGGTTTACTAATTTTAGATTGAAAAAAATCATTGGAATCTTCATCTGTTGTTGCTGCAAACTAACCCCCCTGCAAGAGAAAAACAAACGTGCCATTGAATTTTAAAAGGAATTCATTAATTAATTTCTTGTCACTCGCAGCCAGGTCAGTCAGAGGGTTGGGTGACTGCAGGTTCTTTCGCTTGCGATTTACGTATGGATAGGTATCAAAGAGTATAAAACTAATTTATTTGATGATTTATCTTTAATGGACATACAACCATACTATCAAACAGATTCATTTGTATAAATGACTTTTTTCAGGATAGATGGAAACTGAACGTTGCTGATATTTGTATTGTTGATCGGTATAATAGATATCTAAGACTTGCCAATTTTGCTAAGTCAGTAAGATAGCTTCCTGGCAATATGATCGTGAGTTCAAATCACGATAGGGAATTTAAAGTAAAAGCATATACCCCCGATTTTGTGAGGATTGTTCTTTTGTTTTAGTTCTTTTTGGTTTAGTTCAGGTTACAACAGAAAAGTAAAGTCAGTCCTAGTTTTAGAGATTGACTATTTCTACCAAATTTATATGAATTTAATATGAAAGACATCATTGAAATTGGCCATGAAATGGAACTTGTTTAAAAAGAATTTGAATATTTTCCCAGCAAAATGACGTCAAAATCTAGATAATTCTAGATTTTATTTGTGTGGAAATTCGCAGAAAAGTCCCCAAGTATAAACACTTCTTTTTAAGTCCATTACCGAGCCTTCCACAAAATTCAAGCAAAATTTATTCAGAACCTATTGAGATATTTCACTGTGTTCATTGCTACGATGCAGTACAGATGACTGTGGGAAGATTCTTGATCCATCCCCAAATGTAAGCAATTCTTCCTTAACTCATTACTCATAAGCTTTCACTGAAATTCCATAAGCTTTCACTGAAATTCATTTTAATCAGTTATGTGCTGAAATAATTCCTGCTCCATTTTGATCCACGAAAGTGGAAAAAATTTCCCTCCATTTTGACCCTTAAAAGAGGGAAAAAATTATCTCGCCATTTCAACCTCTGAGAGTGAAAAATAGGGATTCCTCTTCGATTTTTATCATTGAGAGTGGAAGCCCACGGCCACATCGACCAGTAAAAGTGGAAAAGATATCCCCAATTTTGACCCCTAAAAGTGGGACCCCTCTTCCATTTTGACCCCTAAATTGGAAAAAGTACCCGTCACATTTTAACCTCTAAAAATGGAAAACGATTCCTCCATCATTTTCACCCAAAGAAAGTGAAACCTACATTTTGCACACCCCCATGGGAAAAAATATCCCCTAAATCTGATCCCTGAAAGCCATAAATCTCTCCATTTCGATCCCTGAACTTGGGAAAAAAATTATGCGTCCTTTCTTTTCTTGACCCCTAAAAGTAGGAAACAACCTATTCTGACATTTCGGATTGAAGAAAAAATTGTTCTTCCATTTTGCCCACTAGAAGTGAGCAAGAGGAATCTTTCCCCCTTTTCGACCCCAAAGGGCAGGAAAAAAGACCCTTCATTTTGAATCTTAAAAGTGGGAATGAAAAAATTCTCCCCCCATTTTCACCGCTAAAGGTGAGAAAAAAGGAATTTCCGTCTAATTTTGAATCCTAAAAGAGGAAAAAATCATTCCCCTTCTTGAAAAAATAGTGTTTCATTTAGTAAAAAATATTTAGTAATTCATATGTGTGAATAGAATAATTCTTTCTCGAGATTTGGAATCTGTAGTAACCATTGAAAAGAAAAACAAATGATTATTTATAATTATTAGCGACACCAGATTAGCAGAATTTATAATCTGTCTGTTTCTCTTTCAGTTTTTCTGTCTCTCTTACCCCCCTTCTCTCTTAGCTTCCGATTTTCTCTTTCTTTCTTTCTCTCGTTCTCTTTCTTTCACCCTCTCTCTTTCTTCTCTTTTTTCTCTTTACCTCCTCACTGTATAATGCATAATCAGATAAGGCTTGAATTCGAAAGGCTGACTAATTGCAATAACATAGTCCACAATAGGAGTTTGGCGACACAGAAGAATATCGAATGCTCTGGGAAGTCGTTTTGTTACGGCCAAATCACGTTGGATACACTAGAATCGTGAAGAAGTGAGTTACACCACTCCGGATGCTTGTTGCCTCCAGGTGTATCTCCTATATCACAACAGGACCGTACAATATCGGAAGCCTAGGCATGTACTGCTGACGCCGTAGCCAGCACGAGGCCTAAGGAACTTTAAAAAATGTATGTGTTGTGGGAATACCAGGTGCCAGCAGGGATGGTGGAGTGAGTGACGCCATTTGAGGTGCTTTTTCGGATTGATCTCATGCCACGGAAAGAGAAACTTGTGATATGGCAAGGCCAAATAAGGACGACTGATGTAGTAATCAGCGTAGGGGCATTAGCTATATCTCTTTTGATGTGTTAAATCGCTTAATGTAGCTTGGTTACAGTCATCATAGACAGACATCATAAGTACTTGAACAGAGATTCCACTCGCCTTCAATACACCTGGAAGTCCTTGTCGGAATTGAGTTTTTTGATTTTGATCGTTGCATATTATATGGTTGGACCACTTTCCTCGCCGATGCTGTTACTTATTTCATAACGTTTCGGCCGTGAACCCTCCGGATTTCTACCTGTTTCCTTTGTTTTCTTTCTCTTTTTTCCAATCTGATTAGTCTTCCTGAAGGGCAAATCGACATTTAAGGAAAGGGGGAACTCTAACATTTTAAAATCCTCGAACACATGCTTTCATTCTACTCGACAAATCACAGCCGTGGAGCAAACGTTCGCATTCTACCAAAACATTGATACGATACATATATATATATATATATATATATATATATATATATATATATATATATATATATATATATAAAGGAATAATATATAAACAGAATAATTATGAATGCATTATCTTTTCTTTAATCGCTTATTCTGTTTATGCTGTAAAGCCAAATGACACATTCTACATGTAATAACGGGAGGCCCTTTCAAATAGACTTTTAGATAATATAATTCATATATATATATATATATATATATATATATATATATATATATATATATATATATATATATATATGTATGTATGTATATATATATATATATATTGCGTATAATTACCTTTATTTTCATTCCATTTGGATTAAAAAAATTGAACGAGGGTATTGGACATTGTAAATACTGCTAAAACATCATGAACTAAATCAATTACGTTAAATAGAGCAAATGATTGGTTGCTGAATTCAATTAAAAGATTGATACAAATAATTTCATGAACTTACTTATCATTTTTCATATTGGCCAGATATTTGGCTGTCGTAGATTTTTATTGGCTGTATTGGAAAAAAAAATCAGCTAGATCAAGCCGAAAAATGGCTAATTTAGCAACCCTAGTGTGACCAAACACGAAAATTGTTTTATCCAATCTTGATACTGCCCGAGTATCACAGATCGTTTCTCCGATTTCTGAGTCTTAAGAATCTCATTTACAGAACATAAGAAGCGAATGGTAAATGATATATGAGGTAAGCTTTGAAGATAATGGCTGTAAGTAGATTCCATCAGTTTAAGTGAGTTGGAAATCGACAAATTGCGTGACCATTTCCTCGATCAGGGCCGCCACATTCTGAAATATACGACATAAAAGGTGGGTGTGTATACGCATTGCGTTTCTTCCCAGAAAATCACTATAATATGAGACTCCTAAAATCTTTGTTGCTGCAGGGTCAAACTCTACTCTAACTTTTATTCCGACTGAAGATACTTTCTGCAACTTTCGTATTCTTTATATAATACATTAGTATGGTACTCGTACAAATAGTGACAGGATTTTTAGATGTACATGAATTATAGGAGAATATATTTTAGTACAGATATATCTATTACAAACAAGCTTTATTGAATCGAAGCAGAGAAAATCGGTGAAATTTAGACGTCGAAAGAAATGGATTTGTGCTTTTTATTTCGATTTGATTTAATTTATTTTTTTAGAAACCATCCGCAGAACATTTTACTGGTGACAGTTGGTGGTGGGTGGGGGAGTTTGGTCTAAGGTGAGAGATAAGATCACAAAAAGTACGGTGTAAAGAGTTTTCATTTTTTAATATATACATAACGATTCACTACACAAACAAGTTTATGTTTCTGCTCTGTTTGGGCTTTTTCAGGCTAATGATTCCGTTTTTTTTAAAATTCATTTCATTCAATTTATGTATATTTTTGTCTAGTGGCAGTTCATTGATTATTGTGCTATTGATTTTATTTAATGGGGATGCTATGCTTGTTGGTGGTTAGAAATCATCAATTAAGAGGTTATGGTGTAGACACTTTTGTTATCAGTATGTAGTTGATCTATCATTTTTTTGTGGTAGGTTTCCTCTCTCAGGATATCTCATTCACCTTTCAATCTGTTTCCCAATGTTGGAGTTTCCTTTCATATGACTTTAGTTGTTGATTAGATTATTTTGGGTTTGGTCTGTTTCACATGACTAAGATAATTATATTTATTGGATTGTTCTTTACAGTTACTCTGTGAATAAAATATCTATGTTGTTTTTTGTGTATCTATAATTGGATTGTTGAGTTATGTTTGTTAAAATAATTTTTGAGCGATGCAGGCATTTTAACACCCTTTCATTCTTTCCGTATAATAATTTGTTCTTTCTGTTGGCAAAAGTGAGGATTTCAAATGTCTCATTTAGACATAAGTAATATGGGGTTTCAATACTTGGCACTCAACAGTCAGCTCGTCCAACGAAACCTTTAAAATTTAAGTTGGACAAAAGCCTACGAAAGATATGGCTAAATTTGGGATCAGAAAAATGAAAAAAAAGTACATTTACAGTTGTTCACTCTGAATTTCAAAAGGGCCACCCTTAAGATTCAAAGAAAAATTGGCAGCAATTTTTATTTCAATCTGGATGGTTTCTAAAAAAATCTTTCTGCAAAGAAATGAAAAACTATCTTCTACTCTCAGATAGACTAATAACATTGTATACTGAAGTACCCGCCTTCAGATTTTAGTTCATAAATCCTCATGCAGAACAAATGAAAACTGTCAAAATACACCATTGGTGAGCTGACAAAATTGTTTTCTGTACAAACATTGGTTTAAGAGACCAAAAACAACTTAGGGAGGTTGTACTTGCGGCTATTTTGAAAGGGGGGCCACAATATTGAATTTTTAACTAGGATTTCTTGGAACTTTTATTATGGTTTTCTGGAGGTTTTATAGAGATGCTCTGTGGAGAAAATTCTGGAGATTTAATTCAAATACAATTTTACTTGATTCTTTTTCGAAATGTTTCCATACAATTTAGATCCTACAATTCTGAACGAAACAACGACTGCCATCTCTCTCCAATCCACCTATTTCTGAAGGTGACACTAATGAAATCAAATACAATATTTACAGCCTATTTGATATTCATTCCTTGTGCGTCGTTGGTGACACAAAAACGTTTCAAAAGTAGATGTTCTGAAAGTTTCTGGAACTGATTGCACATATTGATTTCAGAGTAGAGTAAATCTATTCAAGCAACCCCAACATGTTTCCCTACCTCGATCGATACCAGTGAGAAATGGTCGCGTATTAACCAATGGAAATTGTCTGGTTAAATCTTCGGATTAATCTAGAAAATCCCCGAAGGAAAATTCATGAAACTTGGATAAGTCAAGATTAGGTTAGAGATTGTTAGATAAATCCCTTCACACAATATGTACACATTAGTTCTTCCCTCGCCAAAATTCTCTTGTTCTTAAAGTCGATGCCTTTCTGATTTATAGTTAGATTGTTGGAGATAGTGAAGAAGCATTTGAGTATGATTGTGTCTGTCTGGGTTTGCTTTATCAAAGAATGAAAACACGGCAAATACATGATAGACAATTAGAAATGTTTTGTCTTTTTTAACTAATTAAAATGCCTGCCTGTTGGTAGGATTTCAAGCTAGTTCTATCGAAACCTTTTGACCAATCAAGAGACAGAACTGTTTTTAGGGATTCCTTTATTCTATACCTCTGCCTACAATGCACCATTTTGGTTACTTATAGTTCGTATACAGATGAACAGATTCAGACTTTTAACGAATATTTACATAGATACGTGGAAATCTGATCATTATCGGAGAGAGTGCAGCCTCAAGATAAATTATTTTTTTAATGTTCAAAGTCTAATATAAAAAAAATGTCCCAAGTGGATCCCATTAGTGACACAGAGAATTTGGTAGTGTTGCTCAGGCTGTTTCTTACTTCTGCTTACGCAGAAAGACATTTGGTGAATTATAGTAAGATTTACCAAAATTATTATTATTATTATTATTATTATTATCATTATTATTGTTGTTGTTGTTGTTATTATTATTATTGTTGTTGTTGTTGTTGTTGTTATTATTATTATTATCATTATTATTATTATTATTATTATTATTATTATTATTATTTTTTTTTTAATCTCTGTTCTTTAAAATATATCGCTGAGTCATTACCAACAACTTAGGTCAAATAAGGTTGAAGTGATGTACAATTTTTGTTCTCCTCAGTCTTATTTTGTGCGTTGCAGTTTGTGTGTGCATGTTGCAGTCTTTTTGTGTGCTTTTTTCCAATATGTTGGATTTAATATTAGTAGTAGAAGAAAAAAAGGAAAAATAAACCATCAGGCTAACATACTAAGAAATGGAACTGACTCTAAATGTAGACTGTGATAGAAAGAGCAAGACAACTGACCATTCAAAAAAAAAAAGGGCCCATGAATGTTGCATTTTACATCAGTATACAAGAGATGATAGTTCTCTTCTCAATACACAATTACCAGGTCTGCACTTCTCACTTGGATTGAGTGGTCAGTTGGGATGTTTAAGTTCCTGAGTAAGTTATGGCTTCCATTTCTTTGAAGCAATAACAATATGATTTTTATTCTTACATCCCTTTTTCTTCAATCGGGGTGATACACTTCAGTTCATTTTAAGGCTGAAATGTGTTTCACCTTTTTACCGCTTGGAAACTAAGATTCCTCGACATTGTCAGCCTAAAATATTTACAGGTGTTATGGGCAAATTGCAAATGGACACTGCGTCAGGGAGATCAAACTTTAATCGGTAAAAGAGAAACAAGTCATCTGGTAGGAAGATTTAATACTCATAAGTGTATATATATGTATATATGAAGGGCTTCACGACAAAATGCATTATTTAAAAAATCCTTGAAACGAGAAAAAAAAAGAAAAGGGGGAAATCGTGAACCCTGCACCCCAAAGACTTGGGTCATAGCAGACACAGTGGACAATTAAAAGGCAAAATAAGAGAAATCAATCCCCATGGATTATTCAATATTACAACATTCTCTTTTCTTGACAAAACGCATTATATCCAAGCAAGTCTCTTTTCACGAAATGCATCATATTCATTAATATCTTAAATAATGAAACTTTTACCAAAACTAAACTGCACTCACAGCTAGAGAGCACTCAGTCAGTGAGGGCACACTTCAGCCAACACCATTGTCGGGGGTAGTAATTGTGTATGGATCCTCCCCAAAACATTAGCAGTTCTTCCACCGGCTATTGCCCAACTGTCCACAAAAGATCATTGCAAGATGATTTTGCATGGATCTGCTCCAAAATTTAATCAGTTCTCCACAAAATGTCATTGAAATTCATTGATAACCCTTGGAGATATTGTGTGGACAGTCATGAGCCAATGAATAAATGTAATTGAGAAAAACAAAACAAAACAGAAAACATCTCTTAATAAGAGAAAGAATCCTGGATCCGCACCTAACTTTTACCACCTCTTACTACATTGCCCATCCTTCCACAATTTTAAGGAAACCCTTTCATTACTTTCCGAGGTAATGTGTGGACCGACATGAAATTTTTGAATATTAAGTGGTTTGGACATTAAATTACGACATGGGGAGGTAATTTTGCACGGATCTGCTCAGTTCTTCCGAAGTCTATTGTACCCCCTTCCACTGAAATTCATTGATAACAGTTATAACAATTTGTCAATATTATATGAGGTTGACGTATAACTGCGATGCTGAGGAGATAATTGTGCATGGGTCCGCTCAAAGATTTTATCAGTTCTCTCATTCCCTCTTACCTACCCTTAAGGCCAAGATATATTATAAAAATTAATTCAGAGCATTTTAGGGTATCGTGTAGACAGTCATGAAATCATGGCGATATTATACGGTCTTGAAGTATTACTACGACGTAGGGGAGGTCATTGGTCTGCCCTAAAACTTAATCACGTTTCACTTTGCCTACTGTCCACACCTTAACAGCTTTCATTGAAATATTGTGAACATTATGAGGTGATGTCAGTCATGAGCGTATACAGGAATGAAATTGAAATTCATTCATTACTTTCTGAGATATAGTACCGTCAGACAAGCGAACGAAGGAACAAATAGATAAATGAATGTAAACATATTGTGCCTCTCACACTCGTCAGAAACTGACTGTCTATTGCCTCCTGTGGATTCTGAGATTAACAAGCCCATTTGCTCTTGAATAACGTATACTACAATTATCCAATCAGGTTTGAAGGTTTCCTACGGTGTAAAAGTTCTACCCATCACTATTATGTATGTGTATGAACAAACTTTTAGTCTCAAACCCACTTTTCTCAAAGGTAGTCTACCAAAAGAACCCCTATGATAATTCTGATTTCTTTTTGTTCTGTGTATTACACGTTTATTCTAGCGAGCTCTCACGTATTATAACGTCCTGTATTATATTTGAGAAAGTGTTTTCCAATAATTCTTAAACTATATATATATATATATATAGTTAATAATGTATTTTCTAAAACAGATTTTATCCGTTGTTGATGATATTTATTCAAAGTGATCAATAATCAACATAGTAAATAGGGCTCCTAATGTATGAAAATGAGAATTACTAGGATATTTATACGGTGAATTTCAACACTTCGTACCAAACACTCTCATCAGCAACTGGGGATGTTTTGTTCTTGTAATTATCAAAACAATTACAATAACAAAACATACAGCCGGTTGCTGATGAGTAAGTTAGGTACGAACTGTTGACATTCACTGGGAATATATCCTTGCAATTCTCATATATATATATATATGTGTGTGTGTGTGTATGTGTGTGTGTGTGCAGGACATGTGGACTTCAACACGCTTTCTTCTTGATAATAACCAATGATTTTTGAAAGATGCTTAAATGAATGAATCTCTGAATGTTGGAAAATTACTTTTGCTCTGTAATCCTGCATTGAGACACCTCATCCATCAACAGAAAAGATATGGTCTAAAAATTCAGTCGAAAAACATTGTTGTGGTCAACAAAACATAAATATAGACATAGAGTTAGATGAAATAAGATTTTCACACCTACAGTGAAACATAACCTCTTATACAAAGGAACTTACTGACGTCATTGATGAAACCATCGGAGTGCTAAAGTATAGGTATCAGTAAGTTGGTGGTGGGGGGAAGTTTTACTGCCGACCCACATTGGCCCATTGGAAGGTTTCCACCGCTGGCATCAACACAAAATGTATCAGAAAAATAGAAAAAAAAAGCTCCACTCGTTCAGTTGGCAAACATAGTGCCTGCTGTTGATCGAAATACTTGTTGACGTTACAAAGAAGTGTTTACTATGAAGCCATGCCTGTGCTGGGCAAAATCTTTATCGAGATTAAAGTTCTTCGGAACATTCACTTCAAATACCATAAGTGTCTTCATACATAGGTTATTTGAATTAAAGTTGGCAAATTCACGGTAGTAGCTCGGCAAGATGGAGAAAAAGGGGCGCTTCTTTTAAAAAGAATATTTTTCTCCTTTGCAAACGAATTTAGATAAAGTATAAGTATTCCTTCATGTCTATCAGTCTGTTTGTCCATCCAATAACTCCAAAGGTTATCCATTAATTTCCATGAAATTTTATGAAAAACGTAGCCATTCATTTATGTGCCTTTGTGCACAAATGTACGTGTGCATCAGTGTTGCCTTATTATACTTATACACATACAAATCTATCGTATAGCCCTCAGACTCACATAACTAGACGCTAAAAGATGTATAAAGATTTATTCATATATGATAGATATACCAAATTTAGCCTGGCACCAGGTCACATATGAGTTAAACCTTGTAAGACTTGAATACTCTAGAATATTGATGGTCAGCGACGTAAGCATCCCTTACACATAGAGTGGATATGATGTCCTCAATGTATTGAAGAAAATCCATGCACACACGTAGTTGCACATAAGCTGGCAAATATTTATATAGCAATACACAAATTGCTGATCAGATGTTGTAAATAAAAGAATTCATTCGTTGTCCATTTATCTGGTGTTCTCTAAGGGATAAAGAATAAGAATTAGAACATTTGTCACAGAAAAATTTCTGATTTGCATGCTTTCAAGTCATGTACCGTATACAGTAGCTATCTCTCTCACCAACATTAAATGCGTGAGATGTAAAGACCCGATCCTGTATCCAAAAAGTTATTATAAAGCATAAAAGATGATTGGAGTGCAAGACTGTCATTAAAGGAATTCTAAAAGTCGTACGAAAGGTTGGAAAAGCTAGTTATTTATAGTTATATGTCTGACCAAGCTGAACCATAAACTGAGAACCTCGCAACGTGCACGTGAAAGAATCAGGTTCAACATCTCATATGGAGATTGCAAAACAACACGGTATATTAAGGGAAAACATTTCCCGAAACATCATAAAAACATTAAAAATCTCAAATGGCAATGGGCTGGTCATGTTGCAAGAATGGTAGACAACATATGGACATCACGACTCATAACATGGATCCCCAGGAAGCTGACAGAATATGAGATGGTGAGACGAACTGAACAGGTTCAGATATTATTAGCTCTGCAACGACTACGATAGAGAGATACGGCGGATCCTTGGGAAGGTCTATGTCCAACAACGGACAATAAAAGACTGATGATGATGATGATGATGATGATGATGATGATGATGATGATGATGATGATGATGATGATGATGATGATGATGATTAGCCAAGATCTCAAAAATACTGCAATCATATTTCAACATAAGACTCTGGGCTGATATTGAAACTTCTTATCCCGAAACCAGAGTCCCCCTTAGAGTTGACGGCGGACAGTTTAAAAAAAAAAAAACTTTGTGGAAAGAAACTGCAGGTCAGATAAACGTAAATTATGGCTTATATGTCTGAATGACATTCAGTCACCATTGCAATAGGAATAACTAAATACTTGGTTGTGCATTTATGTCTCATGCATTCAAAATCATTCTTGGCGGAAGAGGTTTTGGTAAAATTAATAGATTTCTTCATATGATGATTTCTGATGGATTTACGGTAAACATAACTGCAGCCATCCTTTTTCATCATGTACGGACATTTGCAATGTTAATATTTACGATCGTCATTCGTGGAAGAACAGTCGACTGTGAATGTTGGCTCGAATCTGGTAACACTTAATCGTGGCAATGCTGTCTTTTAATCAGTTCAGCAGATAAAAAGCAAATATAATATCTGTTTATGGTTCAGCGCTCAATGGCAATTCGCAGGAACAAGACGCCTTGTTGCATCCCATTATGAAGACAATTACCGACAGTGCAACGGAAAGAGTTTACGGATTGGATCCAGTTTAACGATATTTTCCCCACTCTCCCAAATTATTCCCATAAGAATAATGCAAGAACATTGAAAAGAGGAAAATAGAAAGTGAAAATATAGGTGCCAAGGAAAGTAATAATAGTTTGCGAGAAAATCAATTTTTTTCCTGTTCAGAATCACTCTCTTTCTCACCAAATAATATATATATATATATATATATATATATATATATATATATATATATATATATATATATATATATATATATATATATATGGACAATAAAAAATATACAACGAGCAAGGGTACATGTATTTAGTAGACCTTGGCTAACAATAGTGTTCGATACCATCTGTACAGGGATGATAAAACGAGTAAAGATTTTTTCAGTGGTCCAATACAAATTGTACATTCTGTTTCACTTGAAAAATGAATTTTTATTTGAAAATCTTTTTTTAAGTGAAAGAGAATATACAATCTGTAATGAACCATTGAAAAACATTTACTCATTATATATATATATATATATATATATATATATATATATATATATATATATATATATATATATATATATATATATATATACATGTGTGTATGTGTGTGTGTATGTGTGTGTGTGTAAATGTTGACAATATGGAAGAGGAAAGAAAATGCTTATTACATCTCAACATCTTTTGTTTATTTTTCTGTTGAAGAGTGTAAAAAATTTAAAATATCATAAGTAGTTTCAAGTCTCTCTCCTTTTCCATATTGTCAACATTTCCATAACATTCTGTCGAAACTGTATTCTTTCTCCTCACACACACGTACACACACGACCATCTGTCACGCTAGCCACTTTAAAACTGACTGTGTTATTTTAGCTGTCTTGCCATAGCAACTGTTTTGTAAGTATTAAAACAGGACAGATTTTTCGCTTTGACACTCCCGTCATATTAATTAATATCTTCATGAATATAGCTATTCCATAATTCTAATTTGTTTGAAAGTAAATAATAATTTTCAAGTAAGATTCTCATTTGTGGTAATATTTATTCAATAACTATCTTGATTATGAATTTGAATACAACCACTTCGCTTCGAAGTAGAAGATGTTCTTTTCTATTACTATTCTGTTCGTCTGGTAGTAGGTTTAATTAAAATCATTTTGCATGCATTCATTAAACATACTGTTATTGTATACATTACAATTGCCTTGGAAGAAGCAAATAGACCGAGAATAAACAAGATGAGTATATGGTGTGAAAACAGGTATTTCGGTCTTTGCATTAGGTGGCTATTTAGCTCGATGGTAAGAGCATCATTACATTGAAGCGGCCATGCTGTCGGTAGTAGGTTCGATTCCTGCAGCAGCTCCAATTTATTTAATAGTTTATTCTATTTACTCTGTCTTGGGTGTGTGATACATTAACTGTCTGATGAGTTTCTATATAATATGACATATTATATATATATATATATATATATATATATATATATATGCGTATACGTAAATTCAATCTCGACTAAAGCTGACCTGTTCATTATTGGTGAATATAGCTTGGCTGCCTCTTGGCATGCTATGGGATTTGAAATAGGGCATTGAGGTAGAAACAATTTTTAGTTTTGATGTATCAATGACAGTGCAATTTTTTTTCTTTCCAATTTTCGACTTATGATTCATCAAATAAGTTTTAATAGGATATCCCACTCTTACTGGTGCTTTACTTTGAGTGTATCAGCTTATCGTTTTTCGTATGAGTTCAAGCTCAGTGGAAATGCTGTCCAAGCTCTCAAAAACATCAATTTTGCAATTGAAGGCTCGATCATACTGTTAGATAATTGATGACATACATTCAGAATTAGCCAAAAAAATGTCCAGTGTTGATAAGCAGGCATTTGCCTATTTTGTTTCACGAAAATGCCAAACTTCATATTGGCAATCCAACAAAACAAAGTTTCTGCAACTTGATAATGAAGTCTTATATCATTATTTATATTAAGCAGCCTTGTCCCCAACAGATTATTAATAACATCGCCTTTGAGCATCTTTTCTCAATAAAAGATATTCCATCAAATAAACGGTAATGACAGCATTTGAACAATCTCTAGCTTCAAAAGACACAGATTGTTATTGAGGAGGAATCTTTACCCTTAAAGTCCAATGAAAAGAGGTTATTCAAGCAAAATCTACTTTGAATCATAGACAAGGCTTGTGTACATGTTTAAGTTGTTTTTATTTTCCTTTAAAAAGTGACCATTTCATGTGGGGCAACCTAATATATGTGTAAACTTTTGTTAAAATATTCTTGCTAATGCTTTAACAATCTGCATTTATTCAAGTGAAGGTCTATAAAAAGGTGTGCAGTTGAGTAAAGAAATAAAGGTAGTAGGAAAAACCTGTATTGATGCAGGTCTTTCGTAAAGGTGAAATGGTGTGCGTTCAAGAAATGAGGAAGACTCTTATTCCTCCGAGGCAAATGAAAAAGTTAATGGCGCATATTTTTTTTTACATTCGAATTTTGACTGACGAAGAAAAATAATACATCGAAAATTTCCAGTTTTGTTATAGTATGATGATAATGATAATAATAATAATAATAATGATAATAATAATAATAATTATAATTATCATTATCATAATTATTATCAATATTATCATTATTATCATTATTATTGGTGATGATCTCCTGGCTAACTGTTTCTGTAAAATAGATAGTATTCCCAAAACAACATTTGTACATCATTAATTTCTTTTTTCACTTTGTATAACAAGACTATATCCATGTTTAGTGGATAATGATCATATAATGAAATTTAAAAAGATCTGTTTTCATTGAAAAAGTATTGGATCATTTAGTCGAATTCAAAAGAAGCAAAGGGCGTGAAGCGTTCAGTGAGTAGAAACTTTTGTCACAGCAATTCCTCAACACAATGTTTTCACGCACATTGGCAACTGTAAATCAGAGGGAAACATTGCTTTTTGTTCACTTACAATACATTCATTCCATTATGCAACTTTGAGAATATTTTTTGTTCATTTGTAATTATGTTTATTTTCTGACTGATTATGTCTAAAAGGTTGAGAAAATGTCAATTATCCCTTCTGAACTTGATTTTGCGACGGTGACAGTCGAGGTTTGAAATCCACTTATTTCCTATTGGACATCAGGCAAATCAGAACATTTTTATCGAATGTAATGAGAAAAACAATTACGTACGTATATCACTGTCCTGGTTACAAAAGCAGAGTTTAAGGAAATAATAGCCATTTTCTATACTTTTTTTGACATACTCACAATCTAAAAGTAACACTCACTACCCAGAAAACAGAAGTCGCATCTCAATTTGTAATGATAGAGTATATGGAAAAATGTCTCTGAAAATAACAGAAATCCAATGATCATTCTTCTTATCAGGCGTAAACAGCTTCCAAAAATGAGTACTGATGTTAACGTTCGAATGATTTTACTGGAATGATCAATTTGTAATAAACTAAATTCGCTTTTCCCCTCTCTGAATTGAATTTGTTTATTGAGAAAAGGTCATGTGGTAATCGATTAACAACGTGGTCAGGAATATCACCATTTTCCAATTTGAACGAACAGCTAATTAATTGAGATCGCTTTTTCCATTCTCTTTTTATCGTGTAGTTTCTTTTATTCTTTTGAATAAAATCTTGCATTTTCTGTTCAAAATTCCTACAATCAGACAGAACAGGAAAAATGCCGAAAACATTAACGAGATTTTAGAAATAGAATCGGGCATTTTTATATCAAAAGAAGAGAAGAAACAAAAGATCAATTTTGTTGGCACGTTGCTGTTTTATTCTATTTCTTATTCCTTTTCTCATTCGTTGTGGACACTTGCCTGAATTACCTCAATTTACTCCCACAAAACTATTTTTGCTGAAAATTGTGCTTTTTAAATGATTTTAATCACCTCTGAGTGCATCGATGTGTATTATCGTTACTCCCCTCTCACACATACGTTCTTGCTTGGTTTCTCTGATTAAATTTTATTGGATATTGTGCTTAGTCTCACCATGTCATGCTTTTCCATTTGTGGTCTCACAAAACAGCGTTGATCATCCAATGAATGTAAATAGAAAATGGTAAGAATAGGTTGAATTCATTTTAATTCATTTGAATCACTTGGATTCTGGCTTCGTTTTTATTTAATTTGAAATCATCACCGTTTTGTTTGTTACAGGCTTTTGTTAGTTTTCCTCTGCCGAAGAGAATAAAAAGGTTACATAATTCTGTCTTTTCATCCTTTTACAATCTGTCTGTCCACATGATATATCCAAAACTTCTCCATGAGTTCCAATGGAATTTAATAGAAGGATGGGGATAAGTAAAGAAGGAATGGTGTAATTCGGGGCGGATCCAGGAATATTTTATTGAATAAAAGATAGTTTTCCATTTTTTTCATACTTTTATGCATGCAATAATGACAGCTCACACGATATCACCGAAGTTTGACAAGGAATGTCAATGACATTTTATGATAGGGTGGGTGATAGGTTCCGGAAGAAGTGGGTGAATTTTAGGATGGATTCATGCAATATTACTTACCCCTGAGCATGGCAATGGTAGAGGTACACTTTCTACTTTGCTACAAACTTTTACGCAGCCATTCCTTTTAGATTAAAACTTTACTGTTTCCATACAAGGCATTTGAAAAAGAATGCATCCTCTTGGAAAAAGTATCTCAACAGAAATTGCCATGTGACCAATGTCTTTTGGCAGTATTCTTTGTTAGGGATGATCAACTAAAATTTTTTCCCTCACTTTTTGTGTAGTGATCACTGGAAAAAGTCTTAATCATCATAGAACAGGCTGGCATAAAATGAGAGATCAGTTTAGCATAAACCTAGATTGCAAATTGGACCCCCACAAAAATCTACTACCGAGGATTATTTGGAAAAAAAAAGGGATAAGAACGTTTATAGACATAATAAGGAGTGATTGTTTAAGTTTTCAGCCCTCTAGCTACATTGGTGCGGCCCGTACGTGTAATACATACATAGCCAGTCAGCCAGCCAGCCAGCCAGCCAGCCAACAAACCCGTCAAACCTATGATGATAGTTTTTGTTCAACGGTTTTCAAATAGTTACCTTAGAAAATATCATAGCTTCTCCCACTCAAGAACTCACACATTAAAACCTATCGTGGGGCCCAAGAAGGAGAAAATGTCTTTCTTAGACATAATTCAGCCCTCTAGCAGCATGAATTCTGTACGCACAACACGTAAATATAATTATAAATTATAATTATAAATTATAAAGATAAATCACCAGCTTTCCAACCATACGCACAAAATTACTGAAGAAACCTATGTTGACAGCTTTGACTGATGTTTTCTAAAATTTGCATAGTGTTATACGAAAATTCGATAACTATCAGAAAAAAGACTGAAATAACAAATAAGTGTTGGAAAAAGATTCACTGCTACTCAAGATGCTTCATAAACAGTAGCTCTCCATTATGAATTATTCATTGAGATTCAAACCCCAATTCATATATATTAGTGACTCATTGCTTATATCTGAATACCTAGGGAAATCAAATATGGGCACTTGATTTTGCTACAAACCTACTTCCTCTCTTTCACTTTGACTTTGACACACACTCTTTCTCTTTCTATATATATATATATATACACACACACAGGTGAGAATTATGAATTGCATTATATTATACAGAAACCTTTTTTGGAAATGATCTCCGGTCCTTACTCTATTATTACATAACTCAATTTAAACAGCATAAATCGAATAAACAATTAAATAGAATGGAGCTGCTGTAAGAAATCGAACCTGCCAATGATAGAGTAGCTGCTTTCACGTAGCGATGATCTTACCATTGAGCTAAACAAACACCATAATTGTTCGTTCATTTACGATTAAAATCATGGTATCAATTTCCCAGAAGTAAAGATTTTTGAAAATTAGAATTTGATGTCCTAGCCATCACTGCTCTGCTCTGTAAGAGACCTGCAGGATAAATTAAGTATTACTCTATATTATATATGGTAAGCACTTTTGATTTTACTCTATATCATCATCATTAGTCTTTCCACGTCCGTCGTTGGACATGGACCTTCCCCTGGATTCGCCACACTTCTCATGGGCGTCGTTTCTCAATTTGTCTAGCTCGTCCCTCCAACTAATATTCTACCGGCCTCAGTTGCACGTGTGATCTTGGGGGATCCATGTCGTGAGTCACGATGTCCATCGGTTGTCTGAGTTTTTTAATGGATTCTATGATGTCTCTGACTCTTGTCTTTTTCTGGATGTGTTGTGCTGTCTTGTGGTCTCTCCATGTGAGGCCCAGCATAATTCTTTCATGGGTACATTGCATGGTTCTCAATTTGTGGACCTGTCTCTTGATTAGGTTCCATGTTTCAGCTCCATAAGTGACTATTGGGAGGATGCATTGGTTATACACCCTTCAATTTAGGATTAATAGGATCTTCTTACTTTTGAAGGTTGAGCTTGCTCTGCCAAGGGCTTGCCACCCTACTGTGATTCTTTGCTTGATTTTTTCTTTTTTTGAGGGTTTCATGAAGATTCATTGTCTTAGGTAGATGTGGTGATCTACTTTCTCCTGTTCTATGTCCTCAATTTTGATCTTAATGTTCTTAGCTCCGATGTGGTTGTTGCACATGATCTTCGTCTTGCTGAAGTTCATGTGTAGGCCGACTTTCTTGCTCTCTCCATTTAGTTCATCTATCACTAGTTGGAGGTCGTGTAGGTTCTCGGCGAAAAGGGCTTACTCTACTTTTTTTTTATCGTAATTCTTTTATCAAAATCGTTCATACAAATAGTTGTGTCTTTTTTATTGTATAAAAATGAGTCCTTGTAATTTATATATATATATATATATATATATATATATATATATATATATATATATATATATATATATATATATATATATATATATATATATATGTATATTACTTTGCCTACTGAGATCATACAATAACAAATCTCTCTAAATTTTTTTGAGTCCTTCAAGGAGTCACACACGGAGCCCTCAAATATCTAGCTACGTCACTGCTTTTTTAAAGGTCTGCATACTCAACAAGGCCACGCACTCACACTTTTAAAAGCTTATGACCCTCCCCGTAAAATATTTCTGGTCCACCAGGGGTCCACCTCTCTCCAAATTGAACCTTTGCACTTACTGTCAGAGGCATGTAAACTGGGCCCCCAAATCCCCAGCTGCATCCCAAGGAACATTGCATGGGAAGTGACTGATGTGAATATACTTTAGTTAAATGTATTTTATTTATATTTTCTTTTATGATTTACGCATTAACGCCGTTGTTATTGCAGTTTTGAAAATTCAAATATGTTTTACATGAAATTCGTCGACAGTGTCTGTCTTCATTCCTAACATTCCTCGTATGTTTTCCATCTATCAACTTTTGGCCGGTTGGGTTTTATGGTTTTGTTGATCTTTGATCTTTTTAAGAATCTTTTTGTGCATAAAGATTTTCTTTCATCTTGAAGACAAAGAAGAAAGACAGGTCAGAAGATTCATATTCTAATTTATTCATTTGAGCTGTAGAAAAATACTTTCATGAAATCTTTTCATCTTTTATTGTCAAACTTCCAGAGTGGGCTTTATCATCGCAATTAGTCGGATGTGGAATTTAAGATGAGTTCATTTCAGACATGAATAACAGAGAGAGAGAGAGAGAGAGAGAGACAGAGAGAGAGAGAAAGAGAGAGAGAGAGACAGAGAGAGAGAGAGAGAGAGAGAGAGAGAGAGAGAGAGATTCTGTGACGTCATGTCGTGTCAACTTGCATTTCCCAGTATATTTTTTTCTGTAAATATTGAATTTCTATTATGAGAATTTTTTTTAATATAAAAATTATATACATATATATATATATATATATATATATATATATATATATATATATATATATATATATATATATATATATATATATATATATATATATATAGATAGATAGATAGATATCCTACTTCAGGGTAACGAAACTGGACACTAAGTGAGGCAGGATTTAAGCGATATATTTTTTCACACAGAAATTCCTCACCCACTAGTGCTCTATTCCTATGGAAGAGCATTGCATATATATATATATATATATATATATATATATATATATATATATAATTTTCTCCCCGATGAAAACTACCTTGCAACTAAGAACGTCATTAAAACATTTAATATAATAATACAAGTATTTTAAAACGGCAATGAATATTTGTATATGTTCTAGAGAACCGCTTTCGACCGTGTTTTTTTATAATTAAAACTAAATTAAAAATATCTGTAGTGTTTCCATGCTGCAATGGTCAAGGGCGTTCCAGCCAAATTGGTAAATTTTGGGATCGAATTCAACTGGGAGTATGACATTTTTTCCCTTGCTTTCGAAGCCAGTGGTGGATCAAGTATTTGTCTGACTTGGCCATTCCTTTCTGTCCTTATTTCAATGCCAGAGGCGGCTTAATCATTAGGCTGAGTTCAAACTGTAAAACCTCTTACAACTGAGTTTTGACTTTATTTTCGTATGCAACAATAACGGATGAAAATGACGAGAACAAAAACAAGCGACGTCATGCACAAATAACAGTGAGTCAAAAACTGATAACGAATTCACTCCCACCTCTGAAAGCCTACTCAGGTTGACTTGTTCATTTGCAGGAATTATCAACTGAGGAGTTTAAATGAGACAAGAATTTTTGGAATAATATTGTGTGGAGAAATGAATTCTGTTTTGTTTACTTTTTAGATTTTAATGAAACAAAGTAGTTTGACCTTTGCACAGCAAAGCTTGCTTTAGTTTATTTTCAATGAAAAAAAAAACACAACAAAAACATCTAATAAAATTCAACTAGAGATTGTCCCTGCATTTGGAAAGTTTGCTTCACGGCACATTTTAGAAAAAAATGACATTAATTTTTTTTACATAAAGCTGTTATAGAAGCAGCACATGATTCCCCCCTGCTAATCTACACCCAGTTTCCTTTCAGCCTCATATACCATCTTCACCATTTTTGGGGCTGGGAACTCTCAAAATGTTCCCAATATAAATTAATGGGAACCACTTGTTCGCTTTATGCTATTTCGGTTAACGAAAGGCATTTATAGGAATGTTCCACTTGGATGGGGGGCCCGTATATATGTGTTATGTAATTAGAATGAAAACTAATGAAGAATTTCTGTATTGAAGAAACATTCAATGGAACAGAACATTGTTGCTTGCATACATACATTATTTTTCTATCTGAAATCAAAAAATAAATAGAAAATGATACATTTTTTTACTCAAATTTGAACTCAAAAAATGTTTACGATTGAAGATGTATCTCCAGATTATGAATTGTTTTTGACAAATGAGTGATAAAAAACAATTATAACACGTCATATTGCAAAAAAAAGTAAAACTAACTCATATGATAAATTTCAAACAATCAGAAGAATGATTTGGGAAGGAAATTACTCCTCATTTCATAAATATCATTTATTTGACTGTGTATAATTTCTTTGATGATTTCTTTTGCTTTTTTTTATAGGAACTTTCAATTCATTTTAAGAAAACAAAAAGCATTGATAATATTGATGACCGTTTCATTAAATGATTAGTTTATTTGTCTGAGCCAGGGGTGGGTAAACATTCTATTAGGCGAGACGTATTAGAATTTTTGTTTTATTTCTTGTGGTCAAAGCAAATACAAATGAATCAATGATAAAACAAGGCAGTTGAAACCTATTGCTGTTTGATTATTTTGATATTTTCAATATAGGAGTATATACCTACTTAAAATTCCATCAGTCAATGGGTGCTATAAATTTGTTTTGGGAGAGGAGGTCAAAACATTGTTTAAATGTAGTTCAAATTTGGTGTTTACTGATAGAACAGCCAGGGGTGTGGTGCTAATATATTTTCAGCTATAAAACATTGATTCCTTTGAAGCCATTGCTAAAAGACACTTTGTTCTATTTTTTCTGAATTTTATTGTTCGCAAAGATATATTAGGAAAGAAAAAGAATAGTTGTTTGCAAAGTCATATGATGAAGTCGGCAGGGTTGATAAAACGAAGCCAGGGGTCGGATTTAGCCTGTAGGTCGTAGTTTGCTGACCCCTGATCTAACCAAAACCATTTAATTTCATGTACAAATAAAACTTGCTACCTTGGGGTATGGCTCGCGCAGCTTTGCTGAACATAGGTCTAGAGCTGCCGTCTTTCATTTTTACCTAGCTTGAATTAGTCTGAGTTCAGGTTACAATTGTCAGACTCAAGTGCAGATCAAAATCATTTCGGTAGGCTAAAGACTATGAAACAAAATTACTAACCATAGCTACTGAATAACTGACATCGATCAAAAGCAGTTCTCTCATTTTTATCTAGACTGTCTAGACTGATAGTGTTACCGTTGTAAGATATATGGTTCAGATTGAGCTCACTCCATCAGCGTATGGTCTATCAAATAAGTTTGTTAACTGTCGTTCTAGAGTTAGTGTATACTATCTAACAGTCTGTATATTGCCTGTGATAAATGGTTTCTATTTCTACCGTAATCACTTTCAACAGATTTTATTGCAATAAAATTCAACAAAATAATGAGCAAGCCTGCCCGTTACAGGAAGAAACTTCACCTCTACTCCCATTCCGACTGAAGATGATTATCGCAATATTATATATATATATATATATATATATATATATATATATATATATATATATATATAGCGAAGTAATCATTTATATCATATAAAAATATCGAAAACGCCATTCAATCTAAAATTCGCTAACCATATATCATTATTTACAAATGAAAAATGTAAAACTAGTACATCACTCTCGACATATTATTGGGTACTGATTGATAGCAAACTCAAACCTACAGTAAAATGGAAAATATCAAAACAAACATACATATGCCAAAATATTGAAATCCCATGATACTTACACTTGAATGAGGAATTGGAAATCTTTACTTTTTGTCAATAGAACCAAAAGACCTAAAAGACAAAATCATTAAGCAGAAAAAACGAAATAGTGTTAAAATGCCGGTATCGCTCAAAATCTTTATTAAAGAATATACCTCTGTCACCAACATATAGATATACCAAAAATAACCACCATGAATATCTTATTCAATTAACCACCCCAAAGAACAGCCCAATAACCATAATTATCTCGTGAAAATTATCATGTGAAAATAGCCCCAAATCCAAAATGATCAAATTAACAACTAAGGTCATATAAAAAGGGAACTTTTACTTTGGGAAACGGATTCAAATGAGTAAAATACTCTCAGAGAGGAAACATACCACAAATGTTTTGATAGATCAACTACACACTGATAACAAAAATGTCTTCACAAAATCCTCCTAATTTATAACTACCGGCAAGCATAGTATCACCACTAAATAAAACAAGATACATAACAAGCAATGATCAACCATTGAACAAAAATATATAAAAATATATTTGAACAAAATAAAAGAAAGATCGTACCAACCGGAATTATAACCCTCTCCTCTATAAATACTTCCAAAGTAGGAATCTAAAATTTACTGAATAATTTGCCTGAAGAATCCTGAACTGGTCAGAAACGTGAAATTCTTTATGTAGCGAATTCTTACTCCATTACATCTTAAGCTCTAATCCAAATCAACTTAATGTGTAATGTTGAATGTATCGATCACTTTATGAAATGAACTCATCATACATCAGTTATTATATTATATTGCATTACTGATTTGTATTGTATGTATATTTATCTTGAATATATATGTATAATACAAATCAGTAATACAATATAATATAATACAATAACTGATGTATGATTGGTTTATTTCAAAAAGTACTTGATACATTCAACATTAAACATTGAGTTGATTTAGAGAAGAACTTAGAACATAATGGTACGAGAATTTGCTACAATATCATTACATTTTCTAGCATCATCCAAGTTGACTTTTAGTCCCATACCATGTGTAGCTTAAGGTGGCCAAAAGTGCCAAGTGTAAAACAACCAGTGAGGATCAAACTCAGCATCGAAGTGATATTATCTTATCATAATCCTTCTATTCATTGCTCTAATTGCCGTTGGTTCATGATATCAAAACGTTTCTAATTTTCCTGAAAAGAAAGGTTGTCAAAACCTAGCCCCAGTTAGAGGCTGGAGTTGTTTTTTTTGTGACCACAACATTGAAAACAAGAATAAACCTCACCTAATATAGGGGAGTAACCTTTTTACTGTTTGTTTCTCCTGTCACGTTAAACCAAAGCAAATAATAATCAACACTCACTTATCGTGATTTGATAACACAACAAAACTCTCTGACTAATCCAATAAGACGAGGCCAACATATCAACTTGATATCATGTTACTGCTACAAGGGCTTATATCATTCTAATAAATAAATGCATTTGTACTTTTATTAATATACATGTGTGCGTGTGTTTGTGTGTGTGCGTGTTTGTATGGTACCAACGTTGCCCAGGAACAACAATAAAAACTCCATAGAGGCATGGTCTCTTCAAATATAACAGATTCATTTTTCGGAGAAACTGAGAATGGAATTAATTAATGGATTTGGCACCTCAAAACGGACCATCCAATTAAAATCATGCCCATGTTTTATTGCTGGGTATTGGTTTGGATAAGAGGTAGTTTTAGGCTTTTTGCGCCGAGAAAAACATGTTTTATTGTCAGTTTAGGGTTACACTCCTTACAAGAATCTATCAAACTGGCATAAGCGCTGACAGGAAAGTGAACTTTATGCCCATTATGTCTGATGGAAAGTATGGGTACAGCTTCTTATTATAATTACATTGTAGATATGACATCATCTTATAAAACCTTTAAGTATTTCCCTTTCTAAAAAGCAACAAGATTCGAAGATCTAATAAATCATCTAATACTTAAACAGACGGAAGATTTGAAGATTTTACTCATTATATCTACAAAATCAGTTTTTTTCAGAATCCTATCTCCTGAATATTTCCTCAAAATGATCACTAGTGTTCATCAGCATTCGTGTCTGTTCTTTGAAAATTCAAACTTTATTAGTGATTACTGCCCAACAAAATACGAGAGAAATAATAACTCATCAACCGTGTGATTGTAATGTCTCCAATCTTCACTAGGTGGGTATGTGTATCCACTTTTGTCCGTCCCGATTCTGCATGTCGATCGGCACTGATGACCTATGGCAAGCAAAGCTTTATAAATTTGGATAGACGCATGTAAAGATAAGTAAGTCTATTACATAACTAAATGGCTTGCATGATGATTTATTAACAATATCATCCGAGAGGAAACAATAAAATAACCCTCAAACAGACAGACACTGAACAAAACATACTGATATAAATACAAAGACTGTGAATTCCGAAAATATTCATTACACTAAGTGATAAAAGAAAAATGAAACGTTCCTTACTGTAACTGGAAAATTATCTTGTGCTCTCTAATTTTGTTTTCAAGTCCAAAATGCTTTGAAGAATCTAGAGAAAAATGGTTTCGTTCATAGTCGTTCAAGAATAAATGAAGAAAAAAAGATGAAAAATACGAAAAATCCTCTCAACAGATGAAACGTTATCAAAAGGAGCCCACTTCAATCAGAGAGTTGAAATAAATTTACTATCAAAAAGAAGAACCTTCTGAGGTTTGAAAAAAGAAGTAATTTCAGGGAGAAAAAACTTTTATGAGTTCAGTCCTATATAATGCATCGATTAGAAGGTTTTGAAATGGATCAAAGTTACCGAGGAACATCTTTTTATCTGTTAAATACGAACAACAACAATAGGAAACGCCAATTTACAATGAATGGAAAATTCGTTTCTTTGGTTGGAGTAGCAGGAAAACAACTTTTTTTTAACTCTTCAATTTTTTCCATCAATGAAGTCTACCAAAACCCACCTCGTCACTCATTTCTGAGCATCGAATCAATAGTCTACCCATTCCGAACTGTAGCCCTCTCCAAATTCTCAAAGATAAAATCCATCTGAAGGAGAGCATCTGTAAATTGAATCGAACCAAAATAATTCTTCCTCACAGATTATTCCAGTGGTCGAAAAGCATCTAAAGGTTTTACTGTGTGACTTTCTACATCTTGTTCTTGTACTGAACAACTAGTGTTTATAAGATCAATTGTACCGTACTTTCTTTTCCTTTGCCGGATGTTTACGTCCAAATGTCATTCAATGTTCCTCGAAAGATATGTCAGACTTTTGCTTCTTCATTCGAGGCTTAAGCACCGATTCAAAGCCAAAAAACAATAGGGAAAGAATATTATTCTTGACAGGGTCTTATGCTCTCTTGATCAATTCTTTGAGATATCTTTATTTCGGTATCTTTTCTTTCTTTTGTTTCCTATTTCTTTTCTTTCTTTTTCGTTTTTCATTCCAATGTTTATTTTTTCTTTTCAGCAGCTTTCTTCTGTTTTTCTTTTTCTCTTTTTTTCCCAATCTATTTTTTCTTGTTCTCTCGCCTTCTTCATTTTTCCTTCTTATTCCTGCAGCCTATTTTTTTGCCATTTTTTAATCCTTACCTTTTCTTCTTGCTTTTTTTTCTTCTCTCTCTTTTATCTTTCTTTTCTTTTTCCTTCTCCTTTTCCTTTTACTCTCAGTTCATTCCCATTTTTTCTTCATCACTTATTTTTTTCGTTTCCTTTCTTTTTATTTTACTCTACTTTTAACTTTTTCTTTTCTTTTTTTTCTTATTCCAACGTCCCTCTTTCGTTTTAAGCATCTTTTTTTCTCTCTCTTTCTCTTTTCAGGAATTTATTTCAGTCATTTTCAGCCATCCCACTCCTTTAATCTTGTTTTCATTTTTCTCTCTTTTTTCCCCCTAACGTATATATCTTGTTTCTTTATATTTAACTTTTCACTTTTATTTTCCCCATTCGTTTCGTTGTTTTCTCCTTTTCTCTTCCTTAAAACTGCTCACGTCTTATCTTTGATCTTTCAAAATATTTTTCATTTTTCTTTAAAAAGAGAAGTGTCGGCAAATACGGGTATATACTGCGTGGATTCAGGGTGGTCAACGATGACAATTCCTTCACTGGTGAACATCTTTGCAGAACACAAAACTCAACTGGTTTAGTCACTGGAGAACAATCTACGTTGTTTTAAACATATATCAATAAAGAAAGGTACTTCAGAGAATGTCAAGTGTTTTGCTGACCCACATATCCTTTCGGACCAAACGATTGTCTTCAAGTGGTGTTTGTCACCGGAAACAATATTTGTTTATTTCCATGGCTCAGTCAATTTTGGTTCAGAACGTATGTTATCTACATCTTAGTCAAGAGACCTTCCCTACATACAGCTGTTTATAGCCTGTGGACAATAGAGTACACCAAGAATCGAGGCAGCAGTTGTTACTTTCATCTGGAGAGGAGAGATCCTCCATTTTTGTCTCGCACCCCAACCAACTTTCTTGTCTCCGTCAATTTCCCTCACTTTGTACTTTGCATCTACTGCGTTGGATCTTCTGACATAATTCATAAGCCACTCAACACTGAGGTTGAGAAAAAGAGAAATGTACAAGACTCTAAATTGTAAGTACGGCATTTTCTTCTTTTTCATCTTTTAACTATACACCTTTCTCCTCAGTAACTCATTACGCAAAAGAAGTTTTTGCCTTGAATTTTACTAAATATTTTGCATCAGTAACAATTTTCCTCTCTCTTTGAAATCTCAATTAATTCTACGCATAATTTATCAATTTTATTTTGTCATTACGTCAAGTTGACTATTTGTTCTTAGTCTTATCTCTTTTCATATTTCTCGATCACTTTTCAAAGAATTCTTGGCAATATTTGTTCTGACTGGGTCAAAAGACAGTTTCCATTTTGAATAGCTAAAGTTGGTTAGGTTAATCAACGACAAACTTGAGAGATGTATCTTCAGAGTGAGAAGAATAGCGTTATTTAAAGAACAGTAATTCAAAGTCAAAATAATCCAATGACTTTTCCCTCACTATTGTATTAATATCTGATCAATACGTTGCATAATTAACCTTTTTGGGTTTACGATGTCAGAGAATGAAATGTAGGAGAAAAAATGATGATGATGGTGATGCTGCTGCTGCTGCTGATGTTGAAAAATTAAATCTAGAAGGAAAAGATGATGAAGGTTTTGATGATGAAGTGACAGAAACGACGACGATCATGATATTGATTAGAAGAAGGAAAAAAGAAGAAGGAGACGACGATGATGATAATGGCATGGTAAAAATATGACGAAAATAAAGAATGCATTAACAAAATTATCAGTCGATATCATTGCACGATTTTACTTACCTGAACTGATGCAACGAGTTTAACAAAATATACTTTATTGATGAATAAATAGAACGGTTTCATCACAATCCACTAATTAAATCATAACATCTGTTTTTAATTAATCGAAATTGTCACGATTTTAACTCTGGTACGGACATTAGCTGCCAGATGACATACTATGACATGGTCTCAATCTCACCCCAAGCAGATCTCATCCTGCCAACATCTTCTATGCCCAGGTTGTGCCTTCAAAGATTCGCAAAAGAGATACTGGCGACAATGGTTGAAACTTGTTCGAGCTAAGCTGATCTGGTCATAAACAAAGACACCAAATGGAGAGGACGCTTGGTTATAAAATGCTAAAAAATATATTTATTCACTTGAACTGCACGAACTCATATAATCAGTCTTCTTCACAATGCAAGTGTTTCCAAGTTTTTCGATTCCGGATGTGGATGAAAAAGCATATCAGCAGGGCTCCGGTTCAAAGGTTGCGGACCTCACGGCCTTCTGTCCTTAGCGATGATTATGGCGGCGATTTTGGCAATTCTCCCTCAATCTCTAAAACTTAAGACATTTATGGAGTAAAGGGTTTTACAATGACCAATCAAAAATTAACATCTACTTTCATATCAAATGTTGCGCTGTGCATTATACATTAGTCAGAATAGAAAAGATTAACTGATTATCAAAATGTGTTGCATACTTAGAGATCTTGAGCCAAACAGCTGGGCGTCCTTGATTAATAGGTTACCATAAACATTATCTGTAGTTGGCACTAAATGTTGATATGACAAATCTGGTGATTTTGGAATCTATAAGTTAAATTTTGGTGTGAATTATCTTTAACGTGTGTTATGAATGCAAATTCTATATGCTTGTAAAATCCTTGACACTCATAGTGTCATAATACTAATGGGCCGAAAGCAAACTCGCGACAAGACGTCCCAATTTTAAGCATTAAGTATGTCAGCTTATTTTGGATACATCGGGAGAGAAGAGACAATACAACAATGCAGCTTACAACCTGGACAGGCAGAATTAAAAAAATGATATTTGAGGTAACATAATAATAGGATTTTACATATCACTGAGTGTCGCAGTGAGTCTAGGGAGAATGTTCAAAATACTTACAAAATGAACATCATTCAAAAATAAAGAGAACAGCTTTATCAGCTTCGTTTATACTTATTTCCTGAATCTATAAGATATATTGTTACACAATTATTTTCAAACAAAGAATTTTGTGAAAAATCGTTAAATATTCCAGTAGTTTCGTGGAATCCCTGGAGATTTTGTAAAAAACCCTTGACACTTCAGTAATTTTATGATCACTAGTTTAACAGTGTACAAATAGAATGAGTTCGATCCCCGCTTGACGTCCCACTACTGTGGCCTTGTGTCAACTAACTTAATCTTCATGAATATAAAGTATATTTTGTTTCAGTATTTACAATTAATGTTCTGCCAAGTTTGACACAAGGCCAGTGAAATTTTACTTTCAGATAAAAATGTTAAGAGAATAACTTGAGAAGTATTAGCATAGATCTGATGTATTTGTTAGACATACTAGAGAGTACTTGTTTAAATTTTCGGACCTCTACTTCAATTGTTGCAACCTTTACACGTGACAGATACACACTTACATACATAGCCAGCTAGCAAGAGTCACTTAAAAACTGATGGAACGTATGTTGACAGTTTTTGTTGATGATTTCTAAGAGACTTTCCTGAAAAGTCCACTACTGGAAGTATAATATCTGGAAAATTTTCCTTCGAAATAACCAGGGAGCGCAAAAAAAAACAAACAAAAACAAACAAACAAAAAACAGACAATCTTGAAGGAATTCTATCAAGATCAACGAAATGAGGGTGGGTGAGGGTACTTCAAGTAAAGACAGAGTTGAGACACCGTGAACCGAAACTGTCAACATATGTGTTTTTTCATTTTTCAAGTCAATCCAGCTGGCTATGTATGTATGTCGGTATGTGTGAATATATGTACGTATGTATGTATGTATGTTTGTATGTATGTATGTATGTATCACACATACCAGACATATCGAGCCAGAGGGCTGAAAATCTAAACAATAACTCCTTATAATGTCTAGGAAAAACGCTTTTTGTTTTTGAGAATTCTTCTTCCGAGATAGGTTTATAAAGAGATGATTCAATTTACTACGCAGATTAATGCTAAATCGACCATTTACTTTGTGTCCTACTGTTTTCCTAAAAAAGAATTACTTATTCATTGATCACCTTTCCTTCAAATCTTTCGAATGATCATCCCCAACACGACAAGTTGTCAAAAGACATTGGTCATGTGACAGTTTCTTTTGAGTCACTAACCAGGCCTAATTTCTTTTTATCAATTTAAGCTTATTCTGTCTATCCAACATGTTTCTATTTAGCCAAAGTTAATTCTTTACCTATGCTTTTAAAATCACATTAAAAGGTAGACACGACTTTTTGCCTGCAGTACACACTTATGTTTGACTCAGAGAAATGAAATAAAGTAAATTGAAAGAGCATAACTTTGAAAACCTTTGATCGACACATCAGGAGAAAACCTAACGTTTTCTGGTTTTCAATACACATCGCCGCCATCTTTGAAATATTCATTTTTGTTCAGTGTTAGAAAGCATCAACCAAAACTGTCACCAAACGTGTCTACATTGGTTTCTTCAGTTCTATGTATGATGCTTACAGGCCACACCAATTGAGCTACAGGGCTCAAAAATCTAATATTTACTCATTATTGTGTCTAGAAAAAAAAAGTTTCTTTTTGTTTTGAAAAAATTATCCCCGTAATGTTTTTAGTGGGGGTTCAACTTACAATGTAAGTATATGCAAAATTGGTTTATTGGTTTGTATCAAGTAGTGTTCACGCTTATTTTTTTTGTTTGTTGTCTGTTTTTTTTAAAAATTCAGACTTTTTTTCAATGATAACCACCCAACAGAGGACAAGAGAAGTAATTTTTTTTATCTCATTGATCTACCTTTTTGATTTTTAACTGATCACTCCCAACACAGCAATCAGCCCCAAAACGTTGGTCATGTGACAGTTTCTGTTGAGTGTGCACACGGATCCGTTTTTTTAAAGATTACAACTTTTGTTGACATTCACCTTCCGCTTGGCACATGTAATCTTTGAAAACTATCTTTTCTGTTTCTTTCTTATGTCTAAGCGGGCTTATGTCATGTAACAGAATATGATGGGGTCGGTATATATTACGTATCCATAAGATAGATAATCAAATTCTTATTTAGCATCTTTGAAAAGACTTGGAATCAATTACCTTTTGACATCCAGAATATTTGAATGTGAAAGGACCACTCAAACTCAGTTGAATAAAAATTGCACAGAATAGGATAGAGAAGTTCCCCACCAAAATCATAACAGTGAAATACAAAAAATTAGATATCGGATATATTTATGAATTGATGACCGATCACAGGCCGGCTTTCAGCTGACGAATTTTGTTTTGTCTGGGAGCCGAGCAATTTAATATATAAACAATGATAACCGAAGATTCATCGGAGTCTCTAGCCACATATACACATACATTTACCTGCATGCACAAAACACTCTTGCATTCACGGACATTCACTTACAGCAAGCAACCATGAATAAATATATATATATCAAATGCCATTTGTATAAATGCAAGTATCAGATGTTTATATTAGGAATCGTCAAACAAAACTGTCACTAAACCTGTTTTCAATCGATCTACCTGGCTGGGTGGCAACTGGCTATGTATAAATGTATGTATCACACAAACAGACTGCATTAAAAAGCTAAAGGGTTGATATTTACAATATTTACTTCTTATTATGTCGAGAACAAACGTTTTTATTTGTTTTATTCAAAATTCTCCCCAAATAGTTTTGTGATTGAGTTCAATTTACAATGTAGGTTTATGATAAATTAGCCACTTGTGTGTACCCACTTGTTTTTTTTTGGAAATTCGGACTTTTTTTAGTGATCACTGCCCAACATGAGGCGGGACAAGTGACAGCTTTTCGAAAGTTCACCCCCCCCCAGAACAACATACTGCCAAAAGACGTTGGTCATATGGCAGTTTTTTATAGAATGACTTACCAGACCTATTATTATTATTATTATTATCATCATCATCATTATTATCATCATCATCATCATCATCATCATTATTATTATCATCATCATCATCATCATCATCATCATTATTATTATTATTATTAATCACAAGTAATAAAAAAGTTAATGGCTACAAACATATGATATATGCATTGTAGAACTCCCCTCTTCCAGAATATGTAGGTTAGCTTTTATGAAAACCTTCATAAAATCGACTTCAGCGCTGATATATTCGAGACATCCGTGCGAATAATTCACTATTCGTAGTAGCACTTTCTTCGAGATTTTTGGCCATTACTACTGTTAAGAGGTGAAACCTCACTTGGTGTCCAATTACTGTGGTCTGTGTGAAACTAAGCTTCACTCAGTAAATATATACAGGAGTAGAATATACTTGATATGTTCTGAGTTTAGGTAATCACGACGCCACAGTTGCAAGGCACCCTGTGGATATCGATCTCATCAGGAAATCAATTGTCAGCACCACAAGTTCAATAACAATTTTACCGTTTGAAAAAGTAGGGATTTTATAAGTATTCTGATATGTTCAGGAATTTCACAAAATCCTGATAGATTTCATGATATCACTAGTCATTAGTCGTTTCTACATCTAAAGGGCATTTTACAATTCTGTAAAATGTTTCAATGTAAATACAACGCAGCCACATATGAGAAAATTATGTAAAAATGAAATTTGTATGAATAATTCACTCTCTTTGAGATTCTTCCTGAATTATTTTGGGCTGAAGTTTTATCAGGGGTTCATTGCCTCTCCTCCACCCTGCGACAAGTAACAACGTCAAATCAGTAAGAAAAAATAGAGACAATAGATTTCGATATTTTGGGTTACGTCTAGATACCAGAAATTGCTATTCTGATGATTTTAAATAAAACGATATTTATATTCAAGCTCTTCAACTGAACATGAGTTTAGCAATAAATGGGAAGAAATTGGCATTTTATCAATCGATTCCGATAGGAAGAGGTTATAATGTCACAGCGGAAATTATTTCACTGCAGAAGTAATTGCTAGTGAGTCAGTTCAAGTAGGTTTCTCAAATAAAATGCCACATTATATTGCTTTATATAACTACTTTATCAAATTTCAAATTTCTGTTTTTATGCATATTAATTAAATTAAGTATCCAATTTAGCATTATCACTACCTTGTAAATAGAACTTTCCTTATAAAACCTTTTTTTGTTCTTGAGACGAAACAAATCTTTGTATGGTTCAAAAGTCCGATGGATTGAATGCATCTGGAATCGAAAGGAAAACGATTCATTACAGTAAAACATTGACCGAATTACACCAAAACCTCACTACTGAAAGTATTCCTGTATTAGGAAAAATAAACTGTAGTTAGTTACTGCCACTTCGATATGACACTTCTGTTTGAGATACTGCTGAAATATAAACGATTTTCTTGACTAAACGACGAAAGAGTTCTTCGCACAACTGAAGGGAATGCTTTAATTTTATTAGGGGCACTTGCTTTTTAGATGCGTCCACACATCTCTATTAAACTCTTTTCAGTCTGTTGGTTGGTCCCAGTTACGCTTAACCGCACAAAGAGAAAGTACGGATATTTTGTGTTATATTTACCAGCTGCTATTATGTCATAAAAGGTGTGATGTCATAAACAAAGGTTGATACAACTTTTAAAAATGAGCATTTTTTACAGTGCTGCGAAGTGTCGTTTGTTATCAATAGATGCAATTGTTTGCAAAAACAGCGAAGATCAGTCAAGATTCTCAATTTCCATCAAATGTTATATATACTCATTTAAAGCCCTCTTATCAATTAAAATAACCATACACTAAGACTCCACAATAAAGAATTGATGATAATTATGCACTTACTTTGATTTGAACTTGCTAAATGTTTATGAGAAGCCAGATTTCCGTGTCAATCATTCTCACCTTTATGTCTCTCATCCTCCTCCTACCACGACCACAACTAGTAATGCTACTAATACTTCGTTTCGAACCCCTTTGAAATCGGAAATCATAGATACGGACGCATGGATGGTGACACATTGTTGAACTTATGGTTCTTGTTATATTCCATCATTGTTATCGTATTTTATCCGTCGTTGGATTTCAGTATTTACCGTATAAATTTTCCATTGATAGTACCGAGTAAAACTATTGCAATACCTGAGTATATCTGAAAATTTTCACCCTAAAATGGCTTAAATTTGACCCCTTGCAAATCTTTGATAAGGGCAATTGCTTTTTATATTTTAGTTGCATAGTGCCCGTCAAAAAATAAGGTGATTTTAAAGGTATGGGGGAATCATAGAAGCGTAAAACTATCTATTTGAAAAATGAGAATTGTATGTTTTTAACATAAGTTGAATCTCAAAAAACTTCATCAAAATTGAAACCGAAAATCAGTGTCATAGAAAAAAAATGGATTTCTGTTTTTTTTTTCATTCAACATATTTATTTATTCTTTTTGCTATAAAGATTGTCTCCGAACATTTTCCTAGTGACAGTCGAGTCTAAAAGACTTAAGTCGAAGATGAGAGACAAAAGGACAAAAAGTAGTTTATTGAGTGCGACATATCGGAAGGCACATATGTTGTGCGTCTTTCTCATTTCTTTCTTTCTCTTTCTTCTTTCTTGTAAATTTTAACGATCATAATCGTGATGGACTGAGACCCGTACTCTGACGAACCCTGCTTGTAGAAGTGCACACATAGATACAAAGCATTAACAGTCAGTCACAAAAGTTTTACTCTCTCTCTCTCTTTAATTATTTGATTAAAAGGAACACAGTAAAACCTTATTTTTCAAATATGTCTCTTTGACGTGAATACACAAACATATATACAAAGCAATTTGGTTAGAACAGTATTTATATATATAAAAAATAAGTGTTATTGTATTTTATCCGTCGTTGAAGTTGGGTATTTATCAAAGGGATTTTACATTAATTGTGCCAGGTGAAAAACATTACAACAATCAGGTGCACACCAGAAACGAGAATTTATCAAAGAATACAAATGCAACAATTTCAAAGTGGCCATAAACTGGGGTGGTTATTCACTTGATAGAAACTGTCAAGATGACCAACATCTGGAAGTATGCTCTGTTAGAGGCGATTAATTAAACGATTGGGAAAGTTGCTTCTCTAACCTTTTGTTAGCTTATAATCCCTTAAAAAGTCTGAATTTTCAAAAAAACAAATAACAAAAACAACCCCTCGCCCCTCCAAAACAAGCACATGCACAAATTGAGGGACCAATTTAGCATCAACTTTCCCAATTTTACCTCCACCAAAAACATATTCACGGGAGGTTCAACAAGCAATAAAATCATCTTTATCCAAGTGAATGTCGAGAATTTCAACCCTCTCTGACTCCACTGGTTCACATTGTTCATAGTCAGCTAGCAAGCAAGTCAGACCGATTTGAAAACGTAAGTTGACTGTTCTAATGGCAATTACGGTTTCTAATATGGGCAAACCAAAAGGTTCATGAGATAAAGCTTTAAGAAAAAGGCCAGATTTATCAGATTTGACGATAAAATAGCCAAAATAGCAACCCTCGATGAAAATGCTTGAACTTCTTTGTTAAGTGCAATTGTTTTTTTTATTTTTTTATTCTTTTATCATTTTAGAGAGTTTTATTCGTGGTTGGAGGTCCGTATTTATCGAAGGAATTTTTTTTCATTGATTGCACCGAGTGGAACAATAGAACTTAAATGATTCGCTGATTAAAAGTCTGTTTTTGAGTGTTCAAAGAAAAAGTCTTGAACGTCTCGGCGGGAGATTCATGAAAAAAGACGCTAATGAATGAGGCCCTCAGGAGAAATAATACTGCAAGAAAGTTGCTTAAAAAATTGAATCGATTAATACAAAAGTTATTTTTTCGAGAGTAATGGATCTCTTTCGTTTAAGTATAAGAAGCAGTCAACCAAAGCCTTTACTGAAACTGTCAAAATGGGTTTCTTCAGTTTTCAAATGGACCTAGCTGTCTGGCTGGTAGCGTGTGGAGTAATTAACAAGATAAGTCTATGCCAAATTGATCCCTGAGTTTGTGTCCCAAAGCATTCACTTTTAAAAAAAAATTAGACTTTTTTTGGAGTGATCACTTACCAACAAAACACAAGGGGAGTAACCTATTCATTGATCACCCCTTTTCCTCAATCTGTAAATTGATCATTCCCAAAAACACATTACTACCAAAAGATGTTGGTCACGTGGCGGTTTCTATTGAGTGACTAATCAGACCCGTTGTATTTACTGTCACTTTGGGGCTATTCCGTTTTTTAAAATTCTGTATTTAATTACTTCAACAAAGAATCAACTCCTAAAACGTTTTAAAAACACTTAGCAACAATTAATTGCTTTGCGTAAATGTGTGTATGTGGTCTGAAAGTGACTTGCTTTCTTTTGTAACATTCGTAGATTTGGTTAGTCACTCAATAAAAACTGTCACATGAACAAGTTTTTTGGGCAGCTTGCTGTTTTGAGGATCAATTTAAAGATTGGAAAAAATAATGAATAAGTTGCTTCTCTCATGTTTTGTTGAGTGGCGATCACTAAAAAATAAATGTGAATGCTGCTGGACAGCAACTTACGTACTAATTTAGCATTAACTCATGTGGTAAGTTGAACTCCCTTAGAAACAGAAAAGTGGTTTGAAAAATTAAAAAAAAAGTTTTTTCCAGATATAATAAGGAATATATGCTTGGATTAGCTAGATTTGATGTTGGAAATGAAAGATTTCGAAAGTCAGACAAATGATTTATGTTAATCAATAAATAAATACTGATGTATATTTTCCGTGACGCAGTAGCTTAGTGTGTTTATTTTGTGATCGAGGTTTGAATCCCCTTGGTAAATATTTGAAAAAAATTGTTAGTAAAGTTGGCGTCGAGTGTACTTGATAATATCAAAGAAAAAAAGGACCAACAAGAAAAGTGCACACCTGTACAAAGTGTTAATATGATTGTAAAAATTTTAAACAAAAATATTTACAATTATATCAACACATAATGCAACATACACGTTTTTTACTGGTTTCAATATGTGTTGGTGCACATATTTGTTTATATCTTAGAGTATCCATTTTTTGCCTTCAAAGTGAATAAACGAGCAGGGTCGACCCGAGCCTCTATCGACTATAAGCAAGTGGGGCTACTGCCTCTATGAAGTCCTAAGTAGAATTTGATTTAGGACCCGCCACTGCCTTTAAAGCGGTATCTGGTGGGAATTAGTTCGCTTATACATTGTTTTGGCTCCGAGATGAATTATTACTTGTTGATATCTACGTTTTTGTAGTCACCTCTGAGGGTGAAACATGGATTCAAACCAAAAGGTTGAATCTAAAACTAAGAACCATGCAACGTGGATAGGAGAGGGTCATACTTAACATCACAGGGACGGGTTACAAAGCTACACCTAATAATACAAACAGGTGTCAGGGATATCATTCATAAAAAAATTAGAAACTCAAATGGTAACGGGCAGATCATGTTGCAAGAATGTCAGCATTGCGATACAGTACGCCTTACAACATGTATCCCCAGAAATCACATGTGGAATTGTGTTTATAAATAATAGATTTTTTAAAGTTCAGAAAAATGTTGACTCTGCGATGCCCAAGATCGCCAAGTCTGGCGAACTTTGGAGAAGTTTTATGTCCAACGTTAAAAAGCTGCTGCTGCTGCTGCTCATGATGCTGATAATGAAACTTTCTTATTAGATGCATCACTTCAAAGATATCTCCATAGGATACAACTTCCCTCTGTAGGTTTGTGGGTAGTTTTAGGGTTAATGTTTAAGTTATGAAAGTAAATCATGGTACACAATTGTCAAGAATAGTTCACGTCTTCCATGCAAAATGGTGAATTTACACCTCTTCAATAAATAACAATCAATTTTCGTACATATTAGCTTGAAAGCATAAGATAATCACGTATGAACTGTATTAATGATTATTATATTCATGTAAATTAGTCCGAGGAAGAAGGATACACAATCAATATTCCCTAATGAGGGTCACATACGGAACTGAAACATATAATCTAACCAAAAGATTGACCCTCAAACAAAGAACCATGCAACTTGCACATGAGGGAATCATGATCAACCTCAAATGGAAAGACCATAAGACAGCACGGTATACCAGAGAAAAAACAGGTGTCCGAAACATCACAGAAACCGTTAGAGAACTCAAATGCCAATGGGCTGGACATGTTGCAAGAATGTTGAACAACTGCTGGACATCACGTATCACAATGTGGATACCTAGAGATCAGATGCAAGGCATTGGACGACAGAAGGTAAGATAGCGTGACGAACTAGATAAATTCAGGAAGTACTGGTTCCGCGACGCCCATAAATCCAGAAACTGAGCAAATCTTAGGGGAGGTCTATGTCAGATGACTGACGCTAGTAGACTGATGATGAGGATGATTAAATATAGATTTGAAAAAAATAATTCGAAAATTCTTCTAAAATCTTCAAACATTGAAAACAAAACAACTGGTTGATTAATCAATGGAAAACATTACAAAATTTTTTTGGCAGGATGATGTGTTAGGGATGATCAGTTATTAATTTTTTAAAAAGAGGTGATCGGTGAATATGTTACTTCTCTTGATTTTGTTTGGGCAGTATTAAAAAATCAAGCGGGCACGGACCAAGGGATCAATTTCACATAAGCTTACGTTGGATATTGGACCCTTCCCTGAAAACATATTTGGGAAGGGAGATTTTATTGTTGACATACTAAGGAGTGAATGTTAAAATTCCCAGCCTTCTAACTCTATTCTTGGGTCCTGTATGCGTGCTACGTAGATAGATAGATAGATAGATTGATAGATAGATAGATAGATAGATAGATAGATACATACATACATACATACATAGATACATAGATAGATAGATCAATAGATACATACATACATACATACATACATACATAGACAGCTAGCCAGCCTTACCAACTTGAAAACTGAAGAAACCTTTTTTGACAGATCTGGAGACATTTTTGATTAGCAGTTTCTAATCATGATATTCAAGTGAATGCACATTAGGATTTCTAAAAAAGATGAAAATCCTTTAGTTAACCTATGGAACAATGGAAAAAGAACAAAAGCCACGCTAATGTGTCGCATGAAAACCAGAAACAATGTATTTCGTAAACTTGCGGAGAGACACATTTTCTGTTTATTGATGCATAAATAGAAATCGGACACGGTTGAGTGACTTGATACTTCATTAAGCAAATGAAAATTCTTTTGTCTCGGAACATTCGATGAATTATTTTATTGCTATGACGTTCGCTTTTCTGCTGACAAAGCCATGCGAAAATGTTCATCAATAATGTATTAGGAAGAGAAAATTGCAGTAATGGAAATGTTCTATTTAGACAAAATGTTTCCATGTGAAATACGAATTTCTGGTCGAAAGATAACTCATTATTTCATACGATTCGTAATTTCAATTTTGCTATTTTCATTTTTTTATTACATGTACATATATATATATATACATGTATTATATATACACAACAAACGATGCAGTACTCATGCAGCAGCCAGGATTGGACTGTTTTTGAACAATAAATATACATCGAACAGAGTTGATTGACTTAAAAACCTTATTAAGCAAATGAAAATTGCTTTCTCTGCTTCATTCAATGAATTTGAAACCATCAACCAAAACTGTCATCAAAACCGTCCAAATAGGTTCCTTCAGTTTTCAAGTTGGCTTGTTGTGTATGTATGTATATATGCAAGTATTGATCATGCGTAAAGACTGCAGCAATAGAGCTAGAGGGCTGAATATTTCAACATTCACTTTTTATTATGTCTACAAAAAAAGCTTTTTTAATTCCCTCCTTAAATAGACGTGAGAATCTGTTTGCAATCTAAGTTTATGATGAATTGATTCCTTTGTGTGTGTTGGCTTGATTTTAGAAAATTCTGACTTTTTAGTAATTAATATCGAGCAAAAAGTGAGATAAGTATTCTAATCTCTGATTACTGCCTTTTCATTTTTTTTAATTGATCACCCTAAAATTGCATGCTGCCAAAAGATATCGGTCATATGACAGTTTTTATTTAGTGTGTAACTAGACCTATAATTATTTCGTTCGCTTTTTATTGCTGACAAATCCAAGCGAAAGCTTTTCATCAATAATGTATTAGTAAGAGAAAATTGCAATCGTGGAAATGTCCATTTTCAACAAAAATGTTTTGAGTGAAAAAAATATGAATTTCTGGTCGGGTGCTTTCGCATTATTTCATAATAAAAATTATAATTCCATGGTTAGTTTTTTGTGCAAATGAATAATCACATCAAAACAACTCAATGAATTCAGTGCCAAAGCAATGTTTTCCTCTTCTTAAATGAAGTCGGTTCATTTGAATAGGAAACGCCAGGAAAGCATCATCATCATCATATCTACATAAACTCTCAAAGGTTTCTCGCACGTATTTAATCTCACAATACTTGCATTTCATTTTGTGTTCTATCAGTCATTCCTGCTGATATAACTTTGCATCCCATCTCATTAGGTCACTCAATCGCTCAGTTGGTCATCGTCTGGGTTTCCTGTTAGTAAAATAGTTCTTGTATAAACGGTTGATGCATCTGGCGTTGTCTCTACATACCATATGATCAAGCTACTTCAATCTTTTCTTCTTGATAACGAGTGATATCATTTGATATTACGAAGTCATTCCTTCTAATGTCTATTTTGATGTTATTAATGCGAGAAACTCCCACTGAAATTCTGAGGCAATTATTCTCAAATACACTCAGTTTTCTATTGTCTTCCTCCTTCGAACTCCAAGTTTCTCCAGTATATATGACTACTGCGTCTATTAGTGCATAGTATAAAAGAATCCTGGTTGCTTTTGAGAGATGTTCCCTTCTATATTTTCTTTCAAGTCCACCGAAGGCTGAAGAAGCTAAAACTATCCTTAAATCAAATGAGTTTCCTGGTACCACTGATCCATAAAATGTAGATTCGCTGCCCTTCACGACTATAGACTTTCAAAGTGCTATGGTTATCACCAGAGATTATCTTAAACTTTTGAGCATTCGTTTCCATACCCTATTTCAAGCATGCCTTTCCCAGCTCCTCGGCATACAATTCTAATTTCTCAAATAGTGTTGATTGAAGTAGTGTAGTCAGCGTAGCGTATGTAAGTTGTAAGGTTATTGTCAGGGTAAGAGATTTCGTCACAGACTGACCAGCTCATTCATAACTTGTTAAAAAATACTGAAAAATGTGGGAGATAGTAAGCATCCCTGCCTAACTCCATTGCTCATCTTAAACCAGTTTGTACATTCGGTTTCGCCATGCATTAACTCAATTATATAAACAATTGTTGGAAGTGTAAGCGGTTTTTTTTTCAAAGAAAGCATGGAATTTTCAAAGAACATCCGTAACATCAACGATGAGTCCAATTCCCTACGTCCATATCAGTGATATCTGATTTCGAAGGAAGTAGTTGTAGAATTACTAGTTGTGGGAGTAGTAGAAGCTGGAAGAGGAAGAGGAATATGAAGATGATCCACGCAAAAATCTGGCAATTAAAAAAACAATAAGTTTCAATTAAGTGTACAACTTTTATCAATAATTTGTTGTGAAGTCTCAGTGTATGGTCATTTTTTATGCAGGCTTTAAATGAGTAAATACACATTTTGCTATAAATTAGCTGGGAAAAATTTACCTGATTTACGCCATTTTAAGAGAGTTTTATCTTTTGAAAACAAATAACTCTGTAAGAACATCGATTGATCAGAAAAGATGTTCTTTTGATAATTCTTTCTATACTAATATCCCCTTTCCCACCATCCTCAACATTGTCTGATGGACAAGTTAATCAAATATTTGAGAATGTTGACTAAAACTGTCAACATATGTTTCCCAAGCTTTGTGGTTCTGGCTAGCTGAATGGCTGGCCAACTGCGTATGTGCTTTATGCACTAGTCAAATCGAATGAGCTAAAAGGCTCAAATATGAAATATTCTCTTATCATATTTTGAAAAATCACCCAAAATGTAGTTATTTTTTTTTAGGGGGGGGGGTAATTTTCAAAGTCAGTGTTTGCTGAATTGGTAGCATTTTCACTTTTTTCTCAAATAGGCTGTCTTTTCTAATGAGCATCCTGTAACAAAAGGTAAAATGAGTAATTTATCACCCTCCCCCTTTTTGAATTATTTTTTATTAATCACCCCTGATACAAGTGAGTCACTATTTCTGTTGAGTGACTAACCAGATCCATTTCATTTATTTCTTTATGATTTTATACTTTGACTTTGTGATTATATTGTATACTTCCTGTTGTCAAATTCACGTGCAAACATACAGAAACAGAAATAAAGACGTTCATAGGAAAACAGATACTACACTTTGCTTATTGTGACATAGAGCCTAGAGTGGAGTATACTGTGAAGGTCTGCGTATACAATTAATGGTCTATAAAAAAATTCGACTGGCAGTCTACAATCGGGGATATATATATATATATATATATATATATATATATATATATATATATATATATATATATATATATATATATATATATATATATAATATATATATATACATATATATATATGTACATATGTATATATATATGTATATATATATATATATATATATATATATATATATATATATATATATATATATATATATATATATATATATAATTTTAAACTGTACTCGGCTGTATGCAGACAGAATAATTCAAGTGATTGATTAAATGCTTTTAAAGTTATTTTTTGAATAACAATCTCTTTCCCTCGTGACTCCATCACGTCATGCGTTCTTTTCGTTTTTTTAACATTTTATTCCATTTTAATTAGCAATATACTGATTACCACATCGCACACGTTTTTATGTTATCAACTATTTATATTTACAGTATGAGTATAAAATTATCTGTTATCTCAAGTATATACTGCCTCATTGAAATACGTAGAGTCAGTTTTCAAATTTGTTGACATTATCAGCGTATTTCGTATCTGCTTCCGTGTTTGCATTCAGAAATTATTTCATTTCTTGACTGAAAAACTTTTATTGTTGCTTGTAATGAATGATATTGAATTTTTCTTATACAACTCTATTGATATTATTGTACAAACAGTCTATTCTAATCATCTCCCAGTTTATAACTGTTTTTTGCCCCCACTCCATTTTCCATGAGTGTTTAGATAGTGTGGTTGATTGCTTATAATTTTCATCGTTTAATGTCTATTCATGAGAATCATATCTACCTTTTTTTTCAGTTACTTCTGTGTATACTTCACTATTGTCATTATTATCTTCAGTACTTACAGTTACTTTATAAATGGCATTGTTTGTTCGGACATCTATTTTTTATCTCAACCATTACATGGTATGTTTTCGTAATTCTATGCATTATCTTTTATTTTATTCTGCTTTTTTGAGAAGCAGATTATGATGGTTGGCTGACAAATGAGAGTGAGACAAGAAAGCAGGCACATATGTTCTGGAAACAAATGAGTTTCGGTACAATTATGCGTGAGACAATTGATCGAAAGTATACCTCGAGTTAGTTGAAGTTTGGTTTAAACTAGCAATATTAAAGAAGCAATTATTTTATAAATACTTTGATCAGATGAAATATTGTAAACAATTTTATTTAGTTTTGACTCGTTTAATTTGTATTTCACATTTCTTCCCTAACCTTGTGACCCACCCTTTCACACAATTTTATTGAAATTCATTGAGGATATTTGGAGTAATAGTGTGAAGAGACATGAGGTATTAGATAAATGTACGTGAAAGATAGGAAATATCTCTAAAGAGCATGCATGGTTGTGTGTGTGCGTGTATGTACTTGCATTTATTCATGTGCTTCTATGTACTTGCATGTATGCGTGCATGTACTTGTGTGTGTGTGCGTGTGTGTGTATGTATTCGTATATATACGTATGCGTGTACGAACTTGCATATGTGCGTGTGCATGTATATACACGCATTTGTGCGTATACTTGTATAAACTCGCATTCATATCCGTGTATATGTTTGCATTTTTCATCGTTATTGTGCGAGAGAACACGAAATGATCCGTGGCGAATAGAAATACCAAATTTGAAATAAAATAATGAATGAAAAAAGAAAAAAAATAAAGAAAAAAGGGAAAGAAAGTTGCAGGAGTACAAGGTGAGATAATGTAAAAGAAAGAAAGAATGCAAATGAAAAAGAAAAAGAAGAAAGTTGCAGGAGTACAAGGTAAAATAAGATTTCAAAAAATGGAGAAAAGTTGTGTTGAAAGATAGGGTTGAATGTTTGACGTTTCTCACATCACTGTTAGGTCTCCGTGATTTATTTGTGCTCTATGTGTATACACACAGTATATTGCCTAGAGCACACACCGAGCAACAATGTCTGTAAATCTCTTGTTCACAATAATGCTGCAACAAACTTCTTGCAGACCAGATCAATAAATTTTACAAAACAATTTTTGTTCCGACATTTTCGTAACCGTCAATTGAAACTGTCACCAAAACTATCAAAAGTTAGTCCTGCTGGTTGGCTACGTATCACACGGCCGCACTAATACATCCAGAAGGCAGAAAATTTGAACATTTACCCCTTGTATCGAGGAATTTTTTTCTTTTCGACACCCCAATTCAAACTTTCTGATGATCACTGCCCAACAAAAGGCGGGGTAGATTACTTATTTATTGCTCACCCCCTTTTCTGATGTTTTCATTGATCATCCCAAACACAGTATTCTATTGATCACTCGACAGTTTCTATTGAGACAATACCCAGGTCTGATTTATTATGTTTCTCAATTTTTCCTGTTCTTTCTATTTTTTTCTGTCTTCAATTTAATCGGAAGAAAAAAATCATGTAATCTTTTTATGAGTTTGAGAATTCATTGTATACAATGTTTGCAAGCTGTTTTAAAATCTTTAATGCGAAGTCATTTCATGACATTTTTCAAAACCGCTTGCATCTATGGTATCGATCGTTGTCCATTACTGACGTACAGAAATGTTTGTTACACCCTTGGTCAGTGTTGCAAAAAAGATGCTTTTCATTTCAATGTAGATATTTTTGTTCGCGTCTAGATGCCAGAAATCGCTATTTAAATATTATTCCTGATAAAATAAATTCGGTAATAATCCGTGTATGATACGCACTCTTGTATAATCATGTTCTATGAAATCATGGAAAAATCTTCCATGTATAATAAGCACTGAATTTTCAGTATTTGTAGCAGCTACGTTGGATTTTGTTCAATTTTTTTTCAATTCTGATTGAATAAAATATGATTTTATATAATATGTATTTTTATAAAACATGAAATTCACTTTGTATTTAGAACATACAAGCAAATGTTTTTAATATCGATGTGAATAATACATTTTAAACAACTCAAATATTTGGTCAGTGATGTAAACTCTTTGCTGCACTGGAGTTAGCTTGGTTAATGGATATAACTTACTTTGGGTCTTAAATATGGTCATGCACCTGACCTGGAAAAAATTAACAATTAGGTCTCGTATATAACACGCATCTTTGGATTTTAAATTGAATAAAAAGAGAACATGCATATTATACACAAATGAGTAATATTTCGAAAAAATCGATCCATATTTTGATAAAATGAATCGAGGTGTTTCAAAATATTTTTGACTCAATATCAGGTGGAAACTAAATAATAATGTTAACAACACTGTCCTTACTATATCTCACAAGGAAAGAACAAGAAAAGAGCATCTGACTTCCAAACTTTTTTTTTCAAGTTGAACCGATTATGAGTGAAATGAAAAACCTTAAAGAGATAAGAAAAAGATGAATTAGAGTGAACAGATTTGGATAGTCAATCAATAGAAACTGGCTTTGGCAGCCTACCATGTTGGGGGATCAATTAAAAAAACAAACTGAAAAATGGTGTGATCAATGACTAAATTATTCCTTGCTCCTTCCATTTGATCTCTGAAGAGTCTGGTAAGGAGTTAAATAAACTTACGTAGCAAATCGAACCCCTCCCTCTCAGTGAAAACTTATTTTGGAGATGATCTCTCAAATAACAAAAAACCCAACTGTTTTTTGTAGGAATAAACTAAGGTAAATGTTTGAATCATCCACCTGTTTTACCAATTTAGCGCTATTCGCATTGAATTTGGTGCGTTCCTTGTTTTTGCAACGCAAAAAATTCAGCATATAATGATGTTTTAAGCCAAAGTTTAGGGCTATTTTTCAGCAGTGTCAGCTAATTTTTAGCTATTTTTAAGCCATTTCGGAAAATGTAGCCCTTTTTAGCTATTGTACATATGTTAGCAATGTTTCTTTCAGAGGATTTCGGCAATTTTTAACACTTTTTCGATGTCGATTTAACGCAAAATATTCCAGGGCACGGAATATTGTTGTCCACCCTCTAGCTCAATTGGTGCGAAATTTACTTAAAAAGAGGATTTTTAGGTTGCTTCGTGGTAGAATTTTGCCCCAACTTTAGTAAACATTTACTGCAAGTCTTTTGTTATATATATATATATATATATATATATATATATATATATATATATATATATATATGAATGAAAATTATAAAAATGTATTTATTGTAAAAATACATTCATTCATTAGAATAAAATAATCCTGTGCGTATCTATGTGTTACATTTTTGTTAATGTTCAAGACTTATCAATTTTGTTCTGTCAATAAGACAGTCTGCTGGTGAACGTGAGTTGAATATCGTTTTACAGCCCTATTTTTGGTGGGAATAGTTGGTCTAGCTTACTGGTCGATTATATATGTATGTATAACAGTAAAATAGACTGGTCATATCCGACATAATGTGACAATTATGAAGACATTAGAGTGGGAATTATGTTTCGTCCAGCACCGGTGTTGACCGAGCGGGATATCGAACAGCCCTAGATTGGAAATAAAGTGAATAAAGAAAAATGAGTGTTCTGCTGTACTCCAACCTGCGTTCACCGAAGAAGCAGCCTAAATGCGAATTTACTCTTACAACTCAGCAAACTAGCAAGGCAAGAATTAATTACATCACATGGCAACTTCTTAGGTCACGGGAAGCCTGGATTTCTTTTCCAGCTGTTTTACCCCAGGCAAAAGAGATTGGAGTTTAATTCTCAACTAGGGTTTATTCCGTATTTCCGATCTATGCTATTTTACACAGTACTGTAAGCTGGTGTTCGGAGTAGTTATCATGTAAAGCAAGTAGAAATTGGATGAATGGAATACTTATCGAAATAGGTCTGTTTAGTAACTCAATAGAAACCGTTGTATGACCAGGCTTGTTTGACAATATGCCGTGTAAGGGGTGTTCAATTAAAACATTGATTGTGGTGATCAATAAACAGGCTTCTTCTGCCGCATTTTATAGGTCAATAATCGCTGAAAAAGTCTGGATTTCATGAAAAAACAAAACAAGCAAACACAAACTGGGATCAATTTAGCATAAAGTTACATTCCAAATCGGACACCCGTCACATAAAAAGCTATTCGGCGAGTTGAAAAAACGTATTTGTTGAAATAATAGGAAGTCAGTCCTGTAGTTTCGTCTGAAATGTTTTTTCATTCACTTTCCCAACCTTGGTTGTTATTTTCGACCGGTCCTATCTCCAGCCTCTTTCTGGCAAATATCTATCAACTACATAGTGTTGTTGTTTATCTAGTTTTGGTTCATGGTGCTTGCAGAGTTTAGTTCTAACAGTCTTATCACATTGCCAATTCGGGCTCTTTTATGCTCTTGCATTCTTTTGTATTCCGTAGGTCTGTGACTTGCATTATAGAATCACTATTGATCTGGGTCTTTCTGAAACGAGTGTATATTAGCGAATGATACATAACAAAAAAGTTAGAAAGAAAAAGAATAACAGGTTTGGTTAGTCACTCAATAGAAACCATCAAGTAACTAATGTCTTTTGGCAGCATACCGTGTTCGGGTGACCGATCAGAAAATTGGGAAAGGGGTGAACAATGAATAAATTATTTCTCTCACCTTTTGTTGAGCTTTGATTATTGAAAAGTCTGAATTTTCAAAAAGCTGGCTTGAACGCTGCCAGACAAAACCTGAAAGACCGATTTAGCATCCACATACAGTATAAATTCGAGGGGATTAAAAAAAAAACGACAGTTTTCCCTGATATAATTAAGAGTATATGTTTACGTTTCCACCCGTCTAGAATTATGGTAACATATTGGAAACCGTCAACCAAACTCTTATCAGAAGTTCCAACATAGGTTTCATAAGTCTTTAGCTTGGTCTGGCTGTTTATGAATATAAGCATGTGTGAACATATGTATCATACGTACAGGTCACACCAATGGAGCAAGGGACTGGAAATTTAAACATTTTCTCCTCATAATGTCTTGAAAAAAAAAAAAAAAAGCTTGTTTTGTTTTTCTTCATTTTTTTGTTTTCAAATTTTCTTAGTGATAACTGCCCAACAAAATGCCAAAGAAGCATAGGCGTACAAGTCTGGGGGTAGGGGTACAAATGATCCCCTTAAGTAAAGAGCATTGCCATTTCATTCGTGAGAGTTAAAGGCTACGCGTTTTAATCACGTGGTGAGGACACGGTTGAGTAGCTGTGTAGCTGTGCGTATTTGAGTTGCCTCAACATCGGCGAACTGAAACGGGCAAAGTTAGTACAGATATTAGTCACAGTGGAAAAATGGTCAAGTTCAGATCGGCCGGGAGGTTGGCGAAATGATACCAGTCGTAGAGAGAGAGAGAGAGAGAGAGAGAGAGAGAGAGAGAGTAGCCGGCAACAAGTGTCGGGGCCAAAAGGGCATGACCAGCTAGAGGTGCCGGCGCCAATAAGCGATTGACCACGTGTGTTCAGGGCTTTTATAAAAAAAAAAGGTCTCGTATCTTAATTCTTAACTAAAAGTATAGGGGTGCTATAACTTATTATTTGTACAATGAAACTTTTTTTTGTGTTTCTGTTCAAACCCCAATTCAAACAAGTTTTTAGTCGGGGTATCAATTCACAATATCATTTTCAGCATTTTAGATATCCTGCAAAAAGCAAGAGGGGTAGCTTATTAATTAATCACACCTCCTCTCAAATTATTTAATTGATTACTCAACTCCAAACAATACTACAAAAAGACTTTGGTCAAGTAACGTCTCTATTAAGTGACTGAACTGACTTTTTCTCATTATAATCAAGTTTATCAACTTCTGCTATATTATTTTGATCGAAATTCAAGCCTACGAAAATACAGAAATTTTCAATCATTTAACTCCATTGGTGTGACACATACACGTGTCATATATATAGAGAAGACGCAAATTCAGATGGCCATCATCTGAATACACTTTTGTACGCGGATGCTAGCTGGACACGTCTCATAGTTTAGTCAACATGGATTGTTGATCGTTACAATCGTGTGTCTGACGTAGAAACATTTCAGAACAATGATTGACACAGTAACACAGTCTTTCTAAAACGTTTTCTGTGTTGCTCTGACAGAGTTTGTTTTTATGATCATTTTTGCCGCATAACACACTGCTTTACCGAACAACAACCCATGCTGACTAAATAACAAGCAGTGTTCTGTCATTTTATCAGAAATCACAATGAATTCGACCATTTAAAAAAGATTGTTAGCTTTTTCTGTCTCCTCGTTGTATATCGAATTCCACCATCTCATTTGGATCAACATTCAAGCCTATGTAAATACAGAAATCGCGATGGGATATAAAAAAAAACCTTTGATTCAATATCAATCACATTTTCTACTTTTGTTAACGCAATATGCCACTCGGAAAACATATTTCTTGAACGTATGCATATTTTAACGCTCATTTCCACCCAAGATATAATTCCAGGGAAGCATTATTATAAACACTATTAATATGGTCTGGTTAGACACCCAATAGAAACTTTCATGTAACCAAAGTCTCTCTGTACCATTTCTTGTTGGAACGATTAATCAAAAGAATTGGAAAAAGGGATGATCAATGAATAAATTACGTATCTCGCTTTCGTAAGGTAGAAGTCACTAAAATGTTTGAATTTTTAAAACTAGTGATGGATCTAGCATAAACTTGCATGTTAAACTGAACCCTCATCCCCCGTACTGGTGCAGGGGGTGTAAACAAAAAAAAACAAACCTATTTTGATGGTCTAGATGACAGTTTTAGTTTACAGTTTCTAATAAAAAGATACAGAGGAAAATTTGTTTGCTATTTTTAGATAATTGCATGGACGACAACACCTGCAACATTCGAATTTGGAAATACATGTTGCTCGTGGGTCATTGCTTTGAAATACCACGTGGGGATTTCACTGTCAGTGATTTAAATGTAGCTCGTGGGTCATTGCTTTGAAATACCACGTGGGGATTTAACTGTCAGTGATTTAGATTTGAGTCTTCAACTGGTATGATTTTTGATTCAGGTTAAACTTGCAAAATATAGTTTTCTAAAAAATTCCAATCTCCTGAGTAAGAAGTGAAAATAAAGTTAAAACATACAGAAGTAACTGCCAATAATTCATATAGGAAGACATTTTTTTTTACCTTTCCCATATATATATATATATATATATATATATATATATATATATATATATATATAGAGAGAGAGAGAGAGAGAGAGAGAGAGAGAGAATCAACTGTATATAGATACTCTCCAATGGATTAAATTTGATTTAGTTTGATTTTTATTCAAATTGTTATTGCTAATATAATCTTGTTGATGCAATTTAATCATTTTAATGCAAGTAAAGCCCTGAATATTACTAAATATCTTATAAAATTTAATCAATCTTATTTCTACTGAATCTTGTGTCTTCATTCGAGAAAGGCATCGTTATGTTTTCAATCTTGAAATTAGAATGTAAAATTAGTTGTAAAGATTAAAGAAATACATCAACGCCTGAACAATATTGAAAACAGGTCTAGTTAGTCACTCAATACAAAGCATCACGTGACCAACATCTTTTGCAGTATGCCGTATGAGGGGTGATCAAATATATATTCGAAACAGGGGCGATCAACAAATAGGTTACTTTTCTCAATCTAATTTGGAAGTGATCGTTACGAAAGAATCTGAATTTTCAAAAACGAAGGAAAAACAAGCGTGAACACTGACGGGCACAGATTGAAGGTGTCATTTAAGCCCAAAATTACATTGCAAATTGGACCTCAACCAAAAATTATTTAAGGTGTTAAAAATAAAAAAGAAATATTCTTTTTAGACATGAAAGGAAGTAAATGTTTAGGATTTTAGCCTTCTAACCCCATTGATGCGGTGTGTACGCGTGATACATACTTAACTAACCAGCTAGCCAACCGAACCGATTCAAAAACTGAAAGAAACTTGGTTCAAAATTATTAAAAAATGGAGAGAAAATTACTTGATAGATTTACGCCTATTGAATACCGGAAATCTCAACGGCTGTAACATTGAGTGTGTAATAAACTTATAGGCGACACGCGTCACTCACTGAATCCTGTGCTATTTTACCGAGAGCGAAGAGGATTACGATACATGCTTCTCTGGAGGGTATGAGTTTGAAAGGAATACAAAGTGTCTCAGCCAAATCGAATCGCTAGATCTTTTTTTTTTTTGTAGATACCACATGTCCAACGTGCAGCTCTCTTATCAAAGGAGTCTTTAATATGTGCTGAAATGAAGAAGAATGATGTCGTAAATTTCAGCCTTCTACCTTTAAGAAATATCAGTTAGAATCTTTTCACGTAAATTGATTTTAGGTTATTTAAGTTTAGTGAAACAAATGTCATACACAGCAAGCATGTTGAACACAAAAGCTGAACAATCGGAATCGAAAACGCAGAGCTGAAGAAAATGAACGACTAAATCTGCCTACGACAACAAATTTCCATGAAATCCTCAAAAAAAGGAATCAAGCAAAGAATTACAATAGTTTTGCAAGCTTTTAGTGAGCTAGCTCAACTTTAAGGGTATACAATTAATGCATCCTCCCGACCGTCACCTATTGATCTGACCTAACCAAGAGGTTGGCCCTCAGACTGAGAACTATGCAACGTGCACAGGAGAGAATCATGCTCAACATTACATGGAGGAATCACAAGACAGCCGTGTACATTACAAAAAAGGCAGGATGTAGAGATATCATAAAATCTATTAGAAAACTCGAATAGCAATGGGCTGGTCATGTTGTGAGAATTCAAGATATACGTTGGGTATCACAACTCACGACATATATCCAAGAGATCATATGCAAAACTGTGACCGACAGAAGATTAGATGGCATGACTAAGTAGACAAATTCTAAAAGGATTGGCTCTGTGACGCCCATGATAAAGCGGTCTGGCTAATGTTGAAAGAGGTCTATGTCTATTGACGGACTCTAAATGGCTGCTGCCGCCGCTGGTGATGATATTTGGAAGAAAAAGTGACAGAGCTAGTTAGTCACTGAATAGAAAACATCATTTGACCAACGTCTTTTGGCAACATGCCTAGTTAAGGATGATCTATCTTAATTGACGCAGCGTGTACACGTAACAAATAGATGAATAGATAGCCAGATAAGCAGAACAACTTAAAACTGAAGAAACCTATGTTGCTCAGTAGATACTTTCAGTTGACAGTTGATGGTTTCTAATGTGTGGTAAATGGAGAAGGGTTTTCATTTTCGAAGATACATAAAACTTAACTGCTTGGATCAGTCAGTAAGAGAGTTTCCTGAGAATCACTTCCTCGTGATTTAGAATCCTAGTCAGGATGTCCTAGTTCATTCATTTCATTCAATTTATTTGTTTGGTTCCACGCACTGGAACAGACAAGCCGTGAAGAGTTAACTCCCCTGTAATAAGTGAGGATTGTTCCCTGTTTTTATTCTTGTTCTTATTCTCGCTATTGCATTGAAAAAACATTATCAACTTTTGACAACAACTGTTGCGTAAAAATGTGTTGAAATGAAGGAAAGTGTATATTTAGATCCAAGAATTACACGTCGTTCAAGTCTCAGCTGACAGAGTTTAGGATAATATTAATGAATATGCACGTCTGGTTTGTCACTCAATAGAAAACTTCTCGTGACCAACGTATTTTTTTCAGCATACCGTGTCTGGGGCGATCAATCAAAATTTCTGAAAATTGGTTGATTAATGAATAAGTTACTTCTCTCGACATTTGTTCGGCCGTGATCACTAAAAAAGTCTGAATCTTCATAGAAAATACGTCAATGCCAGGCTTAAAATAAATAATACATTTAACATAAGGATTCATTGCAAATTGAAATCGAAACTCAAAGCCCACGTCGTATTTTTTAAACACTTTTTGTAGACATAATGAGCAAAACCCTCTAGCCCTCAGCCCGTATGTGTGAGACACACTCACCTAGCCAGCCAGCCAGCCAGCCAGCCAGCAAACCAGCCAACCAGCCAACCAGACCGACTTAAAAAGTGAAAAAAACTATATTGATAGTTTTGGTTGATGGTTCCAATTATAGTCCAACAATCGAGCATCGATGAAGCGGGTTGCATTGTACAATGAGAACTGGTCAAAAGAGATAAAACAGGTTCAAGAAGGAAACGGCGAACTTATGATAAATTGAGAAGAAGATAAAGATCCCGACCGAGGAGTGGAAGACGGTTCTCTTAACAACAATACGTGCGAGAGAATTGAAAACCCCGGAATCGAAATTGAAGGTTACATTATCTGCAGGGAAATCCTATATATATTTGAATCTTTCGAGAAAACGTCAACTAAAATTGTCACCCAAACTGTCAAAACAGGTTTCTTTAGTTTTCTAGTGAGTTTAGCTAGCTTTGCAAGCTGCATCGATGACGCCAGCGGGTTGAAAGTTCAAACATTTACCCTTTATTCTGTTTTTAAGTAAGAGATTGTTTTTTCAAATTCTCACATAATTAGATTTTTGGTGGTAGTTTTAATTTCCAATGTAAGTTTATGCTGAATTGATCCTTTAGTTTATGCCCAGCAGCATTTGAGCTTTTTTTTTGTTTAAAAAAAGTGATCAGATCTTTTAGCATCCACTTCCCAATTAAAAGCAAGAGAGGCAAACCATTGATTGTCCCTTTTTTTCAATTTTTTTAATTGATCACATCAAACACAGCTAAAAAAGACATTTGTCGTATTAGGGTTTCTATTGAGTGACTAACCAGACCTGTATATTCAAATTTTTCTTTTCTTACATAGAAACATAGTTTCTTCAGTTTTCAAGTAAGCCTGGTTGGTTGGCTATGTAATCGTCATGCATGTACACCATAAAAAAACAAAAACAAAAAACGTTTTGTTGTTTTTATCTTTCCCTTTCGTTTTTTTAGAATCTAGACCTTTTTTTAGTGATCACTGTCCAAATAAAAGGCTAGAAAAGTAACTTATTCATTGATCCACCCTTTTTCTCGAAATTACTTTTATTGATCACCCCAAATACGACATGCTACCAAAAGCCATTCGTCGAGTGGCTGTTTCTATTGAGTGATTAGGCAGACCTGTCATTTCCCTTTAAGGTGCGTCAAGGCGAAGAAATTCACTTTCAATCACGAATCAAAAGGTTAGCTATTATCTCTCGACCTGCTCTTAGGACGTAATTCACTTGGTATGAATTACCTTTTGCTTCCGTCCGCTTGCTTGCTCTGGGGGAGGGGGCGCTTCGATATCCGCCATATATACAGGAGGCAATTCCAAAGAAGATTGGACACGAAATAAGCATCTATAGATTCTCTCAATGGAACCCACAAGACATAATGGTTGTTCGCTTCTTCAAAGTCTTCTGCTGTGTGAAGTTCTTCACTTGCAGACCAATGACAGCAGAGCAATTTAGTCACGGGCGTCTTTTATTCCAAATTCTGACCGTCAAAAGTAAGGCGCACATGTCAGAGTTAAACAACTGAAATGCCAATTGCGTTTGCTATTTTCATGCACATCCGACATAGTTTCACTTTGTAACTTTTTTTTTATCTGTGTGAATATCTTTAGTACCTTTTGCCGCCACAGTCTTTGAAATTCATTGAAGACATTTGAAGATACTGCATGGACAAACCTATAAAATCTGGTGAGTACATAACTTCAGTCGAACCTCGTGAGCACAAGTACTGATGATAATATATATCCGTACATTGCATAAATCAATCTCTGTAGCCCGTGTGTGTGTGACAGAACTAATTATCTATATAATTCTCTAAAATGCTCTGAAAAAAGTTTACTATCTGGATTTATCTAAAAAAATATCAGTAGAAGATTTGATCATTGTTGGTCCTAAATAACCCTGGGAGAAAAGAAGAAAGAAAAAGGTTTTCGATGTTGCCAAGTGATGTGTGTACTCATGCAATTTTTCAAAATTGTAATCATAGACCCTTTCACTTTAGTTGGCTAATAAAATTTCCTAGTCACTGTTTAAAGCAGTGAACTCTTTCAACAAAACGACTCTTTTTGGTTCCTTTTCTAAAAAATAAAAGGTTATCGGATAGAATTTGATACAGGTTGTCCCTCCTTTTCGAAAGTTTGCTGAACGCTACTTTTTCGAAAAACAAAACAAAAAAAAAAAAAAACAAAAACAAAAAGCGAAAATATGTCTTAACCTTCGCTTGCAGCAAGTCATTATAGGGGCAGCATGCACCTTTTCCCTCCCTCTTCTACGCCTTAGTCTCAGACTCCTGTACTTCACACTACCACAAATTCGATAACTCATTTTGACGACCATCCTTACCATTTTGGGGGTTGAAAACGCGCAAATATCTCCCTATATGGAATAATGGTGATTGCTTTTTTGCTTTACGCATCTTTAGATTATGAAAGGCTTTTATTAGAGCACTCTTCTTTCGAGTGATGTATTTCCATGAATAAGATATATCTTTATCAACAAACTTATTATCATTAGTGGAAGAGTACATGGTTACTGACAGAAAACGATGGAAATCACACCGTTCATTATATAAGTAATTTCCTATCCCTCAACAAAGAAAATGTTGGTAAAACAAAAAGTTCTTTCTTGGACAGCACAATTATAATTGCAGTGTTTATTGGATGAAATAATGCCTTGTCCGTTGTCTGGCTTTCTGTTTGTAACACGTACTTTTTATTTCTTGAGATTCAACTGCCGTCCCATGTGTTGTGCTTTGGATGATCAAACTCCCTAACATCTAATATCTGTTAAGATCTCCCCTGAATCGAACACCTAATTGATTCACGACTTGTCTAGACACTTTCACATAAATGATTCAATAAATAAATACACATGGCCTTTAATATAGTTACTTACAGGAGGTTAGGATAAAGGGAAATACTGGTGCCTGGGATGTTCGAGAAAGAGAGACGAAGAAGGTTCACGCTGCAAATCAAATGCTGGACGCCATTTTCGCGTTTTGTCTTCCTTTGTAAAAGCGTAAAAGATGCCTGAAGTGAACTTTCGAAATCTGGAGTTTCCAATGAATAAGGATCATCATTATTCAAAGGTCCATATAATTATGTTGCTCAATTAGGTTGAATTCTATTGTAAAAGAACCCAATGTTTTGGGAAAAGATATTGTAAAAGCAGGTTTCTTAAGATCAAGTGGAATTGAAACAGACAACTAACAAATAAAAATCACACTATTCATTATATAAGTAGATGGATGTTGAGTTCGATGCCTTCGCTAACGACTAAACTTTCAATCACACTTAAAAAGATATCTCAAGTATCTAAAATTATTATAGACCATTAGTTTTGATAGAAGTCAGACACTGTTTAGTGACTTGACTTCGATTTTCCATCGTAACAAGAACAGTCCTCGTCTAATTTACGAGAATTGAGTTGTCACTGTTTGTCTATTCCATCACGATAAACCAATTGGATAAATAGTATTAACATTTCCCTGCCGATATTTCGAATCACGATCAAGTGATCGATAGACAGTTCTCTTACTGACTGAGCCAAACTGACAAGCCTTGCATATCTGCAAAAATGTATGTCATACTCTTTTGTTTATTGTATATAAAAGTTGCTATAATCATCAACAGTCGGGATAGAAGTAGAGGTGATATTTGACCTGGCAGCAGCTAGGCTTGTTCTTTGAAAGGATTTCAAAAAGATTAAAAGATTTCATCAAAATCAGAACGGAAATGCCCCAAACTGAATTAGTATTTTGTACTATTTACCAAGAAATTTTGTTTGTCTAAGAAACTATAAAAGAAGTGATTCTGTCAGATCGATAACATCGGTACATTTGTTTGTTTAAGAAACCGTATTTTTCTTCATTAATCAAGTTGGTTCTCATCAATAAAGCTGAATAGCTGAAAGTTTAAACTGCTCATCATGTATACATACAACAGTTTTATTGTTCGTTTTTTGAACTGCCTTCCAAAAGAGCTTTTAATAATAGAGTTCTCTTTGCAATGTAAGTTTATGCTAAATTCATCCCTAGTTTGTACCTGCATGCATTCGTGCTTGTTATTTTCTTTAAATTCAGACTCTTTTGATGATTACTGAACAGAGGGCGAGAGGATCAACTTGTTCATCGATCATCCCTTTTTCCAATTCGCTAATTGATCACCCTCAGCACAGTATTCTGCCAGAAGACAATACTTATTTAGTGACTAATCAAACATGTTCATTTTAGATGTTATTGTCAAATGATATTTCAAGCTTTGAGAAAAGATATCCATTCGATCGAATTTTCAACGTAAGAATATTTCATCTGATGGTGACTTTGATAGCTATCAATGACATCTTTGAAGAGCCGCATCTTTGCCAACTGGAAAATGTTAAGTATGACAGATGGATATTCTATTTTGCAGACACGTTATTGCTCATGAAGAGGTTGCCATTTTAGACATTCTCATGCCAAATTTAGCAAGTCTGGTATTTTAAAAACCATTTGGCCATGAACTTTTCGGTTCGGTCGTATTCAAATCTTTTGCTAATTAGTCTCCGTCGCAGTAGTATCATTAATGAATTCTTATTTTTTTTGTCTGTACTCCTGTATTGAAACGTCTTATAAACAATCAATAATGTTAATCTTTACTGATACTTTGATTCACCTTCCTTCTAATTCCTCAGATGCTTCCTATGATTGAAACTTTAATATACATGCCGTCACCGTAAAGTTGCGATAAAACTGTCAAGATGAATTCAAATACTAATCTTAAATATTTCCAAATTAATAATGATGATCCACTATTTCCCACCAAAAACAAATCAGTAGACATGCAGTTGAACAACTGCATACCCTAAGCGTTGCTCAGCTAGTTTACGAAATGTTTTCTGACAGATCGCCCCTCTCTAGCATTTAATACAACTCTCTCGCTGATTGCATTGAGTTCATCCTTCAAGGAGTATTTAATGAGGCAGCAAATGGTTGGCTCATACCAAAACTGAATCATTATTGTTTAGAAATAAAACTTGGGCAATTTTCTCAATCATCACAGTACAAGCAAATTTTTCGAACTACAGAAAAATGAAAGATTCCTGTTTGTTTGGGCAATTATGAATATAGTTTTCTATAAATAAAATAATAAGGAATCAGATGAGGGGACCGCAACAATTTTGATATGATTTTTCTGCTTTATCTCTTTATGTAAATCTTAAAACTCCCTGTCCCATTTTTTTTGATTTGTCGAAGCTTGGTTGACAAATTTGTGCACCAAATGGACAAAGGTGTGAAACTTTATAATTGGGATAATATTTATCTATCAATGCATCATTATTACAGCAGATAATTGCATATATGTTTTTCTTCAATAAATTCTCTTATTTCGTTTTATTTGTGCATTGAGTATATCGAGTGAACAATGGTGTGAAAATCTGAAATTTGCAATTGCGTCTACTTTCCATTGTACCAGAAGTTGAGATTGCAAAAGTGATTTAGTGCTAAATACTTTGCCCTTTTTTTGCATTCACTGTCGACTCTGACAATTGTTAAAAGTTCTTGAGAACACGAAACGAGAGAAAGCGAGTTTTAAAATTCTCCCAAATAATAAAAGTAAGCAGCAGAGATTGAAATTTCAACAATCACTGGGGACTAGTGGGGAACTTATCGTTCTAGTTATCCCTATGGGATTAACCTTCCTAAGACAAAATTTCATGCTTCACTGGTTCGCAATTATAAACAGAACAAGCCCGGTGATTTAAATGCGAATAAGAAAATTCAGACTTTTTATTGCATTGAGATTTTAAAATGGAATTTTGATCGTAGAAACTAAAGGTGAAGTAAAATTTTTCCACAAATTCTTACGCTTCGGTTGTCTGACCGCTTATTTGGAACCGACATTCAAATAGCCCTTTCTTCTTGCTTTTCAACACAATTGAAATAGAGTACCCCTTCTGCCATTGGATTCATATTGGAAACAGTCAGAAAAAGTGCCGTTTAATTTTTCCATTTGTTGATTGGATTTGGCATACACGAGTCGAATCAGCTAACGCAGGTTGATGTCCACTCAGTAACCCTCTCCGACTCATTTCCAACAGAAAACCAAACTTTTTCAAACTATTTGTGTGGTCACACAACAAAAGTGTATAAACTGGAATTGTGTGGAAACGTTTTAGCGCATCTGTGGTTTCTACAGGTGAAATATCGATTAAAATCTTGATTAATTAAAAAGTTATTCCGAATTTCTCTTGTTTTCTCGGAACACACAGTGTAAAAGAATGGTTACTGTTGCAGTAAAATACATAAAGACTAAAAGCCCAAACGATGTATTTGCTAAAGAAGGCTCTACATAAATTCATGTACATCGGTTACGTTGAGGAAATTACAAAATAATGTTCGCAAATACTACTGTAATTAATTGAAGCTATATGTTTGTCTGTCAGTTGATCCTTAACATTTTAATATCTTCTCGCCAAGCCCTATCATGTTGGATTGATTCGAACCTTTGAACAGACTTTCTGATCAATCATTATCACCTTTTTCTTTCCCTCCATCTCTTCTGCTTCCTCTGTCTCAACTTACACAACTAGTAACGCTAAATATCAATTTGCTCAGTCGTATCATGCTGGATTGATATGGAACTTTGTCTAGACCTTCGGGAGAGCCATCCTCATCTTCCTCCTTCTCCTGGTCTTCCTTCACCACAAATCCCTACTGCTATCACAATTAGTAACAGTAATATAACTAATACCTCGTTTAAAATTCCTTTGAAATATGGACATAAGAATGGTGAATTCATCATGGGTTCTTGATTATTCAAGAAAATAAATCATAAATAACTGCACACATCACCAATGAATTGATGATGGTTGGCAATTTTATGGATCAACTAAGTATTTAAGTAAGAAAGTGAACATATGATGGCAATTCAGAATCCTTCTTAAATATGAAATCATTTATTTTGTCTTGACACTTCATGTTTTGACAATCAATTTGATACTGTGTGTCCTGGCGGTACTTGTAAGTCCAACTTCTATTTATGAATAAGGGTTGGTGTTTACCTATTTGGTTGGTGTAGAAATAATCTCATTTTCCCCCATCAAATGTTAAACAGTATATCTCTACATAAAATCATTCATCAAAATAAGAACCTTCAAAATATACACTTTTTTGCCAACCAGAAACAAGTCCATTTATTGTAACTGTTTGGTTATTGAAGACCTCCGCATACAAAAAGTGATCAAAATGTTGGAAAAAGTGTTAATCAGTTCATGAGAGGTTTGATGAGTAAGCTAGGTTAGGTAGAGTTTCGTTGCCTAATTCATTCAATTTCTACTGGGTCGTTCGCATTACACACGGGCTTTCTTGCTTTTCATTCAGGATCATTTGCTCGATCCATCAGGCGTTTTTGCTTTTCCAATTCTTTTTCCAAAAACATGACATTTGGTGATACATTCGACGATTTTTATGTTAGATAGCTACAATAAACTTTGTCATGGATCTAACAGTGCCGTTATAACGGAATTTTAGTTATAACGGGTGGATGTCATACGAAGCAATAATGAGAAACAAAAAAGTTCAGGCAAAATGACGTGTGTCATCCTTCAACAGCCTACTATCCTATATACAGGTTACAGTTCTGCAATTAGAATGCAAATACAATCCATTTTAACGTAATTATGCTACCCATGTATGCTGTGGTGTGTATTTAATTGGTTTCTGAAGGTATCGTTGAATTATTAGAAAATATCTTGGGCGGGAAAAAGTGTAATGCTAATCTATTGGTGTTATTTTAAGTGTTTACTAATTTTAGTTTTTAAGTGTTTACTAATTTTAGTTTTAAGTGTTTACTAATTTTAGTTTTTAAAATAATGCCCTGAAATCATCATACGCTGTTGCTATTAACTGATCCCCAGCAATCTTCCATGAATCAAAATAAAACGTGTCCTTCGAACGCGCGTCATTAAATATTGCTGTTAGAAAAAGAATTGTTGCTGAAAAAGTTCACAGTAATATGAAAATAGGTAGTTGGAGGTGAGTCAAATGGCAGGCTTTTTTTAATGAAACCTAGACAGTTTAAAATAATTTTTGGTCAAATGGCATAGTCAAATAATGACCTGCCTTCTTTCACAGGAAATCTGGCGCGTACGTATTGCAGACTCGTGAAGTGAGTGCTAGAAACTGATTTTGATCATAAAAAGAAAACTTGTTGAGGATCTGTTTGGATCAGGATCTGGATGTCAAAGGTATCATTTGGGAGTAACGCTTTCACTCTATCCGATAACAGTGGTAACCGTTATGTGTGTAGTTTGGTAAACTGGTCCTTTTTGATATAGAGCAAGTTGATCCCAGAAGATGACCTGCCCCATAGAAGGTTGGACAAACATGCACCATAGCACACAATACACTTTCTCTTCATAACGCATTGATTTATCGGGATGATGATGAGAATATTTTTAGTCAAATCACTGGAACTCTGCTCTGGCAAAAAATTCGTTTCTTTGTGTAGGTTGCATAATGATAAGAGAGTTTGAAAGAAAGACTAGCAGAAGATGCATTACGGATGAAATTAGTGGAACAGTAGACCACTATCATGCTCCGAAGATAAGTTGAAGGAAATTGTTGCCCTTTCAACATTCCAAAGACAACACTCAGACGCCAACCTCTGTAAGCTGTCCTCTGGGCAAGAGAAAACTGCTGCTTCATTCTTTCTGCTATGACCGACCCTGAAACGTCTTCACTGATGAGCAAGAGCTGTCAAAGTCCAAGTATCTCAAAGATGGGTCTGAAATATACACTTAGACCGTGCCATACTAAAATAGGTGTCTTGGCATATTGGATTGTAAAGCAGTTTGACTCACCCCCGTCTCAGTCATGGAATGAGATACAGCATTGCAGGCGTTGACTGGTTTACAATTTTAACAAAGATGCATACAAATGAATCCCAATTAGAAGAACTGAATTAACGACTATCGCAAGCTTTCAATAGAGTCAATGTTGACATTCTTTCAGAAGCTTGTCACTTTAATGGACAGGCACAGAGCAAAGGAAATCTGGAACTCTAATGATACGAGCGAGTGACAAAGCTTCGCAAAGTGGTTGCACTTACTGGCACCAAACAAACTACATCATTACTTTCACGAGAAAAATGGAAATTGGTCACGTTGAGTGCAGTAGAATCATTAGGAGACCAATCAATTCCACTTTTTTTTCTGTCACCAAGGGTCAAGTTCTCAATCATTTCCAAAGAGGAACCTCTGTCGGATCTAATGGAACTACAGACAAGCTAGGTTGGATGACGGACGGAAACTTTCCGAAATCTTTGGAGTATCTCAAGCATCATGTGAAAACATTAAAGGAGTCATCAAACCTAATATATTATTAGACATTAATCTCATTTGGCAATTGAAGTCTGCTGACCAGGATCTCATAGGCATAGAAAAACTGATTGTGTTGACACCAAGGCGAGAAAAAGACTATTTATGACACATCAAATATCGTTGATGAGCAACTATAAAACTTGAATCTTCCGCTTCAATAGGGAGAAAAGCCTTGTCAAAATTTGTGACTCTGATATGAACTCTACTTACGTAAGCTGGTGACAGACGAGGACATCTGCTGATGACCCCAAACAGCTGTAAATAGCATTATTTTTCTAGTTTAATTTTCTCAAGTCGAACTCATTTTGTTTCAATTGCTTATAATTACAAGTGATATTCAAATGAACTGTAATAAGGTCTATTGTTCCCCTGTTTAATTAATTTTCACATTCGGCCAAATTAATGCCAAAGAGATATTTTCGTATTCTGGTTGTTTGTTTGATCCTATCGGAGATTTAAAGAAGTGTCTGATATCATTCTACGTATTAACATTCTGACACTGTTAACATCTCAGCTGGACGTCTTTTTTACAGAGGGAAGGGCAAAAACGAAATAAAAATAAAAAGGCAAAATTCTTCATGATCGCTATAGGTTGTGATTTTCTTTGTCTCTTGAAATTTACAGAAATTTTGCCAAGCCTTTTTGTGATCGTTGAGTGATTCGATGGCACAGCCATGTCACCGACCTAGAAAGTTGTTTTTTCTTTGTTTATGATTATCTGGCCTGGTTTTGCTGCCTGGATGCGTTGGTCGGTCAATGTCCCCGAGTATCTTATTCTATTTGTTATTTTTCGTTACCACAGCCACAGCCTTTAGTTTTGAAGATGGCATTTAGGATCAAAGTCATTTACACAGTTCCCACTGTTTCACTGTTCCTGTTGTCACACCAGTTTTTATATTGCTTCCGAGCCAGCTTTATTTTCAATTGGTTTACATTTCAGTTGTAACTCGTTTCATTCAATAGAAATGAAAATTCTATGCGAACTTGATCAGTATTGGAAACCATCAGTCAAAACTATTACCAAAATTGTCCTCAAAGGTTTCTTCAGTTTTGGCTGGCTATGCATGTATGTATCCCACAAAACACGTAGAGGGCTGTAAATATCTATTCCTCATTATCTAGATAAAGGCAATTTTTGTTTTTTGAAACACCCTACATAGGCTTTTGTGGGTAATTCATTTTGTAATATAAATGCCAACTGCATAACGTTTTTTTATCTTAAATTCAGGGTTTTTAAAGATTCACCATCAAAGTAATCACAACGATTCATTGATGACACTCAAGCACTATGCTGTCGAAAACGTTGGTCACGTGACAGTTCCTACTGAATCACTGAGCAGACTATTATTATTATTATTATTATTATCATTATTATTATTATTAATTAATTTATTAATTAATAGCATATCTTTCCACCATTTTGGCTCAGAATAGGTTTTCTTAGTAACATTCTACTTTTTGATAGAGGGGGAGGAGACTCATCATCGTGAGCCTTTTAGCGTCCATTATTGAACACAGACCTCCCTCAAAATTCGCCAGATCTCTCTATCTTGAGGATTGCGGAGCTAATATTTTCTGAACCTGTCTAGTTTGCTGCGTTATGTAATTTTTTGTCGGCAACAGATTTGCATATGATCTGCAGGGATCCACGTTGTGAGTCTTGATATCAAACAGTTGTCCGACATTCCCATCGTCAGACTTTCATGTGACATATTCAACTCCACTCTTGTCTAAAATATGCTTGTGATCTCTATATGTGATATTCAGCCTCGATTCTCTCTTGTGCGGGTTGCATAGTTCTCAGTTTAAAGGACAATCATTTCGTTAAGTTCCATGTCTCAACTCCGTAGGTGACTATCGGAAAGATAATCTGGTTGTAAACCCTTCGTTTTAGGAATGAGATTTCTTTGCCTTCTGACTGCTTGACAACCTAGTATGATACTTCGTCACTTTTTTTCTTCTGGAATTTCATTGAGATTCGTTGCCCTAGGTTGATTTTCTTTCCACAGTTCTTTGTTTTTTGAATGCAAATATAATGAAATTAATGTTGATTGCCTGATATTCTAAGTGTTATTCAAACAATCAGATTGTATTGGGGAGTGGATTTTTATTTACCTTGAGTATTCAAAGATTTGTTTGCCTTATTTTTTAAAATTATCGTAGGGTTTAAGTTACTTGGAGTATTTTTAAATTTGTTTGCAGTCGTTCGAATATGATTGCTATAGCCTATAATTTGCTTGCAGTATTTTAGAATGTAGAAGCCTTTTTTGGAATCGGCTTGTTTTATTTATCAATTGGCCCAGCAGAAAGTATTGGAAACTTGAACATTTTGCAAATCATACACAAGGCAATATGAATGCAGAAAAATAAATTTTGATCCCTTTACAATCACTGGGATCCTTATTAAAGGGGTCCCCAAAGTTTTTGGGAATAGTTCTTCAATAACGAATTTCACTAAATTTATGTAGCAGCTAAGCTTCCTCCTGGACCATTGAATAACTGGCTACGTCACTGTCTATAAAAAAATTATCCGGATTTTGAATGGTCTGCGACTCAACGAGCTCAAAGACCCCAGCTAAATTTGTGGTGGCGACGCCCAGGCTGGAACCTCTGTACTATATATTTTAGTGTGTGTTGGGGATGGGTGAAGGAATTGAGCAGTTGGCCCTTCCCCAAATTTCCACCTACGTCTTGTTTCAGAACAAACATTATTATCCTTTTAACTATAAATAATGTTGCCATTATTACAATGAACTTTTCGTTTTACCGATTTACAAATATTTCAGAATGAACATTCATGTGTACACATCAGGTTAGTCACTGAAAAGAAACCGTCCCGCGACCAACAGTTTTTATGCTGCATACTACGTTTGGGTATTCAATTGAAAAAATAGTAAAACAAGTGATCAATGAATTTTTCTCTCACCTTTTAACGGGCAATGATTGATAAAAAATCTGAATTTTAAGAAAATGAACTTGAATATTACTGGACACAAAGTAAAGGACGGATTTTGCATAAAGCTCCGTCGTGAATTGAATCCCCACGAAAATTCATCCACAGGGGTGATTTAAAAAAAACTGAAAAACATATTCTGTAACCATAGACTTCCAGCTTCCTACAACCATCGATGCAAACTGTACACGTTTTATGTACGTAGATAGTTTGTCAGCGAGACCCAGTTGAGAAAAATGAATTGAACCTTCGTCGGCTGTTTTGGTGACACTTAGTTGACAGTTTCTAATTCTGGTGTGAGAAAACCGTTCAGAATCATGCAAGTTTATTTTCTATGCCATAGAGGTAACACAGAAAAGATTCGTCAGAAGCGACGGATATATCTATGTGTTCTGCGGGATTTTCTCTGCTTTTATCGCACTGTTTTGAATACTCAGATAATTCCACATTCCATCGTCCATGTTTTGTTCTACCATTTCCTCAGGGTATTCGATACATTTTGCAATCTTTTTCTTCAATCTCTTAATTACGCTGCATTGTCAAAACTCTCTTCGGCTGAATCTCTTCATTGCTATTACCAAGGGAGTCAATGCATATTCGTAGCACATTAACCCTGTATTCTTGACGTATCTTTGTTGTCACTTTTTTCTTACTATTCTGAGATTTTCAGCAGAGATATGATCCAAATTTCTTTTTCTGTCTGTTCAAACTAAATTTACATTTCACACTGTCGGAAAACAGAAGTCAGCCTTACAGACAATTGCCCATGTGTATCGAAGCCTGCAACCATGATACCCACATATATACATATGCCTTTCCTCAAATTGGCTCTCAACGTTTCTCCTTTTTTTTCTCCCTTGGTATTTTTTATCACATTAGAACGATGGCTATTTTGGCAATTTTACTGACAAATTAGGCTTTTTTGAATTGCGTTTGGCCGTTAACTTTTTGGTGTGGCTGTATTCAGAAAGAACCACAAATAGGGCAACTGATCAACCAAGTGGGATACAAATTCATCTCTCTTTACTCATGTGTGTATGTGTGTGTGTGTGTGTGTGTGTGTGTGTGTGTGTGTGTGTGTGTGTGTGTGTGTGTGTGTGTGGATACCCTTGGTATCATTTTTGGGGCTTTGAAAATTTGTAATAATACACAATTAAGCATAATCTAAAATCTTTTTTCCCCCCGGGGGGGGGGGTCGTTATCATCATTTCGGATCAACAAGGACAAAATTTTGTGCTGATATGTTGTAAAGATGATTTTAGATTAAATAACTATGACGTTTTACACGTGCGGACTACAGTGATCCATTAATGAGACGTACGGATATTTTTGGTTATTTTGACCACGTTGCAGTAATATTTCTTAATAAAATCTCATTTTTGACGTGTGCTTCAGCTATGCAGTGTTTTATGAACAATCATTATTATATTCTAATACTATTCTTCCCCTTCATTCAATTTTTGACTTACTGTTTATCACATCTTTCCTCGGACTGTCATCGTAAAGTTGATATCGCTCCGATATAGAAGTAGCTGAAGAGTTGAGATAAGGTTAACAGGAGAAGAATTGATAATGATTTACAATATTCCATCTAATAAAGATAAATGACCAAATAATTGCTTTTATAAAAATTCTTGGCATTTGCCCATTTTCAGTCAATTTTGGTCGTTTGGGACCAGAAACGTATCCAGCTATCCGGTAACCTTGTACATTGGGCAATATTTTGCGATTATATCTCAGATGTTTTATGGGTCTCATAAAGTGACGCCACACATCTATATGACTAATAAAGTAAGAAAATAGAATTTAATGTTCTGATGACGAAGTGAAAATGCTCAAATTAAGCAATAATACAAAATATAATAATAGTAATAAATAAATTTTTAAACTGGACGCTATTCTCCAAGAGAATGCAACCCCATTTCTCGTGTCAGATTTTTGCTCTCTAATAGCTGTTCTCTTCATTTGGGTCTTACTTGTCCCTTTCCCATTTCTGCGTTTGTCAAAATCCTACTGAAATGACTTTATTTTCCTAGCCTAACAACAATGACAAGTTCAGTCATCTGGCTTAGACTGAAAAATAAAATGTTTAAAATGATTGATAAAGAGAAGAAAGAAAAGAAAAAGAGACAGATCTTGTTATTACGTCATCAATTGGAGAGAAGAAAGAACAAAGAAAGAACGAATGGAAGAAAGAGGGGAAAGGAAAAGACAGTGAGAAAACAGGATAAAAGAAAGAGAAAAAAGAGAGAAAGGGAGAAATAAAGCTAGAATAAGGGTATGGACTCTTGGTTGAATAATCAGATGTCACTAAACAGATTATTTTGATAAGTATTTATTACTTTTTTTTTTGGTATTTACTTTAAATATTTTCTGTTTTCTCAGCCCTTATTGTCCATTATAAAAATTCAAAATTTTGTACATACGCTCCCTTCAATGAGTAACGAAAATTTTTTTAATGCAAATTCTGCTTAGCAACTGAAATAGATGCGTTCAGAGTAGAGTTTGACCCTGAAGCATCTAGTCCTGTTTTCTTTCTTCTTTTCTCCATTTCATTTTAGCAATTAACGAGATTTTTCTTCTTGGTATATCAGACATAACTTTGGCGCCAGAATTCCATATATTTGGCGGGTTTTATATTAACGATGTACATGTATCTCTTACGCTCGTTACACCAACATTTTTTGGTGAAAGAAAAATCCCAACCACGTAATATTTTTTGTGTTCCTCATTATATAAAATTAGTCCGTCTAGATTTTCGTTCCTTTGTTATGATCTCTTAGAATCCAGGAAATTACAAGCGACACTATCGATGTATTAATTATATCACAAAAGAATTGGTTTTCGCAGAATAATTTCTTTTGTTTTTTATTACCTTCTGAGACATCTTGATATTTTTACCATCATAACTCTTTTCATAGAGAAACTCGTGAATTTATAGAAATTAATATCAAACCATGTTCTTTTAAAGAAATTTCTTTCTATACCTTTCCTTGGAAGTTAAGGCAAGCAAATTTGAAAATACAGCGGTAAGTCAGAATGTATATCATGCAAATTTAAGAATACAGTAAATGATGGACGGCAAATTAAAAAAAATACGGCATGCAAATTAAAAATGCAGCTGTCAAATTAAAAGACAAGTGATCTGAATCAATTAAAGTTAGTAATCACATAAAATATGCAGTCACTGTTAAAGTTGCTATGGATATGATTTTCAAAGTAAAATTAGTTGAAACTTGTCTGTACATAAAATTTGTTGTTTTTTTCTTCGTCAGGCCCAACTAAGAGCTAATGCTCACAATTTCAAAGTACGGCCCCCTTAAGATTAACGTGTCGTATTTTTAAAATTTGTTTGTCTCAACTTAAAATTCGCATAGGAAAGGTACAAAAACCTATTATGCTACCATTTCCTCCCATATTCTTGTTCTTTGAGATTTATAAAGAATAATAAACTTGGATATTTGAAAGACTTATTAACACTGAGGACATCGAAGAATGTCAACCAAACTATATCATATTACAATAATACAAATCTTGTTTGTAGCAACTTCAGTAATAATTCGAATGCAAATACCACCAAAATTATTCTGCACTCAAGAGGAAATGTGGACTGATGAAACATATCAGTATCAATTACTTTGCTTATACTTATTTATTTATAAATACACGCGATATGTTACAGTTCAACTCAGGTGGTGAAGATTGGGAGAGGTGACCTGGAAACTGAACACAAGAGTAAAAAAGTTATGTTTGTTTGAGTATCAATGACAGACAGTTGATATTATTATGAAACAACTTTTAAAAACAGTATTCTTAATTAAAAGAATAATCATGTTCACCAAATGTATTTATTTATTTATTTGTCCCTTATCACACAAAGGGGTGCAATGCAAATCTCTATTATTCATTGATAAAAATGCAATACATATCTATATATTCCATATAGGAAGTCGTGAGTTCGATTCTCAATTGGAACTCATTCTGTTTTCTGATCTGCACAGTTAATCTATTTACGCATAGCTAAAAGGAACCGAGCCTGAATTTTGTTGCGACTGGAAGCAACAAATAAGATGAAGGTAATCGGAAGCAAAAATTAATAATAAGGATTTACAATAAAATGAATATATACAGAAACATGGCATAGAGAAAATTAGGATAGGGAATGAGTTTGGGAGTTTGATTTGGATTCACACTCGCCAAGATTTCCAGTAGCATAATGGTGGGAGCAGTCCTCCGTTAAGTAAACCCCTTCTGGCATAAAATATCCGATTCTCCCACGAAACTTATTTTTAGTTTGATCCACACTGTTGATTTTTTAAATCAATACTGAATGGAACAGGAGAATTGCGTAGCGATAAAAAGCAACAATAATTAAGATGAATACAAAAAGGTGCAAAATCATAATAGTTATGATGTATTTAAATAAGACTTTGCAATCGTATCATTCAGCAATTTCTTAAAAAAATTATTTAATAATTTTGAAACATAAAACAGTTATTTATCGCATGAGAATTGATAACAAGATTTGTAAAAAATTGGATTAGGTAAAATTTGACTGATATTTGGCAAGGGAGATATTACATGGGGACACTATGGCTGCTATCAATTATAGACCATATCTTTAAACTGGCTATTTATCAGTAGCTGGAAGTAACGAGATATTTTATGAATTTTACAGAAGAGAAGAAAGCGAATGACTATGAACATTTGAAACTTTATTTTATTAAGTTTGAATGAAAAGAAACAAATTTATTAAATCGGATAACAATTTCTTTCAATCAAATAGAACATCTTAGTTACTATATTCCCCTTGTGTCAAATAGAATAACGTACGTACATACAAGCCCTAATCGCAAACCTACCAACTAGCCCTAACCCCTAACCTACACACTAACCTTAATTCCAAACTTATCTATAACCCTTACCCTAAACCTACCTAGTAACCTTAACCCCAAAGCTACCTCCTAACCCTAATACCAAACCTACATAATCCTAATTCCAAACGTACTCACTAACCATAATTCTAACCCTACTTAGTAACCCTAATTCTAAAACTGCTCACCAACCAAATCGAAAATATAATCCAAAAAAACGGTATTGGAACATTGGTAAAAACTAGTCATTTTTAGCCCCTAAAAATTGCTAATTCAATGATATTTCATCTGTAGTAGCAGCCATACAATCTTCATCGATTATTTCCCTTACCAAACATCGACATCTTGTTAAATCTTGCTTACTCCAAATATTGACAAGAAAATTTCACCGTACCAGTTCACTTATGTGCAGGTGCTTTACCATATATATACTTATACGAAAGCACATTATCGAAAATAAGAATAAATGTGATGAAAATCAATAAGGGATGGCTGACATTTATATATTTTTTACTATGCACAGCTGACAGAAATGCTAATACGTTTTTAGTAATAAACAAATTAAAATTTTTGTTTCTTCAGTGCAAAACTGCTGTTTCATCGAATTTGTTGATGGGAGAGAGGTACCACTTCCTTTTATCTTTAATATATAGACCTGACTTTGTGTCACCAGCTCCCAGTGCTCATTTAGTCTTTGTTTCATTTTTCAATTGGTCGAACCATTCCTGATTCTTCATCATGGTAACTGATCAAAGCAAAGTCTTAATTCCCAGTAGCTTTTGGAATTATTAAATGTCATCACCTACATGTTTGACCCCGGGAAAACTCACGAACATTTCTTCATAGATTTAGGCGTTCAAAGTTTGAGCATAAAGACATCATTTTCATCCTTAATATTATGATCACAAAGAACTAAAAAAAAAAAGTTTGTACATAGTTCAAAGGAATGGAAGTATCACGGATATTGATCAGCCGCATCTTGATCTGTAAGTGTCATAAAATTTTCAGGTTTTTCCAAATTTGCCTTTTCCGTTTTATATATTTATAGTTTGTTGCTATTTCTTTTCTATGTAGTTATATTATTTTTCTTTCCTTCGCAGGTTCCATGTTTAGCAAAGACGATGGTTACGGTTGTTTCTACAAGATACAACGATATCTCAATCTTCTGAGAGATTATTTTTGGAGTGTTTCGCTGCTGATCTTAGTTTGTATCTTTTTAGAAGCGAGAAAATGGATCACAAAAGTAGGTGTACGTTGTTAATTACCTGTTGAGTGCATTGTAAGTAATCCACTCATACTCACACACACACACACACACACACACACACACACACACACACACACACACACACATATATGATCCTTTTTTTGTTTGTCTGTGCATCTTTTATGCTGAAACTGCGGGATCTATCCACCTATTCAGCATGTTGACTCAATGGTGATCAAATTCTCAAATAGGCTATGCAGTGTTGACCTCGGAGGTTATTTCTGCGGCCGTAAGTTTTTGAAACAAATAATTTCAAGTCGGAATATCCTCCAACATTGATTTCTGTGATTGATACTAAGATATCTTACAAAATTATGGTTTATATGTTTTTCACTTTTCGTCATACATTGACGAAAATAAAGCGTAAATAAAAAAGAAGGATAACAGTAGTAAAAGGACTATTTTTGTTCCACTGTGGAAGTCTTTTAACACCCTTCTCTTTCAAACAGCAATTAGGGATGCTAAATAGAAATCGTAGATTTGCTAGCATACAATTTCTTCAAACTACAATATTTCAATTTTGAGATTATTTTTTTATGTTTTAGACAAAAAACAAAAACAAAACAAAAAACAAAAACTTATCTGTATTTTATTATTCAATTTTCATTAGATGGTGTATTAAAAACATTTATAATTAATATCTAACTTCTCTTCCTAGTAGAAGCCGAAAACGGTATTTCGTGCTTCAACTCAATACGACCCCTATTAATTTCGAAAAGTGTGGGCTCCGGGAAAAATTTAGTGTTGGGGGTTACTTTAATGCTGACCGAGACATGTAAGTTTCGTCTTTCTTGAAGAGACCGCCCACCACTTACAAGTCGGCTATGAAAATTTATCCAAAATCTGAGTATATTCACTTTGCACTAGCACTGCGATCATGTGCAAATCCATTTCTTCCACACAAGAAGCCCATTTTGTTTGGACTGGTCGCTGGAAACTTTATGACAGCCAAGCTAAGGAAAAATTTGGCACGATAGCTATTGAGTGACGCAATTTGCTTCATATCGAAAAAACAAAACAAAAAAAACCCCAAAAGGTTAGTTTATGAAAATAAAGCCCATGTTCCTTTCATTGAGCCCCTTTCCTCCTTAAGTTAAAAGATCGGACAGTGTTGACGATTCTTGCAGCTATATTCCACACTTACCATTTAGCATCTTGCACAAATAAAATGAAAAATTAGAGAAATTTAAATTCTAGTCAATTTCTTTTATGGAAACATTCTCCGTAACGCTCCTAAGGGGTGTTGGCCGACAAGTCACAACTTTTACTACTACTACTACTCTATCTTTCTGATTACTATTTTTGATCTCAAATGCACGTCCTTATCTCTCTCTCCCTCTCTGTAATGCATGCCCCAATAACTGACACAGGCACATGCTCACACATATCTATCTACGCGTTACTTATAACTCATACATACTGAAACATGTTCACACATGTTATATATCATAGTACACACATACTCACTCACACAACCCCCTGGGCAAGCGGTTCATTCCTTAGTCTATCTATATGCGTGTCCCTAGCATATCATATACACATATGAACGGATATATAATCAGTAATTACACACCAACCCATAAGGACCGATTTGCATTGACATTAATCAAAATATCTCAGCTTGGTGTCAATACTAATTAAAATATCTCAGCTTGATCTTTCATGGTCTGCGTTCTAATCTCCGAATGGTTAGCTATCCCCGGCGGAGGTCAGCTTCTACTGCGAAATATTCTGCATCAAGAAACTTCATTAGGAAATGACAGGCAGATATTTAATGAAACAGCAGCAGGAATAGTTGAAGTGGCGGTTGTCACTTTCTGTTATGCTCCCTTATTCTTTTTAACCTTTACTCAATTTTTGCTCTTCTTTTCCTTCTCTTGTTTTCTTCTTTTTCTCTCCTCGTTTTCTTCCAAGTGCAGGACGACCTGAAGGGTAAAGGCACGGAGAATGGACCTGGCAAGCCGTGTTCAAATCTTGATTGATAAAGTTTAGGCTAAATTCACACTAATCAAGTCAAAGACCGCACAGAACATTTTTGGCTACCGGAAGCAACATTCACTTCACCATTATACCTTTGAGTAGAGTGAGAACTTGTCTATTCTATACCTAAGTTTCCCTATCTTAATCACAGTTTATGATGTACTCAGTTAGCCGCTGGGTATCCTAATTAAGAGTTTTCCACACCCTCCACTCATAATGGGAATCAAAACCGAATTTTTCCGTCTTTGAGGCGGACATACTAACTCTTACACTATGTTAGAGTCTGATGCCCTTAGGGGAGGCATAAATTCATTTCCTCAGCTAAGGAGGAAATGCCATAGGGTAAGATGAGTGATGCCACTAAATCTAAATTCACAAATCACAATCGAACCATTAAGTGGTGTGATATTTTGAGCCTGAGCAAGGACAGCTGAAGCTGTAGACAGCGTAAGGACAGCGCTTACTTTCTTCCTCAACACTCTATCCTACGCATTTTGCCCTTCAACTATTTCGTCCTCACACAGGTATCAGTAGTTTCTCTTCCTGGCTTGCTATAAGAGAAATAGAGAAGACAAACACCCGGAGTGGTGTCACTCACTTCATCATCCTCGCTCTCGGCACTTGTTATTCTGACTCAGTCAACCATCTTGATACTGGCCAGGCTCGACGTTGCTTGACTTGTGTATTCGACGTGATTTAGCAGTAAGCAATTTCGCCAACAACAAAAGTAGATATGGCTAACATATGAATGTCATCATTCGTTTTCTCTTTCCAAAGAATCCGACTGCAAAGTGAACTAACTAATTTGATTACGTAGTAGAAATGATTTTCTAATCAAGATATGAATTAATTCTGTAGCAAATTAGGGATAATCCCGAATCCTTGAAATATAACACCGGATAATCTCAGATTATCGTCTGTTCTTTTAATCAGCATTACATGTAGCTGATTCTTTCATTTTCCCTTTTGTAATTCCATCCTATTCATCTACTCTTATTTACCATAGCATCAGCTCTGTTGTAGTAGTTGCAGTAGTAGAAATAGGAGCAGCAATAACATCACTACTACTACTACTACTACTACTACTACTACTACTACTACTACTACTACTACTACTACTACTACTACATGATGTTGTAATTCTCTTGTTTCTTTCTTTAACCATCTCATTCTATGACCTCTCCTCTTGCTTAGTGATTACTGTTGTCTCATGGAAACTCTAGCTCCTCTCTCAGTATCTTAGCAGATCCACCAACGCAGTGGCCCGAACAGTCTTGAATCTTTCTCGTAATTGCATGTCATAAAATCTCAATAATACTGTTTTGGACATTGTTTCAATTGTTATAAACACGACAATCGTTATAAGTAAAATAATTTACTGTTCCACAGTTTTTACAGATCTCTATTTAAGTCCTGGTTTTATTTCAATGTTTTTCTTTCCATCGTCTTCACCCTCTTGGCTGCTAGTATAGCTACATCAACAATCCTTATTCCTCAATCAAAACTATCGAATCCCATTAGATCATTTCAATCAAGTCATCAATGTGTTGATGTCAAACCCCCAAAGCAGCGTCTTTTTTATATCCTGTGGGATGCACTGTGGGAGAAAAACAAGCTTTTGGAAGCAATATGAAGATTAGTCCAGCATTCTTCTGGGACCTCCGGTACTCTCATCCATGCAGAAGGTACTTTGAAGACCAGGTAAACTCCTTCATTTTAACTGGCTTCTATGATGGCCGTAGCCACGAGCCCTACTGAACTGTACAAGGTGTACGCAAATTAGTTTCAAGAACATGAAGGAGACTTCACAGTGTTGCCTTGGCCACTAAAGCTCTCAGATCTCTACCCTATTGTGCACTATACACTTAAGTATGTATTGAACTATCAAGTTCGCTCTACATAAACCCACCACCGTGACTTAGAACAGTTAAATGGTCAGCTGTTAATATCTTGGTACTAGATCCAATATTATCAGTATTGATTTGTTTACTGTACACATATCATAATTGATATCTTACATATCTTATTTTATTGGATATGGACAACCAATGAATGTTTCAATGTATTTTTTAAATATGGTTGGCAACTAACCGTTAGAGGACAGAGACTTAATATATTTGAGAAACTTAAGACACTCTTATAGATAGATGGATGAGAAATTCATCAAGTGTTACCCAAATGATCAGCCGATTCGAATTGCTCGTGCAAACCGAATACAGTACCAATTGTTGTCACTATCATATTCGATAAGAGCTCTTTTTAAAAAAAGCTGTACGCATGCACAAAAAACTACATCGAAGAAAAAGACGTCAGATTAAGTGATTCTTTAATGGGTTGATTCCTTAAACGTTTGAATAACACAGAGTATATCTCACCAGTACCAGGATAAGAGTTCGAACCAACGTTGAAACCTAGCTTTTTGAATGCGTAATACGACCCTTACTGGTCATCTTCCACGATTATTGTCAAGTGCCGTTCTAAACAGAACTTAGTTATTGTGTGGATTACGTTGCTGTTATGTAAGGGACGTCAGCGCAAAACACTGAGGAAGTACTGTCTTTAGAAGCGCTTATCTATTGCAGCGATGACTGTTCCTAAATGACAGAGAAATCGACATAACAAACGCCCCACAATGTCCAGACAAACCATTCTCTCCCACTACTTCTATAAGAGAGAAATACTCGTATATAAGGTCGCTTAAGTGACATTATATCATTACGTCAGATAACGGAAACACATAGACTTATATACACATAATTGTACATGCATATGTGTTTGGGGATATAATATTAATATACCATGTAAGTACATCGAACTTCTTTTGATGTGCATTTTAGTAGCAAATGGCTGAATCGATTTTGTTTAAAGTTGCGTTTATTCAATGTAATAGGCCCTAAAAAAGATAATTCAAGTTTATTTTACAGTCTTTTGATTCCTAAGCAAGGCTCTCATACCAAAATCCCAAAATCTTAAGTAAAAAGCATCATAAAATGAGTTAAGCGACAAGGCTCTAATTGCCTGAGAGAGAATTTCCGATATTTCAAATGCTATCCTTTATTACATAGGTACAAGAAAATATCAAATTCAAATAATTTGTTGATCTTAATTAAATTATGAAATCAAAACGTTATCTTCTTGGAAAATTCCGACAATCTTCTAATATAGATTATTAAGAATATTTTTGCTTACATTAATTACAATGACTGATTCAAAAACATATCCGATTCTATAAGTTGTACACAGAAGGATAAACAGCATCGTAGGGTCGGCGATTTGGACTTGCAAGGAAGTTAAAGTATCTAATTCTCAAATGTTTTCCAAAAAATACTCAACTAATTGTGGGGTGCGTTGCACCACTTGTTGGGGTGAATTTCTTTGAAAAATGAAATCTCCCAGAGGCAAATATGTCTGAGCTAACCTTATTTTTTCCATGAACATGCCGTTTAAAACAATATAGATAGGGTGGGATGTAATTGGCCCCACGGTTATCTAACTCTTAAGTATAAAAAAATACTCCTGAGACGACTTAATTTTCATAAACTAACAACAGTAACTAAGTCAAACTTTGGGTTATGGCTAAAAAGAAGAAATTATTCGTTCAAAATGATTGATAGCGAGAAAGGAAGGAAAAAAGAGAAACTTTCTATCCCAAAGTCATCAATCAACAAAAGGAAGGAAAAAAAAGGGGCAAAAAAAAAGGACGAACGAGAGAAAGGAAGAAAAAAAGAGTAAGAGAGAGAAAAAAGAGAAAAAAGGGAAATGGAAAGCTATGGTCGCTAGATTGAATTATCTGATATTGCTAAACAGATTATTTCAAAAAGAATTTACTATTTTTTCTTTCTTTTTTATCTTTAAATAATGATTTTTCTTTTTCTTTTTTCTCTACTCTTTTCGGTCCTGAGCAGCTATAATACATACTTAAATGTTTGCACACACAACCCTCAATGAGTTAAGAAACATATTTTTTGCTTTCCGAAATTTGTCTTAGTGACTGAAATAGTTGTGTACTGAGTTGAATTTGACTGTCAAGCAGCCAGTCATGTTTTCTGTATAGTCAGAAAAACTAAATTGCTCTTCCCCACCCCCAGACATTAGCTTATTGTTTATAGTCAACAGGAAGTTCCAAACGGTATGATTCCACCCCTTAACCCTGCTTAGTGAGAAAATAGTGCAGGGTGAAGTGACTGAAGCCACGTCAGGAGCCTATGGTCTCCAAGTCCAATTCACATATCGGAAACGGAGAATTTAAGTAGTGACATGATATGCCAAGTCAAAACAGGGACAGTTTTAGCTGTAGCCAGCATTAGGGTAAATACTTTCTGATTTCACCATCAATACCCTAAGAATGAATGAAATATTCGATGGTTAGAAAATAGACTCAACGTTATGTTGTGTCATTCTATTTGTGCTGTCTGCTTGATCAACTATCAACTAAATTAGCTGCCATTAGCAGATTTATTGGAGTCATTTGAAGTTTGCTTGAGGCCATCCTAGTTTTATCCAGTAATTGTCATTGGCAGTTTATACAAGAAGAGAAGACGCAGGCGATTTTCAGTAATTCTTTGCCATGAAGTCTGGTTTTGTCCAAAATAAGATCATTTTTTTCTTTCATTTATATTGGCTTCTTCAGACGAAAAATCGATATAATAAATTCAGTGAATTCAATGCCAAACTCTCTATGACATGAAACTAGGTGTAAAGCCAATCAACAGTAAGGCTTATGTCCGCCCTCCCTCAACTTGAATACTTTGTACAAGCCTGGTCACCGTACTTGCAAGATGATGAAGATCGATAGATAGACAATTAAAAATGGCAGAACATATGAATAACCTAAACCCTGCTATAGTGATTCAACCGGTCTGTTGAGAGAAGGGGGAATTAATGAATAAATTATGACCCCTTTCTATCAAGGTCAAGATCTCATGGTAGGTGCATTATCACACATACGACTTTATCAAACATTAAATGAAATGACTACATTACTTACTGGTCATTTTCAAGATCCATAATAATAATATCCGCCTAGATCGAATTCAAGCAGTGACAATCTTATGATATAAGTAATTGAACCAACGTAGCCATCTGAATGAATGTTTGTTAGTTTGTTTGTTCCAGCGCCCCTGGCCATACCATTTTGACTGAAGACTTGTGAATTAGTGTCAGTATTCCCCCAGACTACTTTTAGAATTTATTGAATTGTCTTTGGAAAAAATATTTTTGTTTTTTTGGCCTATCTCTGATGAGTTTACGAACATCTAGATGCTTTTTACATGTGTTTTTTTTTACTGTATTGTTGATGTTCTCCCGTGGAAATCGGCAATGATGTCATAAATAGAATTCATTGTGACCATATCTATTCTTCGATGGAATTTTCCCACATGATTTCAAATTTTGACTTTACTGTTTTTCAATTAGTGATGACGAATCACTTATTAGCTTTAGATTTTTTCATGATTTTCATATTAAACTAATGTCTTCATCATAGATAAAATAAACGAAGAACAGCATTTTGTATTTTATGAACTCCTAAATTTTAAAACGCTGATCGAAAAAGAAATTGCAACAGGTCTTGTTAGCCCATTGAAGAAACCGTCTTATGACGTCTTTTGGCAGCATGCCTTCTTTGGAGTGATGAATTAAAACAGATCTGCTTAATGACTCAATAGAATCCGTCACATGATTAATATCTTTTGGTAGCATGTTGTGTTGGGGATGATCAATAAAAATTGATTGAAGGGTGGTTAATAAATACGTTACTTTCATCACCTTTTGTTTGATCACTGAAAACTTTGATTTTCAAAAAAAAAAATGAAAAAAAAAAAAGCTGGTACAAACAAGTGACCAATTCAGAATAATGTTTCATTGTATTTTGATCCTCCATTAAAAAGCCATTTAGCGATGTGTGATTGAGAAAAAGAAACAGAAACACTTTTCCGAGATATAACAAGGATTAAATGCTGAAAATTCAGTCCTCTAGTCCTTTTGATGAAGCCTGTACGCGTGATACATACATAGTCAGCTAGACCAACTAGACAACTGAAGAACACTATTTTTCCTCAGTTTTGATTGATAGTTGCGAATTAGGGAAAAGGAATAAAGTTACTTTTCTTGCTTTTCGTTGGACCACTAAAAAGTATGAATATTAAAAAAATCAAGCGTGAACGTTACTGGAGACAAGGGATAGCTTTAGCAGACATTGTAAACTGAATTCCCACTAAGAACTTATTTTGAGCGGAGAATTGAAAAAAAGCCCAATCAAACAAACAACCAAAAAACCCCAAGACGATTAATCCACTCATAATGGAATAAATAGGAAATTTTTGATCCTTCAAGCCCGATCGGTACGGCTGTGCACGTGGCACATAAATGCATAGCCAGTCTGCCTGTGTAACTGAAAAAGCCTGAAGAAACCTATGTTGACAGTTTTGCTGAAAATTTCGTTTGACAGTTTATAACATTATTGAAAATAATTGTAAAGTCTGCATAATAATGTAACTCGCCACGAATCGTCTTCCAGTGTTAATATTCAGAGAAAGGTTCAGATGTTGAATGGTGGTTTTAAAGTCCATTTAATTCACGGGTTGCAGCATTTTCATATGTGACTAAACTAATTATATCTATAATTTGAAAGATCCACAATGGCTGGACAGTAAAGTATACTTATTTAGCTCAAGTTTACGTACACTTGTCCCCCTCTCTATCTACCCATCTTCACCAGTCTTTCTGCACATTTTTCTTTTTATCTTTAAACCTGTTTCGGTCGATTTGTCTGACCATGCTCTATATCAACCTCATTTTCTTCCCCTCTTTATCAATCTCATTCTCTTTCTCTCAGTTTCAGTCCCTCTCTGTCTCCCCCCCTCTCTCTCTATATATATATTGAGGCAGTCATTTTCTATACATATTTGTATATCTACGTGAGTGTGAGCGTACAAATATACGTGGGTGGCGTGGTTGGTGGGGCCTTGAGCGCGTGGGCAATTACTAATTTTGTTTAGTCTGAGATGGTATTACGTGGGGAAAAGAAAACAATAATAATCCCATCTCTCACGTGTGAGGTTGCCAACATATGTTGAATATTATAACCAATGAAGAAATATACAAATGTATCAGTCATCTCATGGGGATTACGTTCAATCTCTCTCTCTCACCCTCTCCCCCCTCTCTCTCTCTCTACATATATATATATATACATATATATATATATATATATATATATATATATATATATATATATATATATAAATTCATTTAAAAAAGCAATTAATTTGTTTCAAAATTTTCAATAGTGATCAAACGAACAGTTAAAGACTGTTAAAATCGAATATGTTTTCATTAATCTTATACTTTAATTTACACAGCAATACCTTTACAGTACGAAATCAATCATTTCAGGTCTGTCAGATGGTTCATAGGAGGGATAGGGAAGGGATTTTGAGCTTGGTTGACTAATAAGAATATTTGTTTTCATATATGAATACATGAAAAAGTGAACATATTTAAACATCAGTGTCATCAAAGTTAATTTTGTGGACAAATAAACAAAAATCCAAATCGAGAATGCAGACTTGAAAAAAATAGACCACTGCATCTTGCATAATGAGCATAGGGTAATGATCGGTCCCCTCCAAGGAGAATTAGCACGGTCGCTGCGAGATACTCTTTACAGTATACACAGTTGGTCACCTATCTAGTTGGTGATCTGGCTCGAGGTTGCTTAATTTGATGATCATTCGAGACATGGTGAATCTAGCACGATTTGGCTGACATACAATCAGCTTGATATCCATTGGAGAGGGTAGGTCAGGCTAGAAACAAGGGTAGCAAAAATGTTTGTTGGACGTAAGTGCTGCTAAAAACTTTTTTAATGTCAAAAATCTTGTCTCACAAGTCGTTCATCAAGTGTGAATAGAAAAAAAAGATGATACGAGATCAATGTACTTACCCTATGCTTTGTAGGACATCCAAATCGTCTAGCGTTTTGCACTGAACACGCACAGTCAACATTAGCCCAAGGAAGTTAACCTTCAACATTTCCCGCGTAATGAAAACTATTGTCAACGACGACAATACAAGTAAGACTCAACAAATTGGCTTTTCAAAATAACTGGAGCAGGTGACCCGCTTTTGGCACAGGGGCGGATTCAGGATTTTGAGCTGGGTTAAGAAATAAGAATATTAATTTTCACAAATGAATATGTGGAAAAGTGAACAGATTTTAGACATCAATGTCTTCAAAGTTAATTTCTAGGAGAAATAAACAAAAATACAAATAAAAAAACGCAGACTTGAAAAAGTAGACAACTATATTTTGGTTTTTATCTATGACATTTCTTTATCTAAGTGTTTGAAGAAAAACTTCAATCTCACCGTGCCTGAGAAATTTGGGGAACTGGCCCCTTGCGCCTCTGTGGTTCTGCTCCTATTTGCATAATTATAACAATTGATATATAAATAAGATACTAAGGTAATAAGAATATAAATGTTCACTACTACTTTCCCAGGGGGTAGGGGTACAAAATCATTTATACAATAGGCCTTCCTTCCATGGAGAGGATGCTGCACTCGCTTCCATTTGTAGTGTAAGTTTGTGAAACTGACTGTATGATCCAGATACCAGATGGTGTCCTTGACCGTTAATGGAGATCCATTGACTGACCCTAGGCTGATATGATAGTGCAAGCACAATCTTTTTATATTGGCACATTGTGTTTGGGCTACATGAAACTATTGTACTGCACCATTAGTTTTTTATGACTATAAGATTGCAACAGAGAATTAGGTTTCTGGATTTCTTCTGCAAAATTGTTTTGTTCTATACTGTTGTGGCCACATGGTTGCTTCTTATTCATGGCAGTCCCCTTTCTCACTCACTCACACCCACTGTCTTGTGTCCCTAGAGGACGTGAGCAATCATTTCCTTTCTTTTGTTGTTTTCATAAACTATTGGTCTTTCACGGCTTCTGATATTCATTCTGTCATTCACTTTCTTTGGTGCTGAATGCATTTATAACCAGTTGTACATAAACAATATCTCGGTCATGTTTCGTTTGAAAATATTATTTACAATCTTATGTTACGAAAAATGCTTACATAAAATCTGCCTAATAAGTATTTAATTAGCTTACTTAGGTCACATATAGAATCGGAACCCAAATATTGATTCAATTCAAGAGTGGATTTTTTAAAGATTACACCGTAATCAATATTTAATTTTCAAATAATGTGATACTACTTTTTCACCAGATTCAGGTTGTTGGCGTAAACTTAATTCTCCATTCCTTTCGTGTTTTGAATCATTCTTGGTTACGATGTAATCTGAAAGTTTGCGTTCACTTGGATCAATTTTGGGGTTCGGATTTTAAATTTTATCCGGTTAATTTGGCATAAAGACACAAGCAAGCGGCACAGTTTTGAACGGTTCAACCCTCTGCAGTAATAATGGTCAACAACACTAGCTTGCTAATTACTATTTCAGTAGATAGATCTCTAGATCAAGATATTTACTGAGCTCGGTGTGATCTGAAAAAAACTCCCGGCATAGTAGCATCAAATGAAAGCCAAGTTCACTACACCATCAAATTGATTTGTGAAACAATTCCATTAACTATTGTCAGAAATGCCCATTTTCATATACTTATATACTGGAGCGTGACTGAAAGTTGATTATTCTTGGGCGACTGGGCATTGGTAAAACTGGGCAAACGATCAGAGGAGAATATACTGCGTATGTCCGAACAGAAACTCTCGTATGGAGTGACTGTGTCGACAGTGGGATGACATTATATGAGCTTGCATAATGCCTTACTGTTGCATTCTCAATGAACGAGCAAGCCATTTTTGACGTCTTATGAAAGTTTTATTTTTTGTTGCAAAACATCACATCACATTGATCTGTCAACACATGTAGAGTCTACATTCGATTCTCTATGAATTTTGGCTTTTTCTAAAGAAAGTTGAGATCAAGGAGAATGCGATGAGACAAGTGTGCGAGATTTTAAGATGCGAACCATAAAGTGTTCAAAGCAGCCATTGCCTAGATTGGCTGTTCTTTTGTTTATAATAAATACCTGGATATTTTCCGAACAGACTTGATATATGCACATATACATCGTCTCTAAAACAACAGTTGATAACCTACTCACATAGATCTTCATCACAAAATATCACGGTAAATCAACGAGAACTATCAACAAAACATGCGTTTTCTCCATTTTTCAAGTGAGTCTGGCTGGCTAGCTGGCTATCCATCTAGAGAAATTTACAATTTAATTCTAATATCATTTTGTTTTTTCATTTAATCCCGACGAAATAGGTCTTCAGTGTTGAATTAAATTTACAATATAAATTCATGCTGAATTGATCCCTTGTTTTTATTCATTGGTGTTCACTTTTAAAAGAGATTACCAGGCAAGGGCAAAAAGAATAACTTATTCATTGATTACCCCCTTTTCAAATTTTCGAATTGATCCCCCCCCCACAAGACATGATACCGAATGACGTTGATCACGTCGTGACTTCTATTGAGGGACTAACCAGACCTATTATACCGTCGTACCACACCCAAGATACCTTCTAGGTAACGAGTGTGCCATAGGAGGATTGCAGATTATTGCTTGGCAGGTTTTCTCACAAAAAATAAGTAGAAAACTGAGACGTCAATCTCATTTAACAAATAATTTTATGGGTGATTAAATCTCATCTTGATTTTGGCAAAGTCTTTGATTAAAAAAAATCGGATTTATTGAACACAAACACAAATAAAGTTTCATTTTGCTGCTAAGAAAAATTTATATTATCTTATAAAGTTTACTAAATGGTAACCAAAAATACTGAAAGTTACCAAAACGTCAATAAGTAGGTTTGGCGGATTGTAGGTTTTAATATACTTCAAAATATTTGTCATATAGAGACTCATAACGCTACTAATGTTGTCGTGAAAAGAATCAGCGTTAATAAACCAGTATCAGAACAAATTCTTTTGTGTGTACAACTAATTACACGTGCTAGTATGGTGATCGATACAAGGTTTTCCCGTAAATTTCTATTTCCCATTCATTGGCAATCAATGCCCAGGAACCAAATCCGTGAACATAGATCTAACAATGATATCTGCATAATTTGAACGGCTTTCAGGTTTTCATCTCAAAATATTTGCACAGACAAGTCCCAACCCTCCAATCTCTGTGCATGATATAAAAAGAAAGATCTACATATAAAGATATTTACAGTAGAGGCTGTAAATATCACTTGAGCTTGTTTACATTATCTAATTTATTTCGTTATGTTGGTGTTGGTGAGAAGAATTATTCCATAAAGTCAGAAATATTTGGAAATTTTCAAATGTTCTTGGAAAGGTGTATATCTCTGTATGTATGCGTGTGTAGAGACCAAGCAAGTAAAGAAAAATACCTCTACTCAAGCCTTAGAAAAAAGAGTCATATTTAGGGCAGGTATGATTCAAATATCATGTGTTTGTGTGACGTCACTAGTGCGTGTTCTTCTATTGTATATCATGTGATCATGTGAGATCAGATGAGTCAAAGTACTTGTACTTTTATTGGTATGCGCAAATCAACGGAAGAAAATTGCAAGATTTGCAGGATTTCATTATCTGGTAATTAATTTGTTTTGGTGTATCATGATCATCATACTGGTTTACTCCGTTATCCAAAAGTAGATCATTTCTATGAAAACCATTTGTTAGCCAAAATGACATAAAGTAAAGAAGCAATTCCAACAGGAGAGCACATTGTCATGTGTAGTTCATAGAGCAGAATGTGCCCGAGATCCTTGCTTGGTAAGATGTTCTGTTAATCGGCAGCGGAGCATAGGCTGATTATATTGCAGAACAATCTTCTCGCTGCATTCAGCCCCTGGTATTCCCAGATGAATACTGATCAGGCTAGATGCTGCTCGACTATCGCATGAGAACAGGTGTATCCAACGCGATTTGGCCCAATATATTAATGAATATTGAAAAAACATTCAAGTTCATAAGTTGATGACTGTATATTAAACTGAGTCGTCGGAGATGGGGTGACTGGGAAGTATGGAGAAAATGTCTGGGAGAGGGAGATGGTATGTACTTCCTCCATAAAAGCTTGTTCCAAAATAAATGTTGAACAAAAAGAGATCTGAAGAGAACTTTCAAAATGCTAGGGATACCAGTACCATGCCTCTATCTATGCTTTGCTTGGATCGTCACGAAAGTAGCTACGCAGATGATTTACAAATGTTGCATGTTCGATCTTCAATGTGATCTTCATGTTGTGTCCTGTTTTGCCAAACTCAGCTACGAAAATATCTAAAACGCATTCATTTATGATGGGAGTTCATTCCTAATGGGGTACTCTATTATTGTTGGCTTTTTTTCAGACTGTACCAAGTTGGTCAGGTATCTACGGTTATCTTGATATAACATTCTATAGAATGGTGGGTCATGAGTCAGGAATGAATTGATTAAATTCTGATGCAGTTTCAACCTTTGTTCTCGATTTTATCATCATTACAGAATTGGGAAATTCTAGATTCTGGGCTGTAATAACATATTGACGGGAGAGTAACGTAATAACAATAGCGAAGTCATCACTGGAACGTCATTGAAATCGAAGTATAGGGAGTATAACCGCTGCAGGACGGTCGTTCAGTTTTTAGCAAAAAATTATGTTGGCAAATGTCTGAACGCTTTCCAATTTTTCGAGTGACAAATGCCTTACGTCATCAGTTATATACAGCGGAGGTCTGTCACATTTCATATATCTGATAAGTGTCTCATTTTGACATTTTCTGACTGGACATATATTGCAATAACAGTATGTTTCAATCTTCATGTAAATGGTGTTCATATTGTAGGTTAGAAGCTATGAAGGAAGATATCAACAATAAGTCATCAATCAGAGTATGATTTTCTCAGTTGGGGAGAATCATGATAGCCAAATATTTGCCAATAGCTAAAAAAGCAAACAAACAAAACAAACAAAAAAACATAACAAAACAGAATACGTAAAGAAGGCCTATTGTCAGAAATGTTCACAGAACAATGCAATAATATCACTCACACACACATAAAAAATATACTGAATACTACTACAACAGAGTCAACTTATATCAATTACCTCAATCAATCCTGTATTCCCTAAGATTACACATACAAAATGCCTTGTGAAATAGCTGGAGCTCTCTCTCTCTTTATATATATATATATATATATATATATATGATTATAAATTGTGTCATGTTATATTGAAACTCTCATCTGAAATGATTTCACGTTGAATGTATTATCTGGCCTTTTTTGAATCGAATATAACGCAATTTATACCTATTCCGTCGGATCATATATCCATTTCTTAATAATAGTAATAATGATAATGATAATACACACACACACACATACACACACACACACATACACACACACACACATATATATATATATATATATATATATATATATATATATATGTATATCGCACCTACTCCAAAATCCTCTATTTCAAATATCTAAAGAGTCCCTAAGCCTTTTAGACCATTCCCCCTTCATGCAATACTTTATTCACCATCGACTCCAAGCCATATCTAACAACAACAACAACAATAATAATAATAATAATAATAATAATAATAATAATAATAATAATAATTATAATAATTTTAATTATAATTATAAGTGGTAGTTGTAACATTTGGACCGTATGAATGAACCCAGTGATGATTTTCAAAGGTTTAAAAGATATTTTACTTTAGGCTTTAAGAATGATTATTCTTGACATATTGATGATATTTCTACTTCTGAGATGGTTTTTCTTTGCGATTCTGAGAAATGTTCACCTAGATGAATTGTCCACTGCCAAATTCTACCTAATGAAAAGAAAAAAAAAAAAAAAGTTGAGAGTGGTCTGTTGTTTCTTGGAGCTGCACGTGGGTAAGTGGAATTAAATTTAAAATTTATAGTTTAATGCCTAGCTACCCCCGAGTATGAATGAATGGAGTCTGTCCACCCCTGACCGTTAGGACCCCTTACTGCTAAGTAGATATAGGGGGAAGTCCACCATTGGGAAAGAACACAGATTGCGAGATAGCCGGTAGAAGAAGCATTTTATTTTTTGGCAAAAAGGTAAATCTCTTTCTTTGAATGATTTCTGGTGATTGACTTTGAAAACTAACTCAGACTAAATTCTTATATGTATATTGTCTCAATAATGATAATAATGATAATAATAATAATAATAATAATAATTATAATAATTTTAATTATAATTATAAGTGGTAGTTGTAACATTTGGACCGTATGAATGAACCCAGTGATGATTTTCAAAGGTTTAAAAGATATTTTACTTTAGGCTTTAAGAATGATTATTCTTGACATATTGATGATATTTCTACTTCTGAGATGGTTTTTCTTTGCGATTCTGAGAAATGTTCACCTAGATGAATTGTCCACTGCCAAATTCTACCTAATGAAAAGAAAAAAAAAAAAAAAGTTGAGAGTGGTCTGTTGTTTCTTGGAGCTGCACGTGGGTAAGTGGAATTAAATTTAAAATTTATAGTTTAATGCCTAGCTACCCCCGAGTATGAATGAATGGAGTCTGTCCACCCCTGACCGTTAGGACCCCTTACTGCTAAGTAGATATAGGGGGAAGTCCACCATTGGGAAAGAACACAGATTGCGAGACTTATACTAGAAGATTTAAGGGAGACGTATGACCTTCAAGGTTGTTAATTTCACCCAGATGAAGCTTAATGTGTTAATTGTTAGGTCTGAATGTAGAAGGGGATGGTCATACCACCAAATAGATATATCTGTGCAGCAGAATGGCCTATCCATGTAAGGTTATACCATGGGTTGTAACAGCTGGTGGGACTCCGAGAGTGTCACTGAGCTAATTGCCCACAATGAACCCACCAAGGTCTGGTGCTACCTTAAAAGAACCAAAAAGGGCTGGTGGGGCTCTTCGGTTATTTCTGAACCACATCGGTCTTAACCAACCCACCAAGGTCTGGCGCTACCTCAAAGAACCAAAAACCCCTATCATGACAGTACAACCTAACCATTTTACCGCAAAAAACGGGGCACAAATCCGAGATTTGTGTGTCGTAACCGGCAGGTGTTCCCTTGTTAGCCACCAGGAGGGACCCGGTCGTCATCCTGTGACTGCTGGCCAAAACTCCGGCTCGTGTACCCTTAATGGCCTTCAGGAGGGACACAGTCGTCACATAGCTACTGTTGGCCAAGACTCATATACCACTAATGACACCCAGGGTAGGCGCGGTCCTCACGGAGTGACTGCTATAAAGAGAAAGAGATGGACAAGGGAGGAGAATAGATTAGTTATGTATTGTTACTTTAAAAGCAAGCCTTCAGTGCGATCTTATAGGGAGCGTATGCTCCAGATTTGGAGGGAAAAATCTGATGTGGAAGTATCGAACCAACGCCTTGCTGACCAAGTAAAACAAATCCAAAAGAGGAAATGGCTGTCTGAGACAGAACTACTAGAGATTCGCATTAATGTAGAGAGAGACTCAGGTGACACATCTGTAGAATGCCCCCCCAGCACAACTAGTACCAATAACAAAACTATAAGAATTCCCCATAAGACCCCCACAGTAAACTATGCACCAGAGGGTGACGACGAGGCACCAACAGCAGAAGAGAAAACCAAAATACAAGCTTTGAAAGAGATCATGCGAGGAGAGAAAACAACACTCCCCTCCCTAAGAGACAAAGACAGAAAGAAAGTTGGTGAAGTGACTGAACAGGTCAACTGCCTCTTACAGCACATAGAAACGAACACCCTCCTAGAACTCAACAACCTAATTTACGCTGGGGCAAAAATGGTAGCACAAAGCTTCACAACACAAGATAGGAACCTGAGCAATAATAGGGAAGGGAAACCCAACTGGGAGAGAAGGTTACAAAGGCAGATCTCCCAACTACAGAGAGATGAAGTACTACTTAGAAATACACCACACACAGACAGACCACGAGTAAGACTTTATAACAAATACAAAGTAACGCAAAAGGGCATCGCAACTGTAGTCGAAGAGTTACACCAGAAAAGACTAGCCAAAGAGGCAAGACTAAAAAGATACAGACTAAGAACGGCCCAATACACACAAAACCGCACATTCCAAAACAATGAGAAAAAGTTCTACCAAGATTTAAATGGGGAAAGAAGGCAGGACATGAAACCTGATGCCACAGAGGCCAAGAACTATTGGAATAGCATATGGGGGCACCCAAAAAGACACAACGTAACACCGCAATGGTTAGGAAACATGAGAAAAGAACTAGAAGATATAGACAAGGGGGAACCAATAATACTGAATGAAAACACATTGAAACATACTCTTAGGAAAGTAGCCAACTGGAAAGCACCGGGGCCCGACGGGATCCATGGGTATTGGTTCAAAAAATTCACCACGTTACACGGCAGACTCACTCACTTACTCCAAAATTGTCTAAATGAAGGCAAAGCACCAGAATGGATGACTAAAGGCAGAACCACCCTCATCCTAAAAGACCCGGGAAAGGGGAACATAGCAAGCAACTATAGACCAATCACGTGCCTACCACTTATGTGGAAAATCCTGACCGGGCAAATAGCGGAGAGAATATACATGTCAATGGATAGAAGGGAACTACTACCAGAAGAACAGAAAGGGTGTAGGATAGGAACCAAAGGGGCAAACGATTTACTCTACATAGACCAGATGATCTTAAAAGAAGTAAGGAAAAGGAGAAAGAATATCGCAATGGGATGGATAGATTACAAAAAAGCATACGATATGATTCCACATAGCTGGATACTCGAATGCCTTAGAATGTTCAAAATTAGCGAACCGGTGGTTAAATTCATTGGTAATTCGATGGAAGACTGGAAAGTAGATTTGACAGCCGGAGGGGACAAACTAGCCGAGGTAGGGATAAAAAGGGGAATCTTCCAAGGAGACTCATTGTCCCCTCTATTATTTGTTCTAGCAATGATACCGCTTAACAGAATCCTGAAAAACAGCAAAGGATACCACTTCTCTAAAACAAAAGGAAAGGTCAACCACTTAATGTACATGGACGATATTAAATTGTTTGCAAAAAACAGGGGAGAGCTTGAGACTCTGTTCAACGAAGTAAGGGAATATAGTGAGGACATAGGGATGGAGTTTGGGATAGAAAAATGTGCAATCATGGTGATGCACAAAGGAAGGCTTTCAATGACTGAGGGAATTGAACTTCCGGACAACAACAAGATTAGGGCATTGACTGCACAAGACCGATACAAGTACCTAGGTGTCCTTGAATGTGACACGATAAAACGGGAAGAGATGAAGGAGAAAATTAAGAGAGAATACCTGAGAAGGATAAGGAAAATATTAGAAACCAAATTAAATAGCAGAAATCTAATAAAAGGAATGAACACCTGGGCTGTGTCAGTAGTTAGGTATACAGGACCATTTCTAGGATGGACAAAGGAAGAGCTCCAATCAATGGATAGGCGAACAAGGAAACTTATGACGATGCATAAAGCATTGCACCCTAGGGATGATACAGATAGGCTATACGTTAAGAGAAAAGAAGGTGGTAGGGGGCTCATCAGCATAGAAGATTGTGTCCAGAGAGCTAAAGTAGTCCTAGATAGATATGTGCAAACAAATAGTGAAGAAATCATAAAGAGCGCGAGGGATAGTGCAACAAACAATAAAGTAGAAAACAATGGAACAGTACAGCAAACTAGAAAAGAAAAGTGGGAAGGGAAAAAATTGTACGGCGAGTTTAAAAGACAGATAAAAGATATAGCAGACGAGAAATCATGGACGTGGTTACGAAAGGGAAACCTTAAGAGAGAAACAGAATCGCTCATCATGGCAGCCCAAAACAAAAGCATAAGGACAAACTACATAAAAGCAAAAATCGACAGAACACAGACAAACAGCAAATGCCGCATGTGCGGTGAAAGAGATGAGACAGTAAACCACATAACTAGTGAATGTAGTCAGCTCGCCCAGAAGGAGTATAAGCATAGACACGATAGAGTAGCAACGATGATACACTGGGAACTAAGTAAACAAATGGGATTCAACCATGGGGAAAAGTGGTATCAGCACAAGCCAGAGGCAGTTTTGGAGAATGACAACCACAAACTACTGTGGGACTTTGACATCCAAACTGACCACTTCATCCAGGCAAGAAGGCCGGACTTAGTAATAGTAGACAAAAAAAGGAAGGCCTGCCAAATAGTAGACGTTGCTGTACCTGCAGACCATAGAGTAAAAAAGAAGGAGGGTGAAAAAAGGGAAAAATACCAGGACCTAGCAAGGGAGTTAAGGAAAATGTGGAACATGAAAACCAGGGTAGTACCGGTCATAGTGGGCGCACTAGGAACTGTCCCCAAAACGCTGAGGGAGAGACTGGAGGAGATCGGGATTAGGGGAAGGATAGAGACCGTACAGACCACAGCGCTACTTGGAACTGCACGGATACTGAGGAAGGTGCTAGAGATATAAGGACTGCAACGAATAGTAGCTCTGTCATGATATGCGAAAGAGGGAGGAGACGTTAGCTGAAGACCTGAGGAGACTTATTGTCACTCAGCCTTCAGCGATAACCACTGGGCAACCGGTGTGAAACTGTAAATCGTAGAATTACTGCGACCTATGAGTAGTAGGAGAGGAGGGCTGGAGACTTGAGGAGACTTGCTGTCACTCAAACTCCAGCGGTTACCACCAGGCAACTGGTGTGAGATTCCAAATAATAATAATAATAATAATAATGATAACAATAATAATATTATTAAAAATAATCTGGGAGTCATCGAATGCAACACAATTAAATGAAAAGAGGAGGAAGAGAAAATAAGAAGAAAATACCCTAAGAGGATAAGGATGATACGAGAGACTTAACTAAATAGAAGAATCTGATAGAACGAATGAATACGTGTGCAGTATCAGTAGTAAGATACACAAGACCATTCCTTCGAAGAACAAAGGAAAAATTCCAATCAATGGACCGGTGAGCAAGAAAGCTTATGACAATGCACAAAGCCTTACATCTCAGAAGGACTACACATAAAGAGAAAAAGAGGCGGTAGATAACTCATTAGCATAGAAAACTGTGTCCCAAAGGCAAAAACAGGATTAGAAAATTATATGCAAGCAGATTGTGAAGACATTATAAAGAGCGCCTGAAGCAGTGCAACAAACAACAAGAAAGTTGCTAACGAATAAGTAGCACAGCAAACAAGGAAAGAAAAATGTTAAAGAAAAATTATTCGTTGAATTCAAAAGATAGATACAGAATGTTGCAGATGAGGGAACATGGACATGGCTGCGCAAAGAAACCTAGAGGGAGAGGCAGAATCGCTCATCATAGCTGCATAAAATAAATACATTGACAAACTATATGAAATGCTATGTGGCAAGCAGGGACAAGACCCTACACCACATAACCAGTGAATGTAGTCAACTACCCCAGAAAGAATGTAAAAAACAGACAAGACAGGGTAGCAACAGTGATACACTGTTAACTGAGCAAAACAATGCGATTCAACCAGAGGACGTGGTATCAGAACAAATCGGATACAACCCTGGAAAATACGTTCATACATAGTAAGCCTCACCAGCTTAAAAACTGAAGAAGGCCTATGACGACTGGTTTGTACTACTACTACTACCAATAATGATAATAATGATGATGATAATGACAAAGTAAACGTGCAGTTTTAAACATAGCTTCGTTTCAATTATTTTTTTTCGATAGAAAATGAAAGATAGATGAAACTAAACTAAAATGTTCATGTACAGATTATTTTCAAAAAGGCTATACTGTCAAATTTTGCAATAAATTGGCCAAAATAGCAACGCCAGTGAGAATAGTGATTATGTGAACGTTACTTTTCTTAGTGTGGATATCAATCACTGTCTTTTTGCTTTTGTTCTTCATTTACCGAATCAGTTGATTAGCCTCTTGCCATAACAGCTGCATCATTGGCAGACCAATGCGTCTTCAGAAAACTCCATCAACGGTGCTGAGAAATGTGATCAAACTTTTCTCTGTGTGATATGATTGGACTATTTTCCTCGTCTATCTTCTTATTTCTTTCATAACGATTCGACCATGTATCCGCCGACCTCCTTCGAGAATTCTTCGTTTCAATTCCATCTAAATCTTCCAGTTTCGGTCATTTACTCTCCAGCATTCTTTGTGTGATTTTTGCTTTACTTTGAAAACAGAAAGACAACAAACAATACACGAGGAAGATTGGATGGTATATGGACGAAACGTAAAAGAAATCACGACTTGAGACAAGGGAAATAGTCCATCTATACCACGGACGATGATTAAAAAATACCATATAACAAAATTCAGGTTCAAAGATTGTTGATGAAAATGTCATGAAACAGATGAAAAAATTTTGCAAGTGCATCGATCGTTTGGATGTTTTGATTCCCGAGTGATTGAAGGTATGGAAGTTTAGATCAGTGTATTGAATCAAACTCCCTTTGCATTCATGCTCTTGGGGAAATCGTATCCTTATTCCCCCTATCAATATATGAGTTGCTGAGGCCCTACCATGTCTCTTTATTTTGAGAAAGGAAACTTATTCCCCCCTCGACGGGCCTAGCAAGCCAGAATTGGATTTTGATAGATTGCTTGTGTAAAATGATGAAGAATAGAAGAGGACTGCCATTTCCATCTGCGTGCAACACTTCCAATATATACAAAAAATGAGAAAATGGAACTTATATATATATTTTTTTAACATTTCTGCTGGTTTGTACGCACCACTGAATGATGAGAACGGTAAATGTAGCAAAAGTTGGCCTTTGCTTTTCGAAAGTACGAACGACGATACTAAAAAATCCTGGTGATCACAGAATTTATGCCTTTCCCATGGGTATTAGTGCAGAGCTAACACAAACTGAAACTGCTGGAGATGGAACTGGTCTTATGGAGTTTATGGTCTGAGCCGTTATGCGTTCGGCCACCCAGCAACAAGTACCGTTGAGGGAAGAGAAAAACGGACAAAAACACAGGATTAAAAAAGAAGACTAGAAGGGGAGGGAGAATAATTGTGTAATTTAGAAACGAACTCTTCGCCTGAAGGGATTCAATAAGGCATTAGCTGAGATGTCTGTGTGTAACGTGGTAAATGTATTTAATTAAGTGATTAATCTCTATCTTAAAATGAGCTCTGATACACATGATGCCCGGGGCATATCAACTAATTCACTGCGGTCATTTTCAATTTATCCTCATTAAATTGCCGAGGTATTATTTGAAGTTAGTAATTGGTATAGAAACCGTGTTTAAGAAAGGTGACCCTGTGCGTTTGGAGATTATCCGCGGAGACAATTATGGACTCTCTCCAAGGAAATCCGTGAGAAACTGAAATCAGGTTGATAGCCGCTCTCTCCTCCTCCTCCTCCTTCTTCTTCTTCTTTTTCTTCTTCTTCTTCTTCTTCTTCTTCTTCTTCTTCTTCTTCTTCTTCTTCTTCTTCTTCTTCTTCTTCTTCTTCTTCTTCTTCTTCTTCTTCTTCTTCTTCTTCTTCTTCTTCTTCTTCTTCTTCTTCTTCTTCTCACCAGGAATGTTTCCAACGCCTAAATAAAATCACTTTAACTTTATGATATAAACCCATCTCACATCGGATATTGTTTTATATTATATTGCATCACTGATTTGTATATATATATATATATATATATATATATATATACGTGTATCAATCTATCTAACAACTCCATACCGGCTTTAGAATCTCATGAGGATAAATGAATCTTACGTGAACATACATAATCGCCCTAATGGCTTAAATCATCAATACTTCAATATTATGAATTAAGCTATAACATTTTAAACTCTGGAAACATCTAATTCAGTATGTAAAAAGTATACAAATCATGTAAACGAACATGCACCTTAGGAACATGTGGCATAACATCTTGTAACTTTGATATTTACAGTGAATTTATAAAACTGCGAAAAATTCAAATGCATATCTCTATACTTGATGTGCACTATTCACTTTTTTGTTTCAAATTCAATTATAGCAATCTAAATACCTTCAAGGACATGGTTTTTCAGATCAACAAAAAAAAGCATTTCTGAGAACGTTTGAAAACAGAAGGATTTGTGACACATAAGATAATAATCCCTGAAGATGCAAAATTACAGTTGGGAAAGAAGTGAAATTGAAAAATTGATTTATACCCAAGTATCAGTGTCTCTTCTATGTGGTACACAAGTATATATATATATATATATATATATATATATATATATATATATATATATATATATATATATATTCTTTACAGTTGAGTTAAATATGAGATAAATGGCTCAATGTCATAGATAACACATTCATAAATATAGGCAGTGTAGTCGCAGAAATCAATGTTCGTGTTGATCTCTCAACATACACTGCATATATATATATATATATATATATATATATATATATATATATATATATATATATATATGTGTTTATTTTTATGATCAGATCAATTATCTAACCAAAATACTCCTCTCCGTCTCGTTTGGATAATCGACGTTACGCTATAGATAGAATATTTAATGTGTCACCAATTATTCAGTTGATATTTTAGAGAATGTTTCATCTGAAATAACTACCGACACACATAGAGAAAAAAAATTAATGATTTCTGCAATGGTAAACAACTGAATATTTGCTCATGGAAATATTATGAATAACCACCACTTCAGTTCTTTCTTGGAGGAGAGCCTTCTCACTCCCACTATAGATAATTTCAGTAAATCATCCTAATCATTTCTGTTGCCATAAAAAAAGAGATTCTGAGTATCGGCATTATCATAAAAATGTTCATTAAAAGCTTAGAAACAATTGTAACTAATTGATTCTATAACAAAGTTTTCAACGTGTTATCAAAATGCCTCACCAAATGTTTGAATTGTTTGTGTACATATCAATAATTCAGTTGATTACCACTCTCTTCTAACCCTAGGAGAGACACCTCTGGTTAAAACAAAATCCCTTTCACAGTAATGCAGTTGCGGCTAATTTAATCGTTGTGTGGTTTCTGTACTCCAACAATGAAAAACACGCGAAATGACCCCTATCACATAACAGTTTGAACACAACTACGCTCAATGTGGAGAAGAGCATATCGCCCTAACTTATAAGAGCATGCATACAATGCAAAACGCTATTAGCAGGCCTTTCGTGAGATTAATATAATACGCGTTTCATGCCAGTTCAAAAGGAGTTTGTGACAGCGATAACTAGAGAGCCGTGCAGAGCCAATTCGTAGTTGGATCATCCAATTATGGGAGTGGGTGGAAAGCAACTATGTCGTGCTGGACATAACTATTAACCAGCGACAGCCAAGCGCCACCAGCGAATGAAATTGGTTTGAATCTCCGATTTACATGTACATTTGTGTGTGAAGCCTTGTTTAATGGCTGTGTGCGACCGGAGCAGTAGATGATGGGGTGTGTGAAAGGAGGGTACGACCACTGTTCGTTTAGGCTTAGCGTGATACACCTCCGCTGCGAAATAGATATTGAATTTTAGGAAGCCGTTCAGGCATTTACCGAAGCAAATTGCTGCACAAATTCAGAAATAATGAATCGACGAGACCTTTGAAAGCCGGATTTTGCCAGATCAACTTCGGTTTCTTCAAGTTTAACTGATGCTCTTGAACGAAACCCCGTGTTATAATTACAGTGGGCCATCCTTCCAAAAGTTGAAAGATTAGTAAAATCGTTCGGAGTGAATAAACCGTTAAGGTTGCCAGATAGTTAGAGATATTTCTGGCTAAAATAGCAGAATGGCAAAATTGAAAATAAAAGCAATTATTTCGATATTGGTTTTCATCAAATTATGTATTGTAAATCATCATTATGAACTTAGAAAGATTATACAGTTATTATTTATATCAAACTTGATTTTCAAGTTCTTTTTCTTACCACTTGACGATGGTGGCCTGAGTAAAGTGGTAATGAAGAGTAACTTAACAATAAAAATGAAGGTAAATGATAGAATGAGATCAAATCAATAATACTGGAGTAAACACCAAAGATCGAATCAATGAAAAATGCAATTACAAAAATGTCAAGATAGCCAAAATTGGAATACGGCAAAATCAAAAAGTTTGTTGCTAAACGCTTTAGAAAAAAGGGCCAGATTTGTCATATTTGGCCATAAAATGAACAAAATCACTACCATGCAGCCATATTATGCCCTGATGACAGATATGAATAGCTAGGAACTACATGGCAAGATTATCGTGCTAGTTATCATGAATTAATTAATGGATTCATGATAGGCATTTCATTTGCAACAGATAATGCCAAAAAGGAAACAGATTTCAACGTCTCCAGAAAAGTAGCCTATCACTACGAATAAATTTAATTCGAACAAAGAGATAAGCAAGACTGAAAACAGTTAATTTGTTTGAAAAGAGCTCATTCTAACGACACTATTTGGTGACACACTTGTTCAAACATCACTCGTTCTAATGGCCTCATTTAACGACACACCTTTTAAATGCACTCGTTTTAATGTAACTATGTGATGACAAAAGCTTTTTAACAGGGCATTTGTTTTTATATTCATGAACGACGATTGCAAAGCGTATGGAAATTTCAGAGCACTTTTTCGAAAACTTGTATCAGTGAACCTTTAAAATAACCTTGATTAAAGTAACCTTTACAGTTGGACGATGAGGAGTACCAAAAAGTCATATTTGAATATTTTGGTTTCTCATTATCAATATACTTCGTATAAAACCGACCGTTGAAATACCAAATTCGGTATAAGGGTAATCCTAGAAGATAACGTAATAACAAGAGTTTATTGTTCTTGATTCTAATTGGAAAATGTAGATTCAGAAATATATGGATTAGGAAAATAAAATAAAATCATCATCTGCCTATCTATGATGGGTGTTTCAGAACTTATACTTTTTGAACTTGTCTAATTTCATGCCATCTTATTTTTTGCAGTTCACAGTTTTGAGTATGATCTTCGGGGATCCATGTTATAGGTCTTGATGTCTAGCGGTTGTCTGACATTCTTGCAACATGACCAGCCCATTGTCATCCAAGTTTTCAAATGATTCCTACGATATCTCTGACACCTGTTTTTTTTCTTCAATATACTTAACTGTTTTGTGATCTTTCCATGCGGTGGTGGGCATATTTTTTCTCCATAAAGAGTCAAGTCCTCAGACGTTATTAGAGCATAGCAATTGGATTTAGCTTCATTTGCTGATGGCTGATATGACATAAATACACAACAGAATTTGCACAGAATGGCCAACACTGTAACCTATCTTTTTTAAAATAACATCACCGTCTGTTGGTCAACAATTGTTTGGCACGTGTCTATCATTTTCAACCAACCAGGCGCAGTTTGGGAGTGGCTCAGCAGTGAATGTGGTCAGATTGATGGAAAAAACTTTTATTTCGTTTATGTCTTTGAACTTAGAAATCGATGTCCCATGCTTCGTGGATTAAAAGTTGGATCAATCACGTATTCATTCCTTCAGGAAAAAACACAGTCTGAGGAAAATCGACGCCAATCTTTTTTCGATGTCTGTTCAAAATTATAGATAACTAACTGAATAAATTGTGTAACTGCAGTCTCAAAGCCGAACAATAACAATGATAATTGCGTATCACAATAACAAAATGTCTCATTATATATGATACAATACAGGATTCTCCTTCAATTCAAATGTAGAACGTTCCTATAAAAACTTTTTAAGCCGGAATAGCGTAAACAGTTTTTGTTCTCTACCAGACTATAACTTTTGGCTTCATTATCGGCGTATTTTGTACAACATTTGTATCATTATTCAAGAGTATACATTCTTTCAATTGCTGGTTCATAAAAAGTAGCTAAAATTATTATGAACAATAAACAACAATGAAAATTGTAGTTAAAATAATCAAATAGGATTTAAAATTGTGATATCATACAGCAAACGAATATAATGACAGCTTTTGTTCTTGGGGAAACATTTCGACACGAACAGAAAACACTAAGCACTAGTCACTAGTGACACGGATAGTTATCCAGACTGCTAAGTGCAATGGGTGCCTCACATGTGTCTGAGACGGTATGATTTTCGAAATTCAATTTGAAAAATTGGAAATTGGATAAATTAGAATTATTTTGATTAATTCATTTTTTCCAATTTGTATATGGAGAGTTCTATTGTCCCAGGCACTTGGTACCTGTTCTGTATTTTGAAAATCTTCCTGACTCAAACACTTGGAACTCCATTTGTATTTGGAAAATACAACTGTGTTCGGCATTGGACGACTGTCCATGTTATCTTTACCTTGGGCCAGCCCTGGTAGTATGACATTGTTTTTACAATATTCTAATTCTTTTTGAGATGATTATAATATTCAAGATAATGTACTTCCCTCTTTTATATTTTGTTATAAATGTCACCGTATTAAGCTCAGGCGACGTACCTGATTGTACATTTATCATTGTTGATGTTGGCTTGTCTACTTTACGTATGTTGAAAATAAAAATAGGTATGTTTTGAATAATTAACTATTCTTCGCAACGATTATAGTAAATAAGCATTGTAAGGATAATAGAGTCATAAAAGGTAATGACAAGAGTTGAATGTAGTTTGGGATTGTTTTGGAACTCAGAATGAATGAAGAGTTGTTCTATAAAACTGGATTGAATCAACGTCTTCCATATGATTAGCACTCAACTGACGGCAAGCGCTGTCTATGTGGAAGGCGAGAGGCACACTCGCTAGAAACTACACGAACGTCAATATAATGCTAACATAATAAGTTGGCCATTCTTGATAACTGACTCTTTAATGCCTTCGCGCTCTGAAGGATGTTCTTCACCTGTCAGACTAGAAAGCTGTAAACTATTCAAGAAACTACAATAGCGAAAGAGGCACTCATGCTAATGACCACAACTATAATGACAAAAGAGTTGTAGTGAAGAGGTAAGATGGCGATAGCAAGTCAGGAAGAATCTACACGAGTCCTCATTGTAATGATGGAGGGTTGCCATTTCGGCCATTTTGACTAATCAGGTCTTTCCAATAAGCAATCAGCCATAATATATCTGGTTTGGCCACATTTAGCCAGTTTTGGCTACTTTGACTTGCAGTAGTAATTTTGATAAATTGATATTTTTGTTGGCTACTGCAGTATTGTAAAGATTTAAAAACGATAATTATTAAATTTTTTTATATCATTATTTACCCCCATCGTTTTTTCAGTTCCTTTATCGCAGCATCACTCAAGAAGTGATCATGAAATTGCGATTGCAACGATAGAAAAGATAATTGAAAACTGGGAAAATCGGGAATAGACGAATATTTTTCTAACTTATTAATGCTTTACCATCCTTTTACATAATAGAAAATCAATAATAAAATAATTGTATTCATAAGAGGTTTTGCGTTTGATCATGTTTGACAATTTTGGCTAGGGATTTCTCCAACTATATGGTACCCCAGAAGTAGAGTGGCGGGTGGTCGTCATGATTGCTAACTCTAACATAGATTTTAAGGCCAAATCTAAGAGAAAAGGGAGCTGAAAAGGAACTAAATACACGTTTCATTGTTTGATAGAGGCAAACGCCTTCCGCCCCCTAGTTTCCTGAGTTGGATCTCATTTCGACCCTCTTCTTTTCTCTTTGTTTTATTTCCTGCATCAGAAACAATTTCAAATCTTTAATCTTCCCCTAATCTAAGGTTGTAACCTGGCACTTGTGTTATAAGAAACATTTATCTAAGTTTATGGCCAAAATGATACTGTCGCTAACATCGTAGGTGGCCAAATCATCTGCTGTCAGTTAAACGCCAATAATCTTGCTCTTCTAGTGGATAATCTGTACGTCCTCCTGCGTGGGAAGATGCATACACAACAAGATTCGATGCAAACCCCCATCTCTCCCTCCCTCTCTCTCTTTCTTTATATATATATATATATATATATATATATATATATATATATATATATATATAAATAAACACACTTTAAACGCCCTCATATCTCCATACACATATATACGAGCTCACTCAAGCACTGTCTGTGAAAGTGATAGTTTGTAATTCATAATATTCAGCTATTTCAATATTTCTAAACGATATCTTGAAAATATCGTTTTGTGATTTTCATTTTTAAAGGAAAAGAAAAATAACTGAAATTTCTAATTTTGAAACCTCCACAACCGAAATAGCCTCACATTCGGACATCCCTCGATATAGCACAGTTTATAATTGTGTGGCCCACAATATAACGCGGTTGATTGGTGGAAGCTTGCATTTCGCCCATATTATCGTCCATTCAGGAACGAATCCTGGCTGCTGCTGGCTCAAACCTCTACCATTAGATGATGATTCTTGAAAACTTACTAAAGAAAAATTTTAAAAAACTATTATAGATGTATTTATCAGAATGAAATAAACCCTTTCTGTAAATATTCAAGATTTTTCAGTTTTGTTCAGTTGGTAAGAGAGTTGGATACCAATCACTTTGTTGGGATTTTAAGTCACGGTAGGGAAATCTTGATTTTTTATGTGTATTCCTTTAGTACAATGAAATAAATCCATGCATATTTCTTGCATACATTTTGGTAGACATATACGACTTGTAAATACAGTTCAGTCGGTAAGAGACACGATTCAGTAGATTTTTCTACATCTATGTAAGAGGAATCTTAATTTTTACTCCTGTAAATTTGGTAAGGATTTTACCAAAGTCAAATCTAAGTTCACACGGGAGTTTCCTGAAAAGAGTTATTCTGATTAAATATTTCTTCAATATCTGTGTTTTACGCATAATTTCAATTTTATTCACCCAATAATGGGTTCATGGAACCTGACCAAAAGATTGACTCTCAAACTGAGAACCATGCAACGTTCACATGAGAGAATCATTATAAACGTCACATGGAAAGATCATAAGACAGCACAATACTTAAAAAAGAGACACGAGTCCAGATATCATAGAAACAGTTTAAATACTCAAATTGATTAGACTTGTTGCAAAAACAACTGCTTGACTTCGCAATTCATAACATGGACCCCAAAAAATCATATAAGAAATTATGGCCATCAAAAATTAAGATGCCGTGACGAGCTAGATAAATTCAGTAATTACCGGCTCTACGATGCCCATCATAGAGAGGTCTGGCAAATCTTTTGGAGGATCTTTTTCCGACGATGGACGTTAAAAGTCTCCTACTGCTGTTGCTGCTGATTTAATACATATAAAAATATAAATATATTTGAAAAGATTTAATGAATTAAGTAAACGTTAAAGGAGTTAAATTAGGAGCCAAGAACTTGATAGAGACCCATGGGAGCTAAATGCATTAAACAAGCCCTGTATCTGGTTGCATAGTGGCTAAATTGGTAATTTTGCTGTGATGGTGATAGTATGTCGAGCTGAATGGATGCTACTTCTGATGATAACGACGTTGCTGATGACGATGATCATTGTAAATTCTACGAAAGCTTCCACGTCCCATTAATAGTTTTTAAGTTGCCGTTGAAGCTGAAAGATAGTAACTGAAATGCTGTTAAGGCCGGACGTGGGAGGCAAGAGAAATCCGCTTTCCTAGCGTCTATATTGCGCACAAAAGCGGAAGAACGGCCCGGTCGTTCCATGAATAAGATATGTGCACGATTCAACCTTACAGATCACTGAACAAAGTGATTTAAACGTCATTTATTCATTTGCCTCTCTCTGTTAATATAAAAGGAATTGGAACAATCACTTCTTTGCAATCACACATCGAATCAAATGTTAGGAACCATCTACTTATAAGATAAATTACCAGAAGAATTAATGTTTTCATATACAAAGGCACGTTTTGTCTGAGAACTGCCTTGATGCATCAGCCGTAGTGGACAACGTGATCAATTTTGAAACAGGTCAATAGGCATTAGTCACATGACGATTTCTAGTGAGTAACTAACCAGACTTCATTTTTGATTTGTTTTGTTTTTACTTTGAAGTTTTTAGCCCTTCTTCTTTTATTTTCCTTCTTTCAGTCATTTATGTTTAGTGGGAAGTGATAGACAGAAGACAAAGCGAAACCATATCTTGATTTTAGATTTATTAGATAAAATATTGCTAGCCATAATTAAATTGTTGACTAGGAGTTTTTTCGCCTTTTCTCTTACTTTTCAAAGAAGACGTCAACAATACTTTCCATTCAAATATTTCACAACTGATTTTTACCTTTATATTAATTTTAAAGGGTGTTATTAGGGCTTCTGTTTCCAGTTAAGTTTTTATGGCTTATTGGTAAGGCAGGCCAGGCTAAAAAAGCCACCATTCTGGTTCGAATCCCACCTAATGCTTTATTTACAAGTCAAGGCTACTTGCTAAGCGTGGGCGGGTAATTGACCTGTGCTAAAAGCAACTAATAAATGAAGGTGGAAAGAGCTCATCTATTATTTTTAATCCACACTTCTATTACAAGCCGTAAACTGATGTTTTGCTTAACTTTCGTGATCTTGTGAGAACTGATATATCTGCAGAGATTATTCATACAATGGAAATTTGATGTATTATGCAAAAAAAGTGATTAGGATAGATGTACTACTTCAGTCCGGGAAGTGTCAAGCCGTTTAATATCAATGAAGAATATAAACTACCAAGGACATTGATGCCTTAAATCCTCTAAAAGTATTCCACGTGAGACCTAATACATTGATACCAGCGTACCTTGCACCTTTCAACGTCCTCTTTTAATTTTCAAGTTGTGGTCTTGTCCACAATCTGAAATATCTTTTGGGAGAGTAAAAGTTCGCAGGGAGCCGAATCTTGATTGTAGGGAGCTCTTAGACAAGGTTAGAAGGCCTATTTTTTCCTGTACGAAACGTGAAGAATTGGCAGGTTAGGCCAATGTGAATGCAATGATCACACAGTAAAAAAGCTCACTCAATCACATTTTATTTGTCGCTTGTGAGCCCCAACAGGAGAGTGTGTGCTCAGGAATATGCATTAAGGTTCTCTCTATATAGATACCAAATAACAACAAGATAGCGCCACTGGTTCTCAATGTACTCGAAATAGCTTGATATTTGCCGGAGAGACCTCGAATATCTTAGACAACATTTTAATGATAATTAACCAGCTGCTGGAATAGAATCCTTTCGAATCCTAATTGTAAACACGTGAGAAAATATGTAAATGGATGTAATTATTTGATTACACGTTCGACCCTAATGCATATGAGACATCAACATTTTATGCAAAGTGTATTCCATTAGTCATTCGATTCTCAAAAGAAGCAGAAAGTGCTGACAGGGAAGTGAGCAAAAAAATCCAAAAAGATATTAAAAAGCTAAACAAAATCTTCAAAATAAAAATGTTTCTATGCCAAACGCACATACGTAAGTAGTAAAAGAGGATTACTTTTATGAGATACCACGAAATCATGCCAAAAGCAATGACGGGTGCGGTGGCCAGAAATACCACAAAATTAGAGATATTTCTTGCCAAAAACATGCAAAAATAAGCAAAAGTGGCTGAATGCCTGAATGGAGAGAAAGGCTTGGATGGAATTGTGATAAAAAGCAAGTAAAAAAGACACCAGAGTAAAAAAAAAAGATAGAAAGAAGTGGAGAAGATGCAAACCAATATTTTATCTAAACACATTGCCAGATTAAGTGAGAAGCAAAAGGCTTGAAACTCCGATTCATTGATCTTGCACTTGCTCTATTACTGTATTAACCAAAACATTACAATGAAAGATTGGATGTTTAAGACCAGCGATTTTAGCCACACATCGCCTTCAATTGCAGTTAGTATTTCAATAGAGTTTTTAGTGGTAGTGTGGTATATATTTGACAAGTAGACGATGCGTTAAATACAGAGAAATCTAAAACTGAAGTCAAAGAAACAGTACGAAGATCAAAATTAAAAGATAGTATTATGTCTGGTTAAAAGCTTGATATTAACTGTCACAAGACCAACATCTTTTCGCAGCAGGCTGGGTTTAGGGTAATTGATTAAGAATTAAAAGACGGGGAGATCAACGCCTCAAAGTCAAAATAATAATAATAAAAAAAAACCTGACACAATTTAGGTGATCACTTTTACAAATTAGACCCCCATTGAAAACTATTCAGGGAGATCCTCAAAAAAACAAAAACAAAACAGAAAAGTTTTTTCTTGGAAATGACAAAAATGTTGAAATTCTCAGCTCTATAACTCTATTGGTACGGCCTGTACCCATGATGCATACATTACCAGCCATCAAAACCTACTTAGAAACCAAAGAGACCTGCGTTTTAATGGCAGTTTTGGTTGAAGGTATAATAATTACTATTCAATAAGAAAAATATATAATTATAAAATAAAAAAAATACGGGAATAAAAAATAACGTAATTAAATATCTCCGTTTAACATACCACACGTACAAATACACACACACACACACACTCTCTCTCTCTCTCACTCTCCCTTCCCCATTTGTCTATCTACCTTGAAAGAAAGTGACTAAATTTAGAAACAAAAACACGATGATCAAACATTTTCCCGTCGAATATAACGAAATGAAGTTTTTCTTGGAAATTATCGCCTCTTACTATAAATAACAAAAATTCCTGGAAAAGTCCTAAACTTCTAAGAAAATAAGAACTGCTACTAATTCAGAGGGAAGCCAAGAGATAAAAGGACAAAAATCTTCTGATAAAGAGCTCAGCAGCTCAAGTTAAGTATAATCATTACAGACAAAAATGACTTTACATTGAATAATAGCAGCCTCATTCCTTTCTAATTAACAGTAAGCACATACCTAAAACATCTGTGATAATCTTCTGATTCTATATCACAAAACTTATCTTAATAGAGTCAATAAAACACCCCCAAACGTCTCTAATATTATCACTGAAATAGCAAAAACATTTTCGTATTATATGGCTGTTTAGCAAACAGAAAAAAGAGATGTGTTTGAATATTCATGTACATTTCTTTAACTTTCATCATCAATCTTTTAACGTCTGTCGTTGGACAGAGACTTTCTCCAGGATCCGCCACTTTTCCCTATCATAGGCGTCGCAGAGCAAGTATTTTCAGAATTTTTCTAGTTCATTTCCCCATCTTATATTTTGTTGGCACTGGTTTTGCATGCGATCCCTGGAGATCATGTTGTGAGTCGTGATGTCTATCGGTTGTTAGTCATTCTCGCAACAGGACCAGCCTATTGCCATTTGGGTTTCCTTAATAGATTCTACGAGGTCTGTGACCCCCATTTTCTTCTTGATATATTGTGCTGTCTTATGATCTCTGCATTTGAGTTTGAGCATGATTTTCTCATGCGCACAAAGCATGCTTCTCAGTTTGCAGGCCTGTCTCTTGGTTGAGTTCCATGTTTCAGCTCCCTAAGAGAATACATTGGTTTTATACTCTCCGTTTTAAAGTTATTAGGATCGACTTGTTGAAGGTTGAAATTTCTCTGCCTAAGGCTTGCCATCTTAAGGTGGTTGGGCCCCTAAACAACATAGCCCCCAGCACTTGCTGAATTCAGACTAGTTCAAACATGCGAACATCCTTAATGAAGAGAGAGACATCATCGGCAGAAAAATGCTCGGACCGATCAAAACATCTGATGATAGACATAGAGTTGTCAATTGATTTAATCGTGTCCTTCAATAAATGAATGAATAAATAGACAAGTCTGTTTTGTCACTTAATAGAAACCTTCATGTCACAAACGTCTTGGTCATGTTGGGGGTAATCTATCAAGAAATCAAAAAAGGGGCGATCAATAAATGAGTTACATCTTACCTTTCGTTGAATCCCTAAAAAGTTTGAAATCTCGAAGAAACAAGCACGGAAGCATCTGCAAACAAACTAGGGACCAAATTGACATAAACTTACGTGTCAAATTGAAACCTCGTAGCAAGTCTGTCTAGCGGGGGATCAAAAAACCTCTAGACATAATAGGGTATAGATGTTCAAATTTTCATCCCTCAGGCTCCATTGGTGAAACCCGTACGACTGATTCATGCATTATTAGATAGCCTGTCAGCTGAATCAACTTAGGAACTGAAGGGACCTACGTTGACGATTTTGGTGACAGTTTTGTTTGACAGTTTCAGATAGATATATAAGTATGACGCTTATATTGATTTTTTGTCATTGTATATATTTCCAGATACATAAATATTGACATTCAGAAGAACACACAATTTTAAGACGAGTTTTTTCATATATATTTTGCCAATTAATTACAAAAGCATTGTTTTCATAGTTGTTTTCAATTCTTGTCAATCAGAAGCGTTTGAGTGAGAAGACGTCGAAGACAAAACAATCTGTTGACGCCCATCCGAGATATCTGAAAGATTTGATTGTTGATTGAAACGGAATATGAACGATCTAAAATGAAAAAAAAAAAATACAAAAAAATGATAAAATACAATAAACAGCTCTGCGTGAATAGAATCAGTTGTTTCCTGTGCGTTTAATCAGAGAGAGAGAGAGAGAGAGAGAGAGAGAGAGAGAAAGAGAGAGAGAGAGAGAGGGGGGGGAGAAAGAGAGGGGGGAAGAGACTCCCATGCTTTAATTCACAATCACATACACCTAACATTAGAATCATATCTGCATGAAGAAACGTTCGTTGTGTGGATATGGCTGTCGCAGACATATCGTTGAGGCGTGGGTGATATATATGCCACTGAATAAGATTTCACTGAAGAAAGTTCCAACGAATTTGATGCTTCACTACGTTTATCATGGGAGGAAAATCTCCGGCAGTTTTGACAATAGAAGTGAATTGAGAATGATATTATAGGGACCTATAACTCTCAGGGCTGAATTCCATGTACCTATTCACCAGGAAGTTGACTCGGCCAATCAACCTAGTCTAATATCCTAATGGCTTTACTTCTTGTAATCATACAAGTTTTGTACCATGTAAACATACAACTTAAAAAAAAATATGAGTGTAACATTTTTTCAAATATAAACGTATCGCTTCCTCATGTGAACATACTACTTTTTTTTATATAAACATACTACTTTTACACATAAACGAACATTTTTTCTCAAACGTATGAATTATTCTATGTAGCCGCTACAATTTTTTTGATGTGATTTATAACATTTTTTTTTGTGGACGGAACAAGTTTTTGAAAAATTTTAACGTATATCCTTTCATGGTAATGTACCAATTATTTCATGTAGTCATACCATTATTCCTTGTGGGCAGACATATTTTAATGTTAACTGAACGGTTCTGGTATGTAAACGTAAGTATTAAATATACACAGTTTGTCCGTAACTACATGTTGTGATAGTGGTGGAAAATACAACGTACAATATATATACTTATATTGTGTTTGTTCGTTGATCTTGGGTAATCTGATTTGTGGTCACGAAATCATTAATTTATGGTATGCCTTCTTTTATTCTGGTTCTTCTAATTATGTTTGAATTTCAAACTTGGTAACAAAACATGATACTAATGTATAACCGAGAGAATCATTTGTATCGGTCTTCATATCCATTGGTGCAAAGCAATATCTACTTTCATGTTCCTGTATTCAGTGATCATTGAAACAGCCGAGACATTTGCATATTTTTATTGAAACTTATACGAATATAGATATCATTATTCTTTTCTCCTGAAGTCTTCACTCTTTTGTAAGACTATATTTCAGACTAAATCAAGTTTAAAATAACTATAAAACTCAGCTTGGCTGACTAATTTCACCGACCATTGGGCATTGAAATTTGCATCTGGAAAATATGGTAAATTCATCAAACAAATTGAGATGAAGATCCCACTGAATATTTATCACATGTTTCTGTCGCGAATATACAACCACATACTATACAGGCACTTAATATAAAAGAGCACTGGTTAGTCACATAATTGAAACCGTCTCAAGACCAACAATTTTTTGGCAGTATGCTGTGTTGGGGGTGATGAATTTGAAAATAAAAAAGCTGGAGTTAAAACTTAGCGTCTTGTTTAATTGATTCTCCCTTCCTCAGCTTTGGGGTCAGAGAAAGCAACTTGGCAGATGCAAGGTACAAGGCAAGGAAAAGGAACAGAGAAGAGGAAAATTGGTTGGGATGCAATAGAAAGTGGAGGACCTTCTCTCTCCGGATGAAAGTAAAGACAGCTGTCTTGCTTCGCGGCGTACCGTAACCATAGGCTGTGAGCGACTTTTAATGGTAAAGGCCCCCTAATTACGATGCAGATAACGCGTACCTAAGAAAGATTTCAGTCTTAATCAAGCCATGAAAATGAACAAATGTTGTTTCCAGTGACAAACACCACTTGAGTACAGTTGCTTCGTCTGGAAAGATTTGTGAGTCAGCAAAACCGTTGATCATTCAATGAAGTACCCGTATTCATTGATATATATTTGAAACAACGCTGATTGTCCTCCGGACACAAACAGCACTTGAGTTCTGCAGTCTGCAAAAACGTTCATCACCTCGTGAGGATCAGTCACCGTTGACTACCCAGAATTTACACAGCGGACACCTGCATTTTCCAACACATATCGGAACGCAAATTACCAATATTCTTAAAATGTAAAGTGTACAATGAATGCATGATACCAGCTTTGCCACACTAGTGTGAAACACAGATACTGACACAATAGAATAACAGAAAGAGCACTGCAGAGAGCGATTTTTAAATAACACTAAAGAGAGAAAACTGCCAGCATGGTTCAGGAATTCAAAGAAAAAATGCATTTTTTTCCGGTATGAATTCACATTTTAATCGGAATGGTACAAGCCTTTTTGTATCTTTAGCATCGATATATGTGATATATTGCTGGTGAGAGGGCTGATCACCGATTACTTACGCATGCTTTCTAATCACGATAGGGAATTGTTAATTTTTAAAATATATTTATTTACAGATTAGAAAAAAGCTATGATTCATTTCTTATGTGAATGTTCGAAAAAGTATAAGACTTGTCAGTTCGAATCAGTTTGTAAGGAAGTCTCCTGCTGATCATAGCTGGGAAATCTTAATTTTATAATTAGATTTGGTCCACGGTGACAGAACTGACAAGCAGTGAAGAATGTATTTCCCCTCCAAATTAGAGACGATTGTTTTTGTTGTTACGTTGGAAAAAAAAAGTTAACCCTAGGCTTGAAAAGTTATGCGATGATTGTTGCTGTTGTTACCACGGTAGAAAAACAAAGTCAACTCCAGACTTGGACTTGGGTTTGACAAAAACAAATCAAAATCGGATTCAATTTGTTTAGGACTTTTTAATGTCTTCACATTTGACAGAGACGTATTTGACAAACAGGATAGAGACTTTTGACAGGGTTTTTTTTTGTTGAATAATGCTTTCTGTTATTTGAAACAATCTGTATGAGAATTGATGGACAAAATAAAAGAAGCAAAGGCAAATCGTAAAAGAGTTGTCTGAAAGTATGTGCGTCGTAAAAAGCATGAAATGAGACAATTGAATGGAAATTGCTTCGGGATACATCAATGATAAATCGTCTACTAAGAACAAGGAAGGAAGCAGAAGCTTTTGCGATGACGAAAAGTACCTTCAGTTGCACGTGTCAATCTTTGTTGAATTACCCGAGGATTTCAAAAAGAAAAAGCGATGAATGAATGGACAGAAACGAAACGCCGCTATTCCAGTCACCCACCATACCATTCGATGGATAATTCTCAAGCGAACAGCAAGCACTTAACATTTAAAATGTATTTTATGGTTGAGTGTTTTTAGAGGTTCCCCTCCTTGTTGGGGTTGGCTAATAGTGCCCTGCAAAAGCGTGTGAAGCTCCCACCGACAGACGGGTGGGGTAGGAAGCTGTCAGTGTCATTTGGAGAGTAAGGCTCCCTCAATGAAAGATGCAGAACTTAAAAGATGTCATGATATAAAAGTTGTTCGGATAGATAAATGCGTTTCCGGCACAGATTGATCGCGTAAAAACATTTTCCTTTCATTTCACTTGCATTCTAATCTTTTATATCTTTTCCAATGTATTGAACTCTTGCAAATGTTAATAAAACTTTTTTATAATGTGATGGGACACTTACTTTTTGGGCACTAGTTAACAGCATTTACTTCAGATGAACGTTATGCACAGCACAGGCATTAGATACTGGCAAAGCGAGAATTTCGCAAAAGTGCCAACTGCAAGGAGAATCTATTATGTATCTGAGACTGTATGCCTTTTCAAATATAATCGAAAAATTGGAGAAATGAATGAATAAAACTAACAACCAATGCGAAAATTAGAACATTCCCTAATGTGGAGTCAGTTTTTTTCAGAAATATCTGACGGATGAAAACCTTTTCTCGTCATGAAAAAAATGTATCGTCTTAATTGAGAGAGCAGAATTACAGATGTCATGTATTTTCGTATAAAATAGACAATGAAGCCTGTGGTATAAGGAGCTCGTGGTATTGGGAGAAAAGTATATCTTATTGCATTGGATTGACCAAATGGATAATTTTGAGCAACACTCCCAATCTGTTCACAGTGAACCTTCCCTCTATAGTTGGGCAGATAATATGTCATATCAGATAGCAGAAAAAAAACTATTCTAATGTAAGTTTGAATAGAGCAAAACAGTGTGAAGCAAATTCTCAGAAAGCGGGGTATACGTGTATTAGATACACGTATCTGTATAGTACGTACTTTCTTTCACTAGTTAGCCAAGTGTCTGTGAATGGTTGGAAATCTAAGCTTGGGAATTTCGACATTTGTACGTGGCTTTATCTCTAGCTACTCATAAAAAGTCATTCTCTAAAAATAACGCAAATCTCACGTTGCCTTGTTTCATTTAGCAGCAAAACTTTATTCTTTGTACTTTGATCTTCAAAAACAAGTTTCATTACAACCGGTTGTTCATTTCTACATATCTAATTGAGAAATCGATCACAAATATCCTTTGCATATGACCAATTTTAATACTAGAATGTTCAGAATGTGATATGGCATTTTGAAACAATAAAGTACCTTTTCAAATGTAATAAAAGTCACAATCATTTGTCCAGAACCCAATCAGCATTACAAAAACTGGAGGATGGGAAAGGATGTGTACGTTGTTTGGAGTGTTTCGGTATGTTAATCAGTCAGTCAGCTTGTGCAGTCCAGCTTAATGCTTTATCAAATAGGCGTTCAAGCTGTTTGATAATTTCGAAGTTTTGACGTTGCCAACGGTTGGGGTGAGGAGCATTTTTAAATTGCCCCTTGGCCCCAATTAAGTGTGCTCCTAAAAAAGTTTTTGAATAGTCGTTCAACCATTGCATTTCAGGCTAACATTAAACAATAACAAACCTCCCTAACAACTTGTCGGTTGCGAGCTGTCAAGGCAAGGACTCAAACCCTGGGTCTATTAATCCTCAGCTACCCCCAACTTGGAAACATAGCTTTAATAGAAATTGGAATGAATGAATCCATTAGAGGATCAAAACTGTCTGTGTAAATTCAAAAAAACATTTTGGATTTTCACTAAATGCTAGAAGACCAGCCATATATTGCAACCAACTGAATAAAATGACGTCGAATAATGTAACTCAATAAAATCACCAGCGTTTTTATTATATTTGTGATATCATAGATACTGAGTAACCATTCCACTGGGGAAATATTTCTAACGTGGACACTATGTAAGGATATTTAATTCAAACCAAATATATAACTCTCAATGAGAAAATATAATTGATTTTATAAATACCAACGTGTGTGTGTGTGTGTGTGTGTGTGTGTGTGTGTATATATATATATATATATATATATATATATTACTTGCATACATTCGTGTGCGTATATCTTCCATTAAATATAAACTGTATGAGTGTATGTGTATGTGCGTGTATATATGTAAAAATCAAATATATGTAAAGTGAAATAATCATTTCATCATCGCACTTGCATGTGTAGGTAATGAAAGATAATTGAATCTGAAATTATAGCCCTGGAACGAATATTCTCATATCCTTAAAAGTAAACGCCTTCAGGTGATTCAATATGATATTTTAAAAGTTTATATTCAAGAAATTCAAAACTATAATTATATTTTCATATACAGAGGGGCGAAAGTTATAAAAATAATTGAATGAAATATAACAAGCAAAGTGACGAATGATTATTTTATTTTTCGATCGTTGCAAATTTTGCTCGAGGTTTTTTCCATTGGCTTGTCCAAAAAGTCTACTTACAAATAGAAATTCGTGACGAAATACAAACAAATAAGTTGAAACATTTCTTAATCGATAGGTTCCATGTGATTGAATATACTTCACTAACAGGCACAAATGTAATTTACGCCTGGATTTTTAAATCATTGTTCGTGGAGTAAATAAACTCTTGTCCCACCGTTAAAAAATCTATTAATTTCCAGCCTTTAGGAATCTCATCTCCACGCTGGAATCTCAGGAGCTAATACCAAAATGTACTGACAGACACTGGATTTATGTTTGGTGCAGTTTCAGTTGCATTAATACATCAAGATCATTTTTTCTATTTTTCATACGGATTAATAATTCCATTCTATGAAGACAAGAATGCTAGAAACTTATGACAACTTCAAAAGAATGACTCAAAATGACCTTCACAAACGACTTGTCATAAACTGTATTGTTTCTATATTACTATTCTTGTCATAAACTGTACTGTTAGATATTACTATCCTATTATTATCATAAATAAAATAAGAATCAGACGTGTTTTATCAAAAATCATCTGAATGATTCTAACATCTAGACGCAGAAAAAAAACAGATTAAGATGAAGAACATCTACTTTAGCAACACTGAGCAAGGAACATAACTCACATTTCATAATCTCAGTCAGTTACAGTAGTTGACGATAAAGATGTAAGTTCACTAGAGAAAAAAATACAACTTAATCCAACTTGTTACATCTGTTGTAGGGGAATAGGTAATATCTTTGTTTTGAAGGGCAATTTCTAATAACTTCGATTCAGACAAAGTGCCTCACTCTTCCAAACATGTGTCAGAATAATCCAATCTTAGTACATAACTTTTGCACAAGGATTCTGGATGCAGATTTTCTTGCCTTACCAATGAGAGAGGAACAAATGTCAAGGTTTACAAGTCATTCACTCAACCTAACAAAGTTCCTGCTCCTTTTCAATCTCATTCTCGCCTTTCATGCCCCAAAAAATTTAACAAACATGATGCATATACTGCGTTCGCTTAAGCAAGCTAACAAAAAATGAGGGAAATAATTTTCAATCCCATTTGAGCCATTGAACTGTATTAATTGGAATTTCTGTTCATCTGCAGTAAAAGGGAGTTCAAGTTCTAAAAGGAACGTATCTGTGATCGGATGTAACTTGGTTGAGTGTAAAACGGCGTATGACTGTATACTGTATAGATTCCAAAGAATGAAAAACCAGTTTGTATGCTATAGTAATCAACATTCGAAATATTACGAAGTCAAACATTACTGCATCTGGCTGGTAAGAATATATGAGTGGCTGCACATGAGAATTGTCTAACAAACCATTAAAAATGATATTTTCGTTATTTTTAGAGCTACAATGCTCAGGGATTTTTGTTCTATTTTGAAGCTTGAACGCTCTTTTGCAATGAAGAGTATCCAAGCTTTAAGAAACGAATATTGTATCTCAACAGATAATGTACATATGAACCTTTGAAGAAAAAGTTTGTTTGACACCACATGACCACTCATATAAAGAAATGATCGATAGTTTTTTGATGGACAAATCGAATCGTGTACGGAGATAGATTGGTCGATTACTCAATCCAAGAATTCTTTGTGAAAGAACAATTTTTATGATATTGAGATTTATAGTGTATGATCTTTGTACTTCACAGGTCAATTGATTGATTAATCGATTAGTTGATCACCTGGTTTGGTGAGTCACTCAGTAGAAACTGTTACGGGACCAACCTCTTTTGGCAGCATGCATTCTCGGATGGTAATTATTTAAAAAATATAACGTCCCCTCAAAAAACACAAAAATAAAAACGGGAATGCCACCAAACTGAAACGATGGGCTAAATTCAGTCTCAACTTATATTGTAAACTCAAAGACTTATTTTAGAGGTTCAAAAAACCAATCGTTTTTCTAGAAATGATAATAAGCGAGTATTTATATTTTTAACCGTCTTACACCATTGATATGTCCTGAACACGTGACATGTACATAGCCAGCCGGGCAGCAAGAATCACTTGAAAAATGAAAAACCTGTGCTGTCAGTTTTGTCTGACGGTTTCTGATACCTAATTCAAATAGATAATGGAACATAAATTTAAGGATTGGTAGATATATATATATATATATATATATATATATATATATATATATATATATATATAGATAGATAGATAGATAGATAGATAGACGGACAGCCAGACTTCATATCATATAAGTTAACGAAAACCAGGGATGCTTATCATGATTAATATAGGATAAAAGGCGTTTTATCTCTATATGGTATGATTTACCGTCTCCATAGATGTTGAGATATTGATTTTTTCACTCTGATTCGATCATCAATCTTGCTATTGTCAACTATTTGAATTTCAATGGAACGATTTTTCGAGAAGAAAAAAAAATGTTTCAGCTGAGCAGTTCAAACTCTGGAATGGTGGGTTGTTATTTCCATCAGCAATCTTAAGACTGAGTGGAGAGTCCAGTGTTAGGAACAACTCGAACTTTCCATTATATGAATATTTTAACTCAGCGTGAGTCGGTGTCAGATCACCCATACTGGGAGATCTAAAGAGGTTCTTACCCACTTACAACAGCCTGCAAGATAAGCTATCAAAGCATATGTGAAAAAGATGTTTTACATCAGACCATTGATAATGGGATATAAGGTAAAAACTCACAAACAAAAGCTAGTGAAGATTAAATTGCTATACGACATGCATACACATCTATTTTTTCGTATGATTTATCAACGCATGAATTTTGTATCAGACCGTAACTAATAGGTGATCCCATGAGAGTTGAACCCATTGGGAACTTAGTTGCCTAATCTTTCCTTTAGGATGTGCATACAGGGCCATTTTTAGAATATCTATTGTAATAGCAATTCTGTATCAAATCATCAGTAGCGGGAGATACGATAAGGATCGAACCCACAAACAACTGCCAGAAATATTAGCTTGCTGGTCACTGTTTTATAGCATACGTCCTGATTAATTTTTTTCAGATGATTTGTACGTTAATCCCAGTGTAAAAATCACTGTTACATTTAGATTCAAATGTGTTTTTATGTTTACCAGGAAGTGGCATAGTTTAGAACGGTGCATCGGAAGTATTTTTATCAGCAACATCTGAACTCTTCATTAGAAGAATCGAGTGTTACGGAAAGCGTGCCAAGATAATCACACATGTTTATTCTCAGAACATATACTAGAAAATAATGATTTCATGTTAAAAACTAGTATCAGATATACAGAGAGAATGTTATTTTACGTTAGTGACTTTTGAATTAATAACAAATCTTTTTTTCAGATGTGTTAACACTTTTCAAGACGCTTTTCGGTTGCTTGATCGTTCGGTTGCTCTTTTGGGCCGTTCCGATTGCGTCAATCAACTGAGAGAGAAAGGATGATGTGTAATGTTATAAAAAAAACCCAACTATTCCACCACTTTTATACCAGTTGCTCTGATGTCAAAATGCAATGTACGAGATCTGCGTTTTCGTATTTTTAAAAAGCCAAAAATCCCCAAAAGTCAAAAATGTCCATTTGAGATTTTATAGAAATTAATCTTCGAAGAATATTCCATATCGTAATCGATTACAAGTATGAGAACCAAGTGACTCAAAGGGAGACTACTTGCTCATCTTCTTCCTTCTTTCCCTCCACCTGCTATTACTACCATTTATCTTTTTAGATATTGAGTAAGATCACGAAATGATCAAAACAAATTGATACATATGTTTGCCCCCTAGGGGGACTGTACGTGAAATTCACATGATTTTTCCTCTCATCATTCATGACATGTTATTAACTCACGAAATATTTTCTATCAATTATATGTGTTGAAAATATTTTTCAGCGTAATTTGAACAGTATATCATGAATGATTTAGATTTTATATTTTTATTCATTATTTAAAAACGGATTACTCAACTATTTTCATTTCTTTGAAAACATTTTCTGACATTGATTGAAAACAAATTTAGTTTGTCACTCAAGAAGAACCGTCATGTGACCAATATCTCTTGGAAGTATGCCATGTAGGGGATATTCACTCAGAAAAATTCGAAATGGGGATGATCAAGATATTACTTTGCTCGCCGGCAGGGATCACTGAAAAAAGTCTGATTAAAGAAAACAAAAAACAATAAGAAGTAGTCTCCAAATCAGAGACTGATTTAGCACAAACTCACATTGTAAACTGAACCTGACCATCTATCGGGTATTCAGGGTGTAAATTCTGGACATAATGCTCTTTTCTAGACATAATAAAGTGTAATTGTTAAAATCTCCAGGTCTCTAATTCGATTGGTACGGCCTGTACATGGGATTCAAACATAACCAGCCAGTCAGACCAGTTTAAAACCTGAAGAAATCTATGTCGACAGTTTTGATGACAGTTTAGTTGAAATTTTCTCATACAAGAAGATGTCATATCTGTTACTTTAAAAACATCTACCTTTGGATCTACGTACTTTCATGCATACAAACTCACTCTGATTCATGAAAGTTTAATCCCCTGTAGGCTAAAGCTCTCACACAACAACAGGAAAAACTGAAGTTTATACAAATATTTATATATATATATATATATATATATATATATATATATATATATATATATATATATATATATATCCTACATTTGCGCTTTAGAATTTCGCATACATCAATATCTTCTTCATTTATGTGAACAGAATCACAAAATTTTTAATACAGGGAGATATAAAATAACCCAAATACTATGTATTTGTTTGATTGAACCCATCGATAAAACTGTTTCTCAATACGAATCGTCACTTGACCAATGTGTTTTAGAACTAAAGATGGTCAATGAATAACCTGATTCTCTTACCAAATTTTCAAAAATCTTGTGTGAACAATGCTGTACACAAACGAGGAGACTGATTTAACATAAAATTCATTGTAAATACGGTGTATGAAATTTCCTAAAATAAAAAAAAATTCTCTCTAGACATAATGAAGTAATAAATTCAAATCTCCAGCTCCTCTCTATTTGTGCAGTTTGTTTTGCGACACAGAGATAGGCAACGAGAATCTACAAAACTTTATATAACGTGACATTTGAAAAATATCCCTCACGTGCACTTTGGTTTGAAATCAGTGAGTATGATCAAGAGACACCTAAATGCGCAGAGAAGTAGCTCTAGAGCCAATCCTAATATGGCTAAGATTTAATTGACAGCCCCACAATACTCCTAAAGAGAACCAAAAATGTTCATCGTCTGAAATATGAATCCTTGAACTCTGATATCTTGATATTTTTCAAATGAAATTGCATTTACAAAATTCACCACCACCACTACCTGATAGTGAGGATCTGAGAGTCACTAACATGTTCAGAAAGGTTGCGCTATTGTCAATTTTGACATTTGTCAAGGTCCTTCTGATGACTCCCAATCAGTCAGGCTGGGTTCATGTTCATATCTAATTGTGTAGACAGATAGCATCTTTAAAACCTTGCACCCATATGGTATGGGGGATCATTGAAATAAGGGATCTATTTTTGGTTCTTATGAAGTGATAAAATAATCTGCCATGATAGATATATCTTGATATAATATTTCTATAATATAATCTATCTAATTAACTCCCTCTCTCTCTCTCTCTTTCTCTATCTCTCTCTCTCTATATATCTATATATGTGTATATTCATATATATATGTATATATATATATATATATATATATATATATATATATATATATGACTCAATTATTCGATTACAATGTATATGTATATACACGTGCACACATATATTTAGTTGGGTAGAATATTTATCAAAGTACACACACACACACACACACACACACAGACGGATATATACAGAAAGAGTATGCATGAATGTATGCAGAACATAATTTTCTTCAACATACGAATTACCCAATACGTAAATTTTTTTTTCTGGCAGTATTTTTTTTACTGTTTCTACGAATTGTAGGAAAGTTTTGATACGCCAATAAAAAAAAATGTACACCGATTATAGGTTGCCGGAGCTCAAATTTCGCCCCATTCCCCTCTCAATTGATTCTTTTTCTATCAGTATACATGGTGATTGTCGACTTGCTAACGAGTATGACCGCTAATTGCATTCCATGTTATTTTAATACATTTTTTTAGATGAATTCTTCTCATGGGCACTGAGGTCTAAACTATTGTTGGTCTGGAATCTAGTCTATTTAATCTGGACAAAAGCTTGTGTAAGATGAGTGACACTATCAGCCTGCAAAAAACAAGAATGTCCTTCTCTTAGATGGTTGTTTTATTAAAGACTTGAAAAGAAATTACAGTCCTATCTATCCTTTTTAGCTAGATATATATGTTTATGACATTGAATTGCCTCTGAATGTCACCTTGTTTATTTAAGGTGGAAAATAAACTCGTTCTGGAGTACTCAGGGACAAAATGGGGGTAATTTTCGAATTAGTCAATATCAATATCAATACATTTGATTGGCTCCATTGCAAATATCAAATCTAATCATTTTGAAAAACATCCTCACATACTTGGGCTTTTTGTCCCAGACTGTAGTCTCCAAAAGAGCCAACCAGCAATTGCTTTCAATGAAAAAAACAAAAAAACAGAAATCTCTTAAAACTTGTCAGTTCCTGTTCAACCCAGGGCCTGCAAGTCATCGAGAGCGATATCAAGAGAACATATATTTATTTTCCTTTAGTTTTTTGTACACGGATCATTGATAGTTGAATTGATAGACCCACACAACCTGAAACGATGAAAAAAAAAAGCATCTAGAATTACATGGTTTTACATGTGCTTTATTTTTTTTTGACAAAAACAAATACCGAAATTTATTTTACTTTTGATTTACTTGACTTGATGATAGTTTAGCGTTTCTATAACATGAACATAGTTTTTTTTATGCTACTTACTCGTTCATCAAGTGACTAGTTTTTTCTTGAGATGTCGGTGGAAATTCCTAAATCAAGTCGACACACGTATAAACGTTCCCCCCAAAGAACATGAACAAAGTAAACGAGTGGGAAAAATGCCATTGAATCACAGTGAAAAAGTATTTCTCCTAAATATGTGGAAACATTAGAAATTGGTGGCCCAGACAATGGCCAAGACGCTTCAAATGGTTCAGTCTTGAATGAAAAGAAATCAAAAGACACGGTGGTTTCTTTTGTACAAGATTGTTTGAAAATACCAGGAGATATATGTCACTAATAACAGTTGTAAACAACTGGAATATACAAATGCATAATAACACACGCACACACACACGCAGACACACACACGTAGACACACAAACACACACACACACACACACACACACACACACACACACACACATATATATATATATATATATATATATATATATGTATACCAAAACAGACCAGAGGATATTATGAGGAAAGGTAAACTTACTTAACACAAGAAAAAACATGGTCTGACTGCCAGGCTAGTTTACTTTTACCTACAGAAGCTTCTTTGCTCTCATTCAAAATCTAGCGCTCTACTCGTTGTATCTGTTGTAAAACCATTGTTTTCCCGTGGATCACAGTTTTACTGAATGATTGATGTGTTTAGCACCTTTGGATCTAAGTTGTCACCATTTGTGATAGATTTGGAAAATTGCTCAACAGAAATGATATAGTCATTCAGGACCTGGTGTTTGAAAAGACATAAATGGGTTTCTATTGTTTCAGTATTCCCAAAGGCTGTAGAGATAATGTATAAATACACAAAAGTGTCATTAGGGAAATACAAGGTTTCTTTATCATTTTTGTCTTACAAGATTGCACATACTCAGATAAAAGACGATACTCATCAATCAAATAGCCACACACACACACACATATATGAATAAAAATGTACAAGTAAATTCAAGAAAAAACAAGACTTGATTTGTGACAACACCTATCCGTCTTGATCTTTATAATTTGTTTAGTTCGTTCGCATACCACAGCTTCAAGAATCTTACCATCTTCAGCACGTGATATAAAGTATGGAAACGGTCATGTTTTGTATCTACTTCATCATGGCCTTGATGTGTGGGTTTTGTTAAAACAGTAATTTATCTACTCCCTGCTGACTTTCCGGAGAATGTCGGTGTGTCTCTCTGATAAATCAATTCTTTTGAACCTGGTCATCCTGTTTAATCTGTTCTTATCAATTCATTGTTAAATATTCAGTGCAACTGTTTAAGTGTATGAATGTGTGCGCTAATGTGTGCAGGTGTGTGGGCAATGTATGTGCTTGTGAGTGTGTTTGCGTATGTGTGGGGATTAGCGCGTGGGTACTTGTACGTTTCTCTCCTTTCTGATTGTCTCTGGAATGCTATAGAAATGGACATGATAAAATTGGCATAGTTCATGTAGTTGACAAGACATGCACTTTTCCGGGTTGACCAGTGATGTACGATATTTTGGGGTCTTTTTAAAGCCTTTTGTTCAAAAGTGATGGTTTATTTATAATTTCACTATTCTTGGGATAGCATTTATTTCTATTTTCTATATTCTTATTATCATTATGATTATCATTATCATTATTGTTATTATCATTATTATTATCATTTGGAATCTCACACCAGTTGCCCGGTGGTAACCGCTGGAGTTTGAGTGACATCAAGTCTCCTCAAGTCTCCAGCCCTCCTCCCCCAGTACTCATAGGTCGCAGTAATTCTACGATTTACAGTTTCACACCGGTTGCCCAGTGGTTATCGCTGAAGGCTGAGTGACAATAAGTCTCCTCAGGTCTTCAGCTAACGTCTCCTCTCTCTTTCGCATATCATGACAGAGCTACAATTCGTTGCAGTACTTATATCTCTAGCACCTTCCTCAGTATCCGTGCAGTTCCCAGTAGTGCTGTGGTCTGTACGGTCTCTATCCTCCCCCTAATCCCGATCTCCTCCAGTCTCTCCCTCAGCGTTTTGGGGACAGTTCCTAGTGCGCCCACTATGACCGGTACTACCCTGGTTCTCATGTTCCACATTTTCCTTAACTCCCTTGCTAGGTCCTGGTATTTTTCCCTTTTTTTCCTTCCTTGTTTTTTACTCTATGGTCTGCAGGTACAGCAATGTCTACTATTTGGCAGGCCTTCCTTTTTTTGTCTACTATTACTAAGTCCGGTCTTCTTGCCTGGATGAAGTGGTCAGTTTGAATATTATTATCATTATTATTATTATTATTATTATTATTATTATTATTATTATTATTATTATCATTATTGTTGTTGTTGTTGTTGTTGTTGTTGTTGTTGTTGTTGTTGTTAATGATGGCACCTCTTAACACGATATTATGCAATACTGTCAGGACATGGGAATTCTCCTGCCTAACAAATATTGTGGTTAGCAAAACAGACCTCGCCAATGCTAGAAAACAGAATGAGTCAGACGACAGATGCCAACAAATTTGTACAGTGTATCTTGCACGCGTATATGCGTGTGCGTATACGTGCAGACGAACAGAAAAAAAATAAGAGATAAGTTGAAAAGGGCAAAGCATCTATACCTAGAAATAAATATATGTATTTCTTTTATTCATAACAAAAACGGTGTTGCACTAGCCAACAAAGGGAACCAAAAAGTCCGTTCTCTGAAGATAGTCGTCAGATAACAAATTGACAGGTAGTGATAGAGAGAAGGACCACTTACTTTCATCTACCGTTATTCTAATTGTGTTTTTCAACAGCAATAAACAATGAACTATTACGTTTATTTCACAATAATATCTTTATCACTTAGCATAGGTTAGCGTACGTGGCTTGTCTAGAATATCTTTCTTTGCTTTGCAACTGCGCTTTTGGTTAGGGTTATTCTTTTTATTTTTAATCATATTGTGCCATTGTTGGTACTAACCAATAATTGATTTGAGTTGAGTACCAACTTTCGATAATTGGTGAAATATCACCTTCTCTCGATGTATATTGCAACATGGTAAATTGATGTGTATGTATTTATCATTTTCATATATACAGCACATTAACCAAAAGGTATATATTCTCTAATTTCGGAGACTGATCATGATGCTCTTTTTTCTTTTTTAATCTTTGTTGATTTCGGGAATGTAACATTACTAAATCTATTCCAAGAACTATTTTTTTGAATACTTACTGATGAGATTTAGAAATATAATATATCTTTGTACTGAATAACACTCCATTGATCCAGGTTAATTAGGTTTCATAAATTTCATTTGATTAGGTTACATTGTCACCCTTCTGAATGTGAGAATTCAGTTGCATTTTACTCAAAAAGATTCGAAAAACCTGGAAATAGGTTTAAGTAGTACAATCGACGATAACCTTCCAACAATGTTACTTGGAGAAAAATACAAAAGAAACATTGTTTCCCATTCAACAGGTTTCCGTTCACAATAGTCTCTATCTGTTTAGATAAACGGAGGATATATCCTCGTGTTTTCCAAATAGATCACTCAATTCTGTAACAATGAAGTCATTGTTCAGATTCTAAAGAATAATCATTGGTTCTCGCCAATGAATATATTACAAACTGAATAGCACAGAAAGAAAAAAAAGTATCTCCTCAATGTCATCCATTAGTTAGAGATTGAAAAAAAGCAGAAACTATTGTAAAAATATTAATTCACTGACAATAGGCATTGTTATGATACTTTCGTTTCATTGTTGTAGTTTGAATACATGCGTACAGCTAAGTCATTATATTGAAGATTTGTTCCTAAGAAGTGATTGTAATTCTTGTATTATTAAACTTGTTTTGCACTCACGAACCGGTGATTATACGAGGATGAGTTAATAATTAACTACACATTTGGTATAATCGCTGATGTAGTCTGAACGGAAGTGGATTGTGGTAAGTTTAGAATTAGTTTAGCTGCAAGAGCTGCCTGAAGGACATCAAAGTGGTCACCCTACCACCTCAAAGGTGCTCCTCTGGTTTGAATCAGTTGTACTTCCCTTAAACTGGTTGCATTCCTTCGAGCCAAGTCCACTTTTTACTGTACTGATAGCTGGGGGAGGGTAAAATAGCTCAATTCATGCCTTTGAACTCTTTTGTGACTAACCTTTGAAGATTATTTTCAATGTATTGTTTAAAAACTGCAAAACTTTCCAGACTCTCTCCCTCCCCTTCCCTTTACTAAATAGTAATATACAGGTAAGATTTAATTATTTATCTTATAGACAGGAAATATATCAATAAAATCTATATTGTTTAGTATTAAATATTACATTTAAATGTTAACTTTGAAAGTATTACGATGAAAACTGAAAATAATTCACTGCTATGGATGATTGAACCAAGAAACATGTGTTGGGTGAATTTTAATATATTGCTCTTTATATAATATATCATTTTACCAAACGCTTTTTATTTTTATTTAAATCCACATACTGACATTAGCTACGTCAATCATATCTCAATTTATCTCCCTCTATCCCTCTGTGTATATAAATTATCTATCTCTCTATCATATATATATATATATATTAAGGTTGAGTTATCAATAAGTGGAAAGTCAACCATATCCTAGAGTGAGAATATCTAAAACGTAAATTTGATCATCGAAAAGATGAACAAATAGCCACCCATCATCAGCCATCATGAAAGAATAACTGGATAAAGAATTTCGAAATCTCCTCCAATGGCGAACACCATTGCACTAACCTCTACGACATCTCACCGGTCAACTTTTCTATTCCATCTTTCTATCTTGGGACTGGTCATTTCAGTGTTCAGTGTCACACAAATTGGTTACCCTTTGTCCCATTCATTGTTTCATATATGTATGTGCCCAGAGCATCTATATTTTTGTTGCTCAATGTGTATGTATATGTAAATACGTGTGTATGTGTGTGTGTTTTTATCGTAGTAACAGTATTTAAGCGAAAAAAACAAAAAAAATCCCTGGAAATGCATCACGGTGGATTCAAAACAATTCGATCAAAATGTCATTCATTCTCTTCCTCTTTTCTCTTCTTATTCTTTCGGGGGGAAATAAGTTTAAGTCATTGAATGAGGCCAGTGAACTTGATTCCGGTTGAGGGGACTGCTTGATTTGGTAGTTTGAGTTTGAAAAGCGAATAAAGAAAGGATTTGCCGTCTGGTATTTAAGTGAAGTGAAGGAACAAATGGATCTGTTCTTTATTGCATTGTCTTCGTGTAATTGTGAAACTGTGAATGATGCTGCTTAGCATTCAACGGCAATAAGTACTGCTAGAGTTAATGGAGATTTTCCAAATTGACACAGAACTGGAGATAAAATGGATTTGGCAATAGGGGTTATTTATGTCAGGAAATGTTGCAAGTACGAAAGAAGTGGAGGGCTGGGATGTTGAGCATGGATTTTTTGGCGCCGATTATATGGAATCTTCTTGACTCGAATAGCTACTGCGCATGCGTGCAAGGAATGAAATAATAAAGGAGAGAAAATAGGCGTGGACGTTACCTGATTATACAAAGCCGTTTGGATATATCTTGACAAATGACGATCAACAGTTATTTACGATAAATTCGACAAGAAAAGGTAATCGTATTTTTTGGCGTATAAGGTGACCTCCAAATAAGGCAAGACCTCATATTCGTTCTTAATTTAATGGCGTTGATTCACTGTTTACTTTCTGGCATAAGGGATGATTCCATTCAAGGGAGTGTTATTTGGATGGTTGTTGGGTCGACTATACGAAATGTACGATGAATATTCACGAGGGATCTAACAAGACCCAAGGCTTTTCGATGACATTTGTTCCCTCCTCTCTCTCCGTTTCCCCTTTGAGGACAGTTGATTCCACAGAAAGTGAAGGTTATTTTATCAATTTTCTAAGGCTAAACTTCTCAACTGGCCGAAGATACAAAAGAAGCATTCTATGTAAAATAACATCTGCATAAGTTTGATGAAAATTATCTCCCCTTATGGAGCTAGCAAAAATACTGGCCGGCACAGCCTTACACATTTCTATTGACTGTGCGCGTACTCAGTTTATGTATATTTTGGTCTAAACAATGCTATGTTTTGTGAAGGGTAGAGGGAACAGGGACTGGATGTCATCAATATTCATAACATCTGAACTTATTCAGTTATAGATATTCCTGAAATGTTGTCTCATCAATGGCACGTTCTGGCAGGGGCGAATGCGGTCGGATCTCTGCTATGGCGTACGGATTTGCAACCTAGGAACTGACAAAACCACTCAAAAACAAACCCAGAATAGTCAAGAGGGTAATTGAAAGAGTAAGGTTAGGAATTACACTTATTGATCGAGAAAGATCAACATGGAACCGAGAGAAAACCCAGATGAAGGATATCATAAGTAATTAAGGAACAGAAATGGAGATGGATTGAGCACAAAATATGATGATTGGAGCTAAATGTTAACCCTTCGGTCCACATGGAACAGTAAACGCAGTAAGACCAGACTCATGATAGAGAGAAAGGGTGGATAGAATGAAATGCCCGTATGACATAACAGGAATTAGTGCAATGGCACTTGTCATAGACAGAAACGAGTGGCCTTTGTCTGGCTGTGGACTTGGAATGGCTGCTGCTGCTGCTGTTGATCATTATGACGATGATATATACCATTATTTCTTAACTTCCAGTCCAAACGTTAGTATCATATCAGTCTTTTTTGTCAGTGACATCAGCATTGGTTCAAGTAATTTCATATATGAAAAGATTCCCATTTGTTATGACGAAATGAAGAAACCCATTGCTAAGGTGATGTTCAAAGGGTAAATATTTCTTAGAATTTTCGTGTGAATACAGGTTCATAAAAACGAAGAAGGTGGAAGGGGGTCGTTATTTACGAACGAAGCCTTTTTTCTATTCAAGTGCAGATATTTATTCATGCAATCCTGATCTTCCAACGTGTCTTGATCTCTGGGGTTTTCTTGGCAGAGCTGTCATAAGAGACAAAGGCAAAAGATGGTTGAATAACATCAGGAGGAAATGAAAGCGGAAATGCTATATCACGTGATTCTTTTTGCACAATGAACAGCATTTTAGCTGTAATTTATTTATACGTTGCACATATTCACTGAAAAGACATTCTTTTCCGAAATATTAATATCATTCCTCAGTTTCTCTGGCTGCAAACCATTCTGTAGATCCCGGAACTTGCTCAGCATTCCAAAAAGGAAGCGGAACTTAACCCATTTCTTGTGTGATTATCTCACTGAACATTCCACAAATGATCGGATCATGTATTTTTAAGGAGCGAAAGAGAAGAATGTTCCGTAAACTGTCAACAAAAACTGTCAGCATGAACATAAATTTCTCCAGTTTCTAAGTTGGTCTAACTGGCTGAGTATTTAAAAACTCAACCCCTATCGTCTAAAATGAACCGTTTCCGTCTCAAAAAGTTTCTAAATTGGTCTCTTAGTTAGTGTTGTGCTTGCTATTTGAAAATCTACACTACAAGGTTTTATCACTGCCGAACAAAAAGCGAATGACGTAACTTATTCATTGATCATCCCTTTCTTCCAAAATTTTTGTTGATCACCCCAAATACGACATGCAGCCGATAGATGTTGGTCATTTGGCATTTTCTATTGAGTGACTAACCAGATCTATTTTTCATTAACTTATATCAGCATGTCCACTTATAAAAGCTGGATAATTCTGAAAAAATTGGATTGCCTGACGCAGCAGGCCATTTGGCTCTAAATTGAAAATACGATTCGGCATTCTATACTGACTTGAAAATTACAAAATGGAATATATTGGCTCGAACGATAAGGAAAGGGAAAAGTAATAAATAGTTTACAGATTTACCCAGTACGTTGGTCTGGATGGAATGACTTTTTCTAATTTTCAAACAAGAATTATGAGTTATCTTTAAAAGGCTGACGTTTATTTAAATTAAACCTCCCCAGCCTATTAACTTATTCCTCTTCAGTTACTCGAGTACAATGCAATCTCGAATATAGGGCAATCCCCATAATTTGCTGCCAAACACAAGTAATATATTTTATTCTTTTATGTGATGTAAGCCCTGATTACGCATACAGTGTTTCATAACCTCAAGCAATAAAGTGCACAATAGAAGTGTCCTAACCAGTGCCTTCCCTATTTTGATTCAAGAAATAAATTAAAACCTTCAATTTCATACTGTAATGCAGAATTTAAAAATAAATTAGAAAATGAATAATAGAATGCCTCAACCCCTTTGCAACTTATGGTCCGTCCTGTATTCACTCAACAGCACTTTATTTACTTAATCCGTAAAAATCGGATGAAAAGCCTCAACTGACACGCTCCAGTAGTTATACATGCTTTTTTTTCTCACGGATCCACAAATTTGTTGACAATACCTGCCGCTTTTTGATGAATGCCTACAACAGGAGTTGGTTAGCAATATTTTGTCAATTAATTCTTTTGGTGTTAAATGCAAACATATAATACCCATTTCTCATCACTCTTAATTTCTGGTCAGCACACTGAATGTTATACCAACTTTCTGTGCTGGGAAATCAATATTCCTTCTTAATATTTATTTCTGGCTTAAGGTAGGCGCCCATTGATTAAGAGGCAACTCCGATTGGAGTATAAAGGGCCAATTTTTGTTTGTATTTATCAACAGTAGGGTGCACGCCTCTGATTCAGTGGGCTATGGTTCAATCTACCATCGAGTCATACGAAAAAGAAATTAGCCATTTTCTGCATGTTTACCCATATGCAATTAGAAAATGAGACTCACTGCTAAGGGGCAAAAATTGTGTTGCACATTATTATATTAGAACTGAAGCCAAATTCAGAAAAATCATCCCCTACACAAACAAAAATTCACACAAGAAGATAAATGAATATATAACGATGTAAGCACAGATGTCGACACAACGAAGTGTACACCGATGATTATATGTGCGTGCATATTCATATATATATACAGATAAACAAGTATGCTTAAAAATGTGCATGAGTATCTTCATAAGATATCAGTCTTACATATTCTCAAGTCATAATTCAGTGTGCCCCATCGGACAAAATTAGATGCTATGCCTTGGTTCTTAGTATGGAGGAAGCATCGTGTCTAGGTTCCACTTCCCTCAACCTCCTCCACCATGCTGACAGTTTTCAAAGAGGAGAGGTCTTTGATAAGTTTTGAAATCAGCATAGCTTCAGGGGATGCCTCACAAACTGGTTATGGCACCTCCTATTCCCAGAGGGTCACACCTCTAGGTACTGACCGTGTTCAACATATCCGACGTGATTTCGCCATCTCATTATTTGTGATGACATTAACAATAATGACATGAACATATACCAAGTTGGTCATTCATATTCATACCAGCCAGGGTCAGTATTTATAACTTCGATGATCGTACGAGAATCGATGTATCCAATGCAGTAAAGCCGTAACACCTAAGTCACATTAACCTTTGAGTATTATCGTATGCAGCCGACCATTGGGAAATATTGCATTATGTACAGAGAGCGCTGTGCCCAACAGACATAACAGTTGATTTCTATACTCCCTGAATGACCCATCGAAAGTGGCCAGGTTCGAGGTCAATATATGTCTATTTGAATATTCCCTCTTCAAATATCAAGTGAAATATTACAACATAATTCTGATTGATTGGGTTTAAAGCCAAAGGGGTTCTGTGTGGATAAGAAACGTTGTGAATAATTTGAAAGCGAGGCCTAGTACTATATCAAAAACATATATACATACCTTTGTAATCATATATATATATATATATATATATATATATATATATCATCATTATCATCGGTCCACTGCTTGTCGAATGCATTCCCTGTCTCCTTCTACGATGACTATGATTGTACTGATATCTCTCATGTCTAACCAGAAAACCTTTTCATTTCTTGTCTGGTCTCTTCACACTGCGTCGACAGTCTCATTCACCCCATTCAGTTAACCCTTTTGCTCCCTCTAGTTTTGCAGAGTACCGTACCCAAAGATAATATATAATCAAATCGAGTTGATAAATTGATACACAATTATCTCATACTTCAAGCAACCTGTATATGACAAGGTAACCCAGGAACAACACAGCAGATTTTAATAAAGCTTTCTGTGCCTATTAATCGGACGGCCAAATAATAACTTCGGCGTATTGGTATTTTGAAATTAAAGAAGAATCGACTAGGGTCTGCATTCCGGCTCACCCCAATAATAATGATCTGATTTATATCGATCCGTGTATGTAGTGATAAAAGTCTCGAATTGTTTTTATGTTTATAGCCTTCAAGTAAACGAATCATTGTGTGGTACCTAGGGATATTGAATTAAGAAAAATCCTTAGAATCTCTTGTTTCAGTCAAAAGCACTATTTAAGGTTTGTGCATGAACCAAGAAGTGGGTTCTCAGCTAGTATAGACTATAAGCAAGTGAGATTCATAAAAAAAACAAAACAATGTAAATAAATTGTCTGGGTCGCAAATAAAATGAATACATAAGTATTCACAGACCAAGATAGGTAGATCTTATTACTTATTAAGAGAAAATATGATTAGAATAATTCATTGGTTCGTCAACTATCGTCTCTTCTTGGTAGATATGGAAAAAACTATCGATAGTTTTTTTATATACTAATTAATTGTAATAGATACACACAGAGAAAAACAAATAGATGAACAAGAACAGGATTAGATTGATAGATAGACAGATTTATGGAACAGGCAGCAATATATGGACTGGCCGTGTTCGAATATGATAATTTGGTAGACAAATTCAATAGCGTAAAATAATGATGTCTCAACAGTACTCATTAATTTGTCGCAACTCATTACGCACGCACACACACACACACACACACATTTATCTATCTATCTATCTCTATATGTATATATGGTTGGAATAGTCGCATAAGAGAGAAGTACGTGTGACGGAATTGAAGCTAACAGGTTCTGCTGGCAGCACTTGAGAAAACTAAATCAATATTATTCATGACTTGTGTAACAGTTGGAGCTGTGGGTGGTTGATTTGAAATTTCATGACCTACGGCTAAGGCTCCCAGAATCTTGGGTGCTGCCTTCCGATCGGAAAGTCAACTCTAAAGTTCAACGATTTATAAAAGTACCCACTCAGTTATACAGCTCGACAAACTCTGCTGGCCTGATCGATTTTACCCTTTTTCAATATCAGGAAAATGTTCATTTCTTTGTAAACAAGTAATGTCTTTGCCCTTTTGAACGATACGTTAGTACGTTTATTTCATTCTAATTATTGTATTTAAATACATATGATATTGCAAATTGAAGGAATTTCAAGTTCCTTCTAAACAAGTTGTGTATCATTTTGTAAACGTTCTGAAATATAAGTATGGTTCTTCAATTTCATACTAGTAACAGAAGAATACTCATAGAAGATCCTTTATTCTCCATTTCATTATATTTTATTATATAAATACAGTTCAATTCTTTCATGAGAGTAACAGAAGATTATGTATGGACAAATCCTTGTTATCGTTTTTATTATAATTGTTATATCGGAATAAATATTATATTTCGTATGGAGAAAATTCACAATTCCTTGTAATGAGTGATACATTTTCTCTCGAAGTATTTCAAACCACACTTACATAAACAACATCTCACATTCTTATCGTTCGTCCAATTTGCAGATTTTAGGAATAAATACAAAATACTTCGAAACGATAGGGTTAGAAAAGTTGATCTGGGAATGGAATCGCAATACAAAGACCATCAATAGAGTTGGGAGACAGTGAGACAAGCAAAGTACGGATGAACAAAAGTGTATGATGTGAAATATAAAGATATTTGCCGAAAACGTCTGAACTCGGTTGTCATGGAAAAGAAGCAGAAAATTCAACGTGGGGATTAAACGTGCTTTACAGTGATTGGGAGAAAGATCAAGTCAAGTGCCGGATATGTTCACTCCAAGTAATTCCTTGCCCCCATCTTCATAGATACTACAGTGCTTTAGATTCCTAACCCTGAGATATACCGTTATCCGAGCAACATGTATTTTACTAATAAAGATGATTCACAATTCAATTGAGAAACTAGAATATCCAGTAAAAGTGCCTTTGTTTTCTTTTTTTATTTCTATCATCGTGTCGAGACATATCAATGTAGTGCTTTCATTGAAAGGCAAAACAAAAAAAAACAAAAACAAAAAAACAAAAAAACAAAAAAAACTTTGGTCTGGTTGGTCATTTAATAGGAACCGTCACATGACCAACGTTTGTTTGGAGCAAACCATTTTGGGGTAATCAATTAAAATCATTGGGAAAGAGATGATCGGTGAATAAATCACATCTCTTGCCTTTTGTTGGCGTGAATGTTGCTGGACACTGACTGAGTGGCCTATTTGGCTATTTAACCATTCATTTACATAGTAAATTCAATCCAACTCTACTGGGGAGGGGGGAGATGGATTCGTTGATAAAAAAAAAAACAAAAACAAAAATTTTGCTAAACATGATAACGAGTAAATGTTTACCTTTTCAGCCTTCTGGCTCCATTCGAGCGGTCTACACGCATGGCATCAATGGGTAGAGAAATAGATAGAATGACTTGAAAACTATTAAAAAATCTACCTTGAAAGTTAAAAACTTATTGTATGTATGAAGACTAATCAAAAGACACAATATACACGTGACACGTAATTACAACAATATCCTGTCTTTTTGTATACTTCCTTTTTTTACTATTGCAGAGAGAGAAGCGTTGAACTCAAGAAAAAAGAGATTTGACGTCAATTGGTTTTCTTTCAATCGGTTTTACTAATGACCATAATTGAGCGGTTTGTCCAATTAGTTACGTTTGAAGGATTGAGTGATGATGACACAGACAGTTGAACATTTGCAAACATATAAAGTATATATTGACAATCACTTGACAAGTTTAAATGTACAACACACATACATACGTGTACATGCACTTATATTCCCAACATACGCACGAGAACACATACACACACACACACACACATATATATATATATATATATACCAAGAGAGAGAGAGAGAGAGAGAGAGAGAGAGAGAGAGAGAGAGAGAGAGAGGGAGGGGGAGGCTATTGTGGCTTTGAAAGTTGGTCTTTGCAGCTTCTGCTTCTACATTTTATCTATATAAATGCGTGCACGCACACACACACACACACGCACACATGCATAAATCTATTCATACAAACAATGACCCCTTCTCTTGAGTTTACCTCGGAGTCAAGCACACGTATAAACAATCCATAAGTTTTAATCAATAATATTCCGAAAGCAAGTATATTGATATAATTGGTCTGATATATAGTTCGTTATTGGTATGTATTAGTTATTTTACTTGTTTTGTACGTTGAATTGCATCATAGATTTGTTTGCATTGCTATATATTATATATATATGTGTATATATATATATATATATATATATATATATATATATATATATATATATATATACACATATATATATATATACATATATATATATATATATATATATACATATATATATATACATATATATATATATATATATATATATATATATATATATATATATATATATATATATATATATATATATATATAGTCCAGAAAGCGTTACAGCTTTTGAGCACTAAACATTAAAAAACTTTTTCAATAGATTTTTTGTGTCATTCCAGTTACTCATTTCTCAATATCAGTCAGTGCAATTTATCTTCCAAAGTGTATTTCCCTCTTCCTCCTATACTTTGTTATTATTGTACAATGTAGAAATCGTCTCTTGGAATCATTGATTGCTTACCATATAACGGTTTGGGGGATTAAAAAAAACCGTTATATCAACACGGCACCCTAGTAGTGTTGATCAAATACTACCTCTCATCGTTATACAGTTTTTGCTATGAGAGTTGTTAGTCATTTTTCATAAGGTTTTATGTGTATGACATATTGATATTATCATATACTACCAAATCATTTTTCAAAGAAAACATATATGCTTGATTTCTCTCCAGAGATATAGGCATCTGTTGGGAACATGGGACATTTGCTGGATTCGTTGAAAATATCCTCAGGCACGAAATGTTTTTGTGAATTGTCAGTTTAAAGTAAAAACATATGCTTGAAATGTACAAAAGAATTCAATGTCTAAAGACGAAACTTGGAAAATAACAGTGAAAAATTATGTTGACAAAAGTTAATCAAACACTATGTTTCCTGATGAAACCGTATTTGACACATTTCGAATAAGACTGTTTAAAGCTTTAATTTGTTGAACGAGATTTTGTGAAAAAATGCATGAATCAGTCTTGTAAGACTGAATTTCATTATAAAGAAAAAAACTCGACGATATCGGAAGAGTAAACCGACTAGAACGTTGTGATATAATAAAAACAACAAAGATGAAGATAGTCGAGGACAACAATGAAACTTTAGTAAAACTAATTTCAGTGTTTTTGGCAAAAATAGAAAATGATTAGCACAAATGATTTACAACCCAGAAGTATTTGACCTGTAATCTACTAGTGCTCAAATCAACTTCATTTTCTGAAGTTCACTCAATTTTCTATCACATAATAATAATCCTGCCACAATGTAAGATCAAATGAGACCCCCCCAAAAAAACAAAAACAACAACAGCAACACCCCCCCCCAAAACAAAAATCAAAACGTAAAGCTCCCTTGTGGTCCCTCGGTGTACAGGTTTGGACAGAAAGTTTACCCGGATCAATATGGGGCAATTTATCATTGAACTTTCGGAATGAAATTGCAACCAAATGGCCAGCATTTTATCGATCATCGATCCTGCTTAAGGACCAGGGGTGAGTGGAAAATGTGTCCCAGATAAACCATTCTTCCTTTCATGCTATAATCATTTACATTATATAGTGTAACATTATGTAGTTTCCTAACCCAACGTGTTTATCAGATGATAAAAGACGTCGATTCTTGCTACAAAGAAAGACTCATGCCAGATTATTTCGATCGGTAAGACACCTTGCTCGGTTGAGGTTATGATTTGATGAAAACACGTAATTCTTGATTTATGAAGAATGTAAAGCTTTAAGTAGATGTCAATGTGTCATGGTATCTTTTGTTTTGCAATATATACATCTCATTTACTCTTATGATAGTCAACTTACTTTAACCTTCCGAAAATACAACCTTGGCACGAGTTGACACATGACAGTACAAAACCAAAGATCAATAGTATTCATTTTCAGTGAACATTCATTTCGCATTGAGACATGTTCCTACCATACAAAAGTCATCATAAAGGATATTTGTGTATCAATCAATGGTTGGGATCCAGTGAATCAGGACAAATTGGGAGACAATTTATCTCTAGTTTGAATTTTGCAATTACTCGATAGCAGGGATATCCGGCATCACCAGTGAAAGAATATCTTAATTTTTGACAATACAGTGTAAAGTATGTTCTTTAATGTATTTCTTTCGTAGACAAAACAACAGATGGAGAAAGATATAATCACATACAGATCTAATTGTTTACTTCCGACCTGCATGGTTTACTCAATAGCATTGATTCACAGACTGAGAGAAAATCATATAAAAATAGAATGAGTGAATTATGATCAAAGATTATTTATAACAGTTTACAACTGGGTTACTCGAACTTCTTTAATTTTCAACCAATGGGACAATTGTGTATTCATAGAAAATTTTGAATAGCATTTAATCATTTTAAAATAAGCAGCAATGGGGATAATTATTTTTTTCAAGATAAAAATTCTAATAACACTATCATAAATAATACAACTGTAATCTTACACAAATTGCCAAAAAAAAAATACAACAAAAAAACAGCAGAAGATCCTAAATAACTATAGAGACCAAAAATATACTTTTTTGAAAAAAAAAAAAAAAATAGAGGGTTGTTTAGTAGTGTACCCATATAGCCCATTGAATGTGACCGAGAATACCTGCTCCCTACTACCGTAGATTATTTGTGGAGGTACGGATATTCTGTTCTTCGATTTATCTTTTTCACAAATTTATTGTCGTATATCAGAAGAAAGTTATCAAAATGTAAACTTTTCAATGACCCTGTATTACGGTCTCAACGAATCTAAAATAATATTCTGGCTTGGATCCAATGAATTTTAACAACTGTGGGGAAAACGTTTCCCGTTTTTGTTTGAATTTTCTGAATGTATTACATAAATTGACTCACCATTTTCAATCGATAATTTCCATTTTTCTTCTTCAAATGACACAGGATGCATTAGGTGCTTATTGCAGTTTGGTCTTGACAGCTCAGCATAAATATTTGTAGAATCGTTGTCATTTTCTATTAAGATTTACAATATCTGTGTTCGCAGGGGTCGCTAAGAATCATGCAAGTATTTCAGAAAATATATCTCCTGATCTCTTCTTCCCTTTACATAATCTGATCTTGCTCAAATTATGCTGCATACAATATTTATGGAGAATGCCACGTTTTGATCAATAAACTGCAGGTTTGCCTTGTAAATCAGTGATTCTCCAACTGGGGACGGCTCCATCCTAGGCTGAATGGAATTCTATTGAGTGTCAATGAAACTACAGAGGTGGATAAAGGGTGAATAAAATATCAAAGAAGAAATATTTGATTTTTTCAATTCATGATAGCGGAGGTGGTGGTAAGGGTGGTGGTATTGATGATACTAATGACGGTAGTATGGCTATGTTAGTGGTATTGATGATGGTGGTGATAGTTGTAATGAAATCAATGATGTTCATGATAGTGATGATAACGAATGATAGTGATGATAATGGTCGAGTCAATGGTACCGATGACGGTGGTGATAATGTTAATGGTAGTCAATGATGGTGAAAATGGTAATGGAGTTGGTGGTAGTTGTGATGATAATGATGATGGTGATTGTCGTGGTGGTGATAATGGCGGTGAGGATGGTAGTGATGATGAACTTGGTTGAGCTGATGATGATGGTGATGATGGTAGTAGTGATTGTGGTGATAATGATGGTAGTAATGATGGTGATCGTGATGGTAGTGATGATGGTGGTGGTGATTGTGGTGGTGGTTGTTATGGTGATGATGATGGTAATTTTGGTAGTGGTGATTGTGGTGGTGAAGATGGTGGTAGTGATTGTTGTGGTGAAGATGGTGGTGGTGATTGTGGTGGTGAAGATGGTGGTGGTGATTTTCGTGGTGATGATGCTGATGATGAGGATATTGTTTTTGGCACTGTTGTTAATGATGATGACCAAAAATCATGAAATTACCCACCCAATATTTTCCTCCAGAAATAAGTTTTCCTCAAGTATGAAATACGCAGTTTGGGGGAGTTGCCATTTGGATGGTACATGCGAAAATATTGAAATTTCAAGATGGAGGGAATGACTCGAATGAAAATTGTGATTTCAATATAATAGCACAGATCAGTTCGATATCGATGATCTCAGTGTCTGATCATACATCTTTCATGATAAAGATATCGAATTTGGAACATTAAAATTCCCCCTAACTTTCTTTTTATATCGGAATCCAAGATGGATCACGTGCTGTTGTCCACGTCTGCACTACTTTTTACGAGTAGATAAGGCTGGACAAATACAATTGAGACGAACTATGAGTCATTCTGGATATGTCTTTCAGATGACGGTCAGCCAGGCTATGTCTCCACAAATGCAAGGAGGTTTGTTTTAGGCAGTCTGAGTGCAAGGGGCTGCTTCAGATTGTACAACCCTCCATAACTCTGGAGGGGTTCGCTCAATAGATGCTACCCGAAATAGATCTTAGGTTTTTATTGTAATTGTTATTTCTTATTCTAAGTCTTGAATAGTCGCATCACCGCTATCATAAGAAGTGGAACCCATCTTGAATTTTTAATGAATTGTGTGTATCATCAAAAGAAAATTGATCTGAACTACATTTGTTGCTGACAAGCATTTTGAAAAGAAAAATTGTGGACATAGGAGGCACATTGAGAAGTCAGAATGACTCAATATCCATTTAATATGTTTTGATTATAAGTGTGACAAACCAGTTGCTTTTTTGACAAAACACACAATTGTGATCTACTTTTCTAAAAAAAGGATCAAGCATTTTGTCGACAAACTCGATTCCCTAAAACGTCTTGAAATTCCTATTAAAACAGTCGAATTGCAAATCTTTATACAATTCTATAGAAAATCTCACTGTTCATGATAGAAGCGATAGTATTTTGCTATTAGTAAGGATGGGACAAATTTCATGAAGATTAACTCAGTGGTTGGTTATTAGTAATCTTAATAATCTTTATACAAAATAACATGGAAATGATTTACGTGCATACTAAGGCCTCCCAAAATATTTGTCTAAAACTTTTAAAGTTTAAACAGTATAATAACCGGAAATTGACGCCAGAATTGAACAAAACGCTTGTGTTTTGTCCCTAATCGGATTTTGCACAATTAATTAGTCAAAGTACATTAAAAGTGTGCATCAAGCGTGCTAAACTGGCGTTTCAGTTTCTATCAGTTATTGAAGAACCGAGGAGAGGCCTTTGTTATTATTATTGAGTAAATTTCTGATGAATAAGTTATTTAACTATTCTTTTTCGATTGAACCTCATACATTTTTGGGATTTTGTAAGCTGGTTAAGGACTGCCATACATCTATGAACGTTAGAACAGGTTCTTGCATTTCTAATTGGATTAGTGTCTGATGAATTTGAAATTAAATTATCCCTTTTAATATGAAATCATAATCTTTTAGCCCCTAATGTCATCTAAGGCCTTTTTGTTCTGGTAAAAGCCAGAGATTATTTGCGTAGCGCTAAGGATCACCGTAATTCGATTGCGATCGACCTGAGAAAAACTACCAAATGGAACTGTGTACCAATAGTGAATACTTCTGGCTGTTTCTTTTCAAAACTGCACAATCATTCAACGTTTCTATCAAAGGAAACGTCTATCTCTCATCGGAATTTTTGTCTTGACTCATTGTTTTTTTTAGAAACGACCAAAGCCAAACATTGAAATTATTCAACACTCACTTTACTGATATCTAATGGTATCGATCAGCACCACTTAGACGGAAATAGACCAGACGTGAGGATTACTGCTTATCTGATATATATATATATATATATATATATATATATATATATATATATATATATATATGTTTATCAATATTTCTCTTTCCTCCGGGCGAAAGTAAATGGTTATATCCAGATACCCATTTTAAAAAAGCTGATTTTTAGTAAAAATATTTTATGTCTCAAAACTCCGTTCTTTTCAGGGGATAACTCAAAATTACGATCGGTGGGGAAATTTCGTGCGTCAATCAAGAAAATCAGAATTTTTAAAAGATATGTAATGTTGTTCAAACAATGCAGACGACCCTAGCAATATTTGTTCCAAACTGATCAAGAAAAAGAATGATATAAAACTGCAACTAAGCCTTGATATAGTGTCTCTTGGCTTTTCTCGAAAGTTGTTTCCTTTTCTTTTGAATCAAAGAGTGTGTTTATTTGTGTTCCTCATAACTCTATGTTTACAGAATGAGTAATGTTATGATGCGTCATATCTTTTCATTTAGAGAATTGATATAAGACAATACTAATATGACGCAGTGCGACGCAAAATAACGTTCCAATTTCTTTGCCAACTTTCTATTCCCTTGCTGTTTTATGATCGTTTTGAACTTCTTTATGAATTTTTTTCTGAAAAAAAAAATATTATGGCATTTGTAGGCCAATCGACCTTTTTATGAAAAAACTGAGACTATATAATTATATTTCCCATTTTTTTCGTATATTCACGCATTCAACAAATATTTTCAATTTATTTTGATGATAGTTTGTATAAGTGCAGGCCAATGGGTAAAGAAGGAGTAATTGAACAAAGAGTTCGTTTCTGTGTTAGAGTTTAGTGTTGGCTGAGGTGTATGCTCTCTAGGTTTTTCCTAGTCAAGTTCGAATCAGCATTACCCAGAACCTTTAAAACAATGGGCAAAGAATATTTGTCATGCAAATAAGAATTAGTTAACATCAGATAACATGTCAAATTATGTCATATGTCGAATGCAAAAGCTGTGCACTGTGTTAAGAATTATGTTGTTTAGCAAAACTGGCTCTAATTTACTGATAATTCACGCTGTTATCCTCGCATTTGCCGTTGAGAACACTTCACTGTGCTCAAGGGAGCTTGTGCATTAATGAAACTGTCAAAGGATCATCGAAAAAAATAGTTTTCATTCCTCATTGGCATTAAGTGTAATAGAACAACATCCATGCATTATGCAATCTATTATCCTTATCTTTGTGGTTTTGATCATAAGGTTGAAGCCAGTTAGTCTTCATCATCATTATCATCATCATCATGTCTGTCCTTCATAGTCGAGGACAATAATAACTTCAGATCTGGATGATTGAAAAAATTTTTTTTCAAATGCAGCGGCATCTCCAGTAGTTATGACTGTCTCTGAATGAATAAATGACTGACTGACCAACAACCAAAAAAAAACTCACATCAATTGTTTTTTTTATTCTCTCCATTCTTGTATATATGTCTAAGAGTGAAAAAGAATGAGTTCTGACTTTTAGGTATGTTTCTAACCTTTTCAGCTCCTTATATATCTGCAATGCAAAGGCAATCGGCATCAAGTCACAAAGTATTTCAGGGTTCCAATTGGTATTTTGACATGTGCCTTCCATTCCATCGCTTCAAAGATGAAGAAATATCAAGAGAAATCAGCACTGAAGCAAATGAATTGTAAATCAAAATCGCAAATGAATTATATAAATTTGAAAAAAATGTTTTTCTACGCTAGAAGAAATAGGCATATTAAAGATGAATTCTTTATCTTCTTCACATCGAGAAAAGGATAAAGTTTTGAAAAAGTCATTGAAATAGTATTTGTTTTGATCAATTAGATATCTGTTGAAACGCTTATAACTATTTTCTCCTGATTCGTCAGAGAACTTTGTAGCAGATCCGTCATTTTGGACTTTGTAGGGCTAAATTATTCAAATATAGCTTTTTTAGAATGTATTTTTTGACATTAATTTTACATCGACTATATTTAGATTTTGGGCTATTTCGACTTTCTTCCAGTTATACTTTAATTAATTCTCGATTTTGGTGTTTACTTGAATAATACAATATTTTCAAACACTCATCACCAAAACTAATTTACAATATTATCTACCTTCATTTTTATTTTTGAGTTGCCTTTTTATTGTAATTTTGAGCTGCCATTTCAATCAGGTGGTCATCGTCAAGTTGCAATCGCTATAATGGAAAAAGGAACTAAAAATTAACATGAAGCTAAATGGTAATCTATTTGGAAAGAACGTTAGTGTTGATTCACAATACTTAACCTTGTGAGAGTAGATAATAAAATAATTACTTTTATAGAAAATTTTGTTATTCGACATTTTTGGCCTGATTTTTTTGTCAAGTTTACGGGAGGCAACTATTCTTTGATTGAATTTCAAATTGTCATTAATTAATAATCATCTTTCCAGTTGTCGCTGATTCAAAAGCTGCAGTACACCAGAGCGTCTGAAATTATAACTTGCACATTCTAGAAAGTTACATACATCATATACCCCATCCCCTTCGTTCCTAACTGAAATAATTATACAACATTTCAGAAACTGACGGAAACTATGGAAAACATCTGGTTATCTTGTTATATTACTTGTAATATACGCAATTTTGAACATCAGGTGTGAGCAATGGTGAAATATTCTGAAATAAATTCCCTTCAATAACAAAACATTTCTGGAAATTCATGAAAGAAACTCAAAATTCCAGTATTCAAAAAAGACAGTGACGTGTCTAGAGCTGTTCATTCATATTCGGGAAGGAGCTTTGAAACCAGCCATTAAAAATAAAACCAATTTTACCAATTCCCAAAGCGAGAAAATGGCTACCGTCTTCTGGCCCTGTCAAACCAAGGATAGTTATTATATGAATATTTGAATGAAAATGCAAGCTATCCTCGAATAATTATACTTACACCTGACAAGACAGTTTTGCCTGTATTTTTTTCTTTTATTTATGTGAAGATACTGAAATGTCTGTCCTTTTTAAGGTCTCTCAAACAGAAGAAGCTCACAAAAAGTCTTGGTCTCAAATAGGACAATAATTTAAGAAACTTTTCTTTTCCTTTTATTTTTTTCCAATCGCAAATTCGGCTACAATTATTCATTTTCATTTTCATATCTAAATATCTGAAACAATATTGGGTTTGAGTTCATTTTTACTCGGCTAATGATCTGATTTACAAATCTCCAAATAATACTAAAAGTTTCATTTGACCAACCAACTTTGGCATGCATACTCAATAAGCCTGAGTGAGTTTTAAACGTGAAATATAGACGTCATCACAAAGCCAGCCGGTTGGATATATCATCAATACTTTTAGGGTAACGTCATGAAGAAAAACCCACTGAAGTGTCTATCACAAATGAATGTGTAGAATTGATATGATTATTTCAATAAAAATACCAGCTATTATCGAATAATTCAACTTACATATGACAAGACAATTGGATAACGTTTCCACATAGAATTTACTGGATGTTCTATCATTGTTTCTAAGAGATTTAACGATTTGTTTCGTAATGTCTGCTCTCATTATTTCTCAAGCGAAAGAACCTAACGGAAATTACGCCTTGATTGAACATGATTTCAGAAAAATGTTTGTTTTTTTGATTTATGAAAACTCTGAATCTGAATTCAGTGGCAATTCATTTTTATTTATTCAAATTGATAAAAATATTCCATTCCAACAATTTTAGTCGATGTTCTGATAAATCGTTATGGATTATGAAAATAGAGAGAGAGAGAGAGAGAGAGAGAGAGAGAGAGAGAGAGAGAGAGATGTTACTCTACTATACTATATTGGATTTTTAAATCGATTATTTGAATTTATTCTTAGGTACTATATTTTATTTTACAAAAGCATTTTTTTTGTTAAAGATACTTTTCGCGTGGGTATAAGCGGAGTAGACTAAAATATTTGGTCAAGCATGAAAAGTTACAGAATAATCCTTTTCTGGCGCCAAAAAGACTATAAAAACACCGAAAGTAGATTTATTGACAAGATAAAGCGTGTTCACTTGGAACCCCGACAGATAGATAGCCAGTAGCAGCCACCAAATTAAAAAGACGTTAGGAGAAAGAAATATAAAAAGTACGTTGTGTAAGAATTCTAACAGTGTACGCAAGAAAGATAGATAGTAAGTTCGGTTGCGTGAAAAACGAAAGAAAGCCGGGGGGCGGATAAAAAAAAAAGGCAGATGGTCATTTAGTTCTAATATCCAGTAAAAGAAAAGGGCAAGTTAATATAATTCAAGAAATAGCAACAGAAAAGTGATGCTTACCTTCAAAAAGGAGATCAAAGGTTGGCCACGAGTCAGTTAGTATGAGCAAAAAATCTGAGTAGACAGTGCATGCAGAGCAGAGGCTGTTGGCCCCAGCTGGTGGCCCTGGCTACTTGCTGTCGAAAGACATTGTGCTCTCACTCTCTGTTTTTATCATGACAAGTTCGCTGTCTCTCGCTAATTGAGGATTTTATTCTTCAGTTGAAGATTATCATTCTAATACCGATGGTGATGTTATCTGGTTTTGGTCCCTTGCCTTTTTTTTTTTGTTTGTTTGATAGCTTGTTTTACCTCCTAGGGTGTAACTTCTGGAAAGTCCTCGAACTGATTGTCAGCGTCTTGGGAACAAATGATTATTTTCTCACCCCTTTTTGAGATTGTGCAATCTTTATCAAACGCAATTTTAGGGATTGCAGAATTGTTCTTTTCAAAAGTATTAAAATCTAACAGGACAGCTAGAAGCTTCACTGAATATTGGAAAGAAATCTTCTACTTCTCTCAATCTGCATCATTACAGAATCATCCTCGAACAAGTCTTGATCTATTTTAGGGTCTAACTTCGGATCCGCACCGATGTAATATAGGGTTGATTAAAACCTTATTGGACATTTTTTCAACTTCGTACGGGGAGAATAATAAAATCAATATTTTATAGATTAGGATTACAGGAAAAATGTCAATATCAATTTTATATAAAAGAAAAAAAACATATAATTGGATTTCAACACCATTTCAAATTTTTGCCGTTTTTGTCCTAAAATAATGTCAACGAATCAATTGCATATCGAAAGGGGAAATTTTAGAATATCCCAGGTCATAATTGTATGGAAGAAATCGTTAGTTTGTCTCTGTCTCCGGTTTACTCTAAAAGTTATGCAATTTTCCATCTTGTTGATTTCTGTGTTCGAGTTCGAACTGACCCTGCTGTACAGAGAAAAATCTCCATATTCCACAAGTAACAGAGACATTCTTGAATCTCTACGTATTCAGCAGTAAGAAAATATGATTTACCAAATTATACACTCAAAGTGTGTGTTACCGGAAAGGTGTATGATATTGTTTGAAGAATCGTATTGTTTGTGTATCAAATGTCTGGGTGTACCTTGGAGTTTATGGCCAGGACGTGACTAGGGGATGTTTTCTCGGAGATATGTTTTGTGTTCCATAAAAACCTCCAATGAACAACTTCTGAGGGTAAAAATACGACCAAAAAATCATGAATGAGGACGAAAACGCTAAAGCGTTGTGGGCATTTTTTGGCTCCTGATGGAATAAAAATGTGAAAGGGACAGAAAAATATAACAGACAACATTTTAGTCTAGCAGCCACTAGGAGTCTGTTTCGAAATTCGAATACTTGAGAGAGAGAGAGAGATAGATAGATAGATAGATAGATAGAGAGAGAGAGAGAGAGAGAGAGAGAGAGAGAGAGAGTATTGACCAGTATTTTCATGTAGGTGTGTGTGCGTGAAGGAGATTGAAATTGAGAGAAGGAGAAACAAAGACGGACATAGGAAAGGTAGCTTTCCAATCATGCATTAGTCCAGTCCATGTGGACTGCTGATTGCTCCCTCATTTGGTCTCTCTGCCAACCAAATATACCTGACGAGGATAAAAGCAATATGATATTTCTCGTGCCTGAACACTGGCTATCTATCAAAGTTACGCTTAATAACAATATTTTTTAAGAACAATTTACCAGATTACTTCGTTTTTGGTAAGCCTCAATGCTTGATAGAGGAAAATAACGCATTATGGAAATTAGAAAAAGAAAATTCTCCAATAACTACTTTACTACCAAGGCAATATTAATATCATAAGGCCATTGTACTAATTTTCAACTTGACATGACCCAAAAAAATTAATGTAAATTCAAATGATGTACTGCATAGACGTTTGTAATTGAATGTTAAAGGGACACTTCTTGTTGGATAGTAGTTTCAAACTTGGTAAACTAGAAATATATCAATGGGGACCCGTGATCTTGTTGAGTAGGCAGACTTCACAAATGGCATGAGCAAATTCTTCCAAATAAAAACGATCTCTAATAATAAGAAGGTTACGTACACTTGTCGGATAATGATGGGTAGTATATCGATCTCCAAAAACGTTTCCAGTGAGATTCTTTCAAGGCAATCGATAAGTGTAGTCTTGCACTAAACATATCCACAAAAATATATACTGTAATGCCAGAGAATTCATAAAGAGCGAAAGTCAAAGGTGATTTGGTTAATAATCGACAAAAAGCTAGGGTTTTAGAGACATCTTACAGCAATAACCCTGGGAGAGGCTGAGCACCATCATGTTTCCATTTAATGACCGACATGAAACTGGTCTTGTACATAAATATACAGATGACATCATCCGGGCATGTGTACTTTGTTGCACTCCCAACCCATTCACAATGTGTTCTCGCATTGAGATAATCAGAAGAATGCATTGGAGATGTGTGCATGGTTCTCCATTCTTTCGAAGCAAATTAACCTCTGTTAGGGAGAACTGACAATCGATCGGTTTTTAAAAGACTATAATGTTTGATATCTGTTTTTCTTTTGATGCACGGAGCTAATGTTTGCCTTTGAGCCATGAATATACAGGCTAGAAGAAAGTGAAAATTTGGTCGATCCATCTCTGTTATTTCAATCATTAGCCTAGAGGGCTTAATTATACATTAGCGACTCCAACGCTTACCGCTGATATAAAAGCAGCCGTCAACAATTATTGCTTTCACGTGGCTCAGCATGTGTTTGGGTGTGACAAGTTGTTGCACTAAATTGGCGTCAGCTATTATTACTGTTCAGTAACGTATAATCAAGAGTTCATCTACGTTCGACTTTGCATGATATTCTTTCAACTTTGGAATTGTTAACAGGAGCGTCCCTGATTCAAGAACCTTGTCTCATGGTTTTCCTTGATCTAATGATATTTCTAACCTTGCATATCAGAGTGAATCGTGCAAAATATAGAATTATTGAAGAATTTTGTTTGGACTGAGAAGAAAAAAAAACCCCACTGAATTCATATCAAAATTATATCATCATAATGGTCTGTGAGGTTGTTTACTTTCAATTCTGATTCGACGTGATTGATTTGTGTGAGAAATTATGCATATGTATGTATTTCATTTCCTATGTGTACAGTGTGTGTGCATGTACGTGCACACGTGTGCATACATGCATGTGCGTGTGTATTGATATGTATGAGTCTGTGCAGGTACTATCTGTGTATGTCCAATGAACGCCACCAGGTTTCACATGCACAGTGAAGCTCCCACTCAGAAATCATTCATAAATTTCATGGTGCGTTTCAATGCTAACATAATTTTTCTTATACAAAGGATAGCAGGAATAAAACATACTCAATCTCGCGGGGGAATATCCAGAATATAAGATCTCCATTTCTCCAATATGTACAGCTATCGATTCTTGGAATCTTTTATCATTCACAGTTAGTTACAAAATCAATATCTTACTTTTAGCGAAAATAAACACTATAAACCCTTCAGCTCTCGTTTTGTCTCGTATTATTCTTTCGAGAGCAACACAATACAATCATGCCTTTACCCAGAGTTGCCAACTATAGTCTGTTCACCTATTGCTGAGTCTGTTTAAAATTGCTAAAATCAGCTAAATTATTTAGTTACCAGCTAATTGTATAGCTATAAATGTGAAAGCTTACGTATTGAATAAAATAACTGTACATCAAGACCCAGATATATATTTGCATGGTTCATGTTTCACGACTAACTCATTTTCTTTAATGGCCAGGTTTTGGGTATTGGAAATTCTTGTCAGCAAAACCGAGAGCAAAGAAATCATCTATGGCTAGCAAAAAATTGGCTTATTTGGAAATCTTGCTTTCATTTGCAATTATTCTTTGGGGGCCAACACAATACAACGTCTTTCTCAACTCAACAGAGAATCCATTGAACCAAATTTTGTGTCTACTGCTTCAAATTTTTTGATTTGAGGTGTATTTAAAATACTCAGTCATTTCTCTTATATTCTCTTATCTATAGATATTTCATTGAGTGAAAATTATTGAGCTCAGATGAGTGTATATTACACAAACACATACATATATATGTATGCACACACACACACACACACACACACACACACACACACACACACACGTACTATAAACAGACAAAAGCACAGTTATTGACAAAATGTGCATTTAACTTCAGTGTCATATGTATATATATATATATATATATATATATATATATATATATATATATATATATAAGTAAAATTACAACATTTAAAGACAGTCTAAAACGATTGACACTTCATTTCTATGTTTCGCTCAAGTCGATATTCGTCAAGAATTAAGGTGCTACAAGAAACGAGGGGTATATGTAGTTTGACTATGCATTTTGTACTGGGTGGGGGGAGTAGTGTGTTGGTAGATCGTTTGCAGTAAGCTTGGTTATAAGTGTATCACGACACTAGTATACTGTTATTCAGGGGACTAGGAAATCTAAACCCAGCCAAATCTTAGCAAAACTAATTCTCAGCCAAATCAAGTTATCACTACATAATAGTAGCCCTTTAACAGACCTTATTGACCAGAAAATTGATGAAAAACTCTATCCCTTATCCATTATCTACACG